>CM062816.1:1808878616-1809473114 GCA_031772625.1 Pinus tabuliformis | reverse complement strand
TAGTCACTACTCAATTTAGACTCTTTAAGTATCAGTTTAGACTTTTTTTTTCTCTCGTATTAAATAGTCAATACTTACTTTAGACATAGTGAATATACATGGTAAATGGAAGACATGAATAGAGAGTTCATCCCGTGTATTTGATTGGACCCATGCATTTATTATGATCTTGAACATTTATGCTTTAACCAGTTTCTGATGAAAAGAGAATATCTATTTGGCTTCTTAATGTTTAACCTACTCACCATATTTTATTTATGCTAGAATCAATTGTTTGTTAACCTTCTCATACTCTATGTGATCCCCTTCGATTGCATATATTTGTTTGACATATACATATGGCATAAAACATGTAGGGTATAGCCCCTTTACAACATACTATACATTAATAGTAATGTTAATCTTCCCAATATACCTATGGCATATGGACTCAGGCTTCTACATATATATCATATCCAGAATCTTATGTTTAAGGCCTTACACTAGTTCTAAGGCTGCACCCATATATATTTTATATTAACATTTTAATATATTGCTTGGTCATTGTACCGTGGTTCACATTGGTGTATATTTCTTGTTACATATGTGTCCCAATAATGCGTGCTCGAAGCCACATGGAATACCCACCATGCGCCAACGCATTTCCCTCATATGCTGATTAGTTTCAATCACTGAGATCTTTTCAAGTGATCAAACAGAGCTTATGTGTTTTGTTGTTTTGTGTAGGGTTGATTAGCTTATTTTCCTTTCATTTATTCTATTTTCATTTTCTTCTTCCATGGCTCAAATTTTACGGAGAGCGTGAGGGTTTGATCCATTCCCCTTTGGCTTTTTTGTTCACCCAAGTATTACCTCGACCTTTTTACATGCAGGCGGCCTCTTTTTGTTCAAGGAATTTAAGTTCCATATGGCTATACCTGGTGAGTAATAGGGTTTTTATTTCTATATCGGTGTAATTTTTATTTGTTTATTTCCATAGATTTTTCTATCTAACTGGCCACTGTGTGTTTTACACAGCCTGCGAGAAAGGTTAATTTCCTATAATATGGCCAAGACCCTCCCAATGTTTCCGCTCCTTCTAACATATTTTATATCCATGAATAAGTTATGCCGGGTTTTTTTAGGGTTTCATCGAAGCACCCATTAACTTAAGTAAAAGAAATCCTTGCTTTTAACCTTATGCCTTATGTATGTTATTATTGTTAATTGAAATATATTCTGAATAGTTCCTTTGCAGCCAGGTCTTCTGCAAAGGAAATGATAGACGAAATTGGAGGAAAATTGTCCTCGACAAGCTTCCTTGCATTTACAGGTAATCTATCTTCCTTGCCTAAATTTTTACCTTTTGAATCCTTATTGTCTGGATTCGTTGTGCCCCTTTGTGGCATGAGTTTTTCCTATGTGTCTGGGTTTTTATTATTGTCTCATGGGTTCAATTTTGGTTCTTTTGTGTCTTATATTCATAGTCTGATTATGGTGGTTTTTAACTCATGGATCAGGCCTTTGGCCTAGGCAAGAGCTGGGGGTTTTCAGCTAAAGCTACCCGATAGGGTTTAGCTCTATTAGGGTTTCTAGGGTTTACTCTGTTCATTTTTTCTAGAGATTAAACCTGAATAATTGTTTACAAAGTTGCATACATTGTTGCAATTTACCATGTCTTATAGGTTGTACTTTGTTTAATCTTTGAATAAGAAATTAGTTGGAATGACATGTCCATCCATTATGTTAGGTAGGTAATCCAGACGAACTCCTTGAAAGACCCATTTATAGGTATAAACTTCTCTCTTAACTCTATTGCTCAATAATGTCGTATTATTAATATTATGATTTCTATTGGTTCACTAACAAGGTATATGTTTTCATGTAATAGGTACACTTTGAACTTTGGCCTAGCTTCTGAGTATTTGATCGATTTTTTCTCTCGCAAAAGGAGATCCTGACTCCTTGCGAACATTTCCCTACAAGTTGGAAGCCCTACACATTTGGCCGAATTCAATCTTGTGTTTCTTGTTTGCTTTCCCTCTTGGATCAGGCATTTTTGTAAGTTTAGACATTCAATGAAATGCTTGTACATGGCTCGTATATTTTCTATTGGAGTTCGCTGATGAACCTTTGTGATTTTGTTACTTACATTGCTTACGATTTGGTTGTTGCAACTCGCTCTATTGCATTGTACTCTTTAGTTTAATTTAATGGATATTTCACTTTGTATTGTACTCAGAAATTATTGCATTGTACTCCTTAGTTTAATTTTATGGATATTTCACTTTGTATTGTACTCAGAATTTTTGGCCATATATGCTACTCTCATCCTTATGGAATTTATTTGATAAATACTTCTTATATATGCTACTCTCATCCTTACGGAATTTATTTGATAAATACTTCTTTATCTGTTTAGATTATCCGAGTGAAAATTTTGTGTATATGAAGCCCTGTTCATGTGTATAAATCTGGGTACTCCGTCGCACTTCTTCAATACATATTAGCTATGGACTATTTATTTCTATAAATCTACTTGTAAGAGTATTGTACTAATTTTTTTTCTAGTTTATTTTTGAGTTTTGTTTCATATCACAATATCCCTTGTTCACGTAGTAGCTATAGTTTAATGTGATAATCCTCTATCTCTACGATAATATTTAATGATAAGTCATAAACATTGTAGCAATCCTTCACTAACCCTTCCCATACCTAAACGATTTGTGTTGCTCTTGCTTTATGATTATTTACTGAAGATAATGCAAGTTTTTCTTTTTGCTTTAATGCAAGAGCTGAACATAATTTGTGTTGCTCTTGCTTTATGATTATTTACTGAAGATAATGCAAGTTTTTTCTTTTTGCTTTAATGCAAGAGCTGAACATAGGGACAGATTCAATTTTCCTTAACTCGGTCTCACCCAGTTATTATAGATTCTGGCCTAAGGTAAGGATTTGCACCGTAAGTGTTTTGTTATACTCTTAACATTGCACAACTAGCATATAACATCTACTTCAAAAAAATCTCGTTTCATTCCATGTTTCCTTACTTAATAGAGACATAGAGTTCGAATTCAATTCATGGTTTGTATCAATGTATCAGCCTAGAGGTTCTGATTATTTTCAAATAGTTACTATGTTTGTCACATAAAGAATTATCTTGCATTCAGAATGTAAACTAAGTGCTAAAGTATATTTATACCAAAGTTTCATATAGACTCAACCCTTAATAGCTAAAAAGCTCTCTCTCAGATGCAGTTAGAAACCTTAGAAACCATAGCAAGCATTCGATCTAACTCGCAGAATGGTTTATAGTAATGTGATAATTGTGAACATAAGTAATATTTCAAAATTTAGTTTGATATTCCTTTACAAGGAACTTAAATGATGTACTCTATACAACGTTGTCTTGTATAGAAAGTTATGTAGAATTATTTTAATGTACTCTATACAACGTTGTCCTGTATAGAAAGTTATGTAGAATTATTTTATTATCACTCGCGTTAGAATATTATACTATAATCCCTTCAATATGACTGGAATTAAATGACTATGATCTAATGTCTAGTTTTATGTCTAGTTTTATTATAGTCTAGTCATTTACAATAGTGAGAATTACTCATGAATACAATATCACTATATCTTTCTTGTACAAATAAACAAGAATCCGTAGCAACTATCCATCCATACTTATGTGATTATCCGTCCATAGTTATGTATATAAATCACTACTATCCATCCATATTTATGTATATAAATCTATGCATATTTATGTATATAAATCACATCTATTAGTAGTGCAGGTCTCCTACATAATTCATTTGAAAATTTGAAACATACTTTTCTGAAACATACTTTTCTCTTCTATAATTCATTTGAAACATACTTTTCTCTTCTATATGCATCCACTCCACGTTTAGTAACAATAACAAAATCCCACTAATTTAATGTTAAACATACATTTGGCACAATTAATCATATACTTCATAGCATTTCCATGCAATCTCAATCTCCCACTAATTTAATACATTTGGCACAATTAATCATATACTTCATAGCATTTCCATGCAATCTCAATCTCCCACTAATTTAATGTTAAACATACATATGAGACAATCAATCATATACTTCATACCAATTCCATGCAATCTCAGATACATTAGCAACTTATATGACTTAATAGATTTTATGTTTTAATACATTATCAATTTATATGACTTAATAACATATAATTAGATTTTATGGGAAAACAATGGGCGAGAAACATCTCCTCAATGAACAACCCTCTTCAATGAACAACTCTCCCCAAGTTTAGCATTAGACGTCTTGCCTCTCTCCCCAAGTTTAGCATTAGACTTCTTGCCTCATCTCCTCCATGAACAACTCTCCTGGTATTTAATGTTTTTCTTCTCAACATATTTTTCTAACGATGTCCTACATTTAAGATCTGCATCATTTTTTCTCACATAGCCCTTTTTTTTCAATTAAGATCTCCATCATTTTTCTCTACTTAGTTTTTTCTTTTAATTAGGAAAAAAATATTTCCTTTTTCCTCTTAAGCACACATTTCTCTCCCACTATGTTTTTCTTATCTTTTTACCCAACTTAGCATTTCTCTCTAGCTAAGTTTATTTCCCACTCAGCGTAATATTTCTCTCCAATTATGCCATTTCCCTTAGTGACAACATTCTCCTAGGATTTTTGGGAGAAAGATTTGGGAACCACTTAGGAATTCCTAGGATAGAAAGAATCCCATATTACTCATGTGCTCTTTCCCATAACATTTCCCAAAATAAAACATTTATTCATTATAAAATTGTTTACATAATTAGTCCACTTAAGTCATGGCCCCCATAACCATCAAGTTCAAACAATATTTACAAATAATTATAAATAACCATGTCGGAAAAATAAAATGTGCAACCATTAGGCTCAAACAATATTTACAAATAATTATAAATAACCATGTCTGCAAAAAGAAAATACACTAGGGGTATCAGAGGATATTAATTTATAGTCACTATTTATATGTTATGATGATGATGATGATTAATGTCCACTAATACCAATGAGGTCTATCGAAACTTAAGAAAAAAATAGATTAATTCAGATCTTTTAATATTTTATGTATATGATCAAAGAGGAAGGAATGAAGCATTCCCGATCACTGTAGTTTTATAAAATGAACAAGTTAAAGATGTTGGTAGTGTGTAGATGTTTTGTAAATGGGAATGGGTATAAGAGTTGGGAAATTCAAGAGAAAAGTGCTTTTCATCTCCAACCCATTCTCTTGAATTTACTTCAGAGCTCATAGGATTTAGTTCTTATCTTTGCAATGTTGGTTTTATTCTTAGCACTGGTCAAGACAGAGAGATAATTATGGTTAACAAGAGCGGGATCGATCACCTCCTTATAATACCTTAGCTACCTTTTCTACTCTAGCTTCTTATCATCCCACAATTTTTCCTTAAATTTGGAAGTACTAATATTTTTAATATTATCTTTATTCTCCAAGATGATCTTCTCATTTAGCCCCTAATAGTTGAGCCAAGGCTGGGCATCCTTGTTCCAACCATGCTTGAGCCAGAGGTGGGGTTTTTGGCTAGAGTTAGAATAAATTTCGGGGAACTTCATTTTTTTGATGTTGTAAAGCTTCTCCTTATACATCATATAGTGAATCATAGTCATTGTTTCAATGGAGGAAATCCTACCTTTGGTCAAAACAATAAGATTACCTTGAGGTTGTGGGTTATAAATTGCTTTTCTTTTATATATTTTATTTTGATATGGTTATTGTGATTTTCTTTTATTTGAAAATTTGTTAGTAATTAAAAAAAATACAATATGAGAAACTAAATTTCAATTTTTTTATTACTTTTAACCTTTTATAATTAATTTATCCAACATATGAATATTTACAAACATTTACACCACCACAACATCTCTTCCATATTGGGATGTAGCTCTAAGTGTAATTACAAATAAAAATAAGTTCCTAGTTAACAAATAAAAAATATAATATTTATAAATATATTTTTTAAGTTGTATATAAAGAAAAATATATAATATATGACAGGGATATTATAATAAAAAAAATATGTTTTAAAAGCTATAAAATATGTTAGAAATAAAATAAATGTCATATGTATTTCGTTATCTATATATATATATATATAATTTTGGAGGAAATATTTATGGATCATATCCCACCGGGATTATTAGAAGAGCCTAACCCCAAGGGCATTGAGGAGAATTGACCTCGTGACCTCTCATTAGTGGGGTGCTTTTGTAACGGGAACTCCACCAATTGAGCTAATCTTGGGCTATATATTATGATGGCTTTAATAAAATTAATAAAAAAAAAATTATATATGAAGATGTTAAATTTATATATAATATAAACATTTATAAAGAATTAAATATGAATTTATAATTTTAAATTGATATTAAAAAGCATAAATCTTGTGTAAAAAATTTCCTCAAATTTTATAGTTTTTTTTTTTAATTAATACTTTATACTACCAAAAATTTAGAAATACATTGTTGTAGCAAGTATCTAGAATAGGATTTATTTGTGCATCACTTGTGATACCATGCTTTCAAAGGAACAAAACTTTCCTACAAACTCCAAACTCCCTGGCCTTATAATGCAATCATACAACTATATATGGATTACAACAATGAATACAAAAGCCCTTATTATTGCATTTTACAAAACATACCAAACATACATAATAAAGAGACTAAATATTTGGAATAGAGGAGGAGTCATTTATACTTAGAAGATGAGATGGTAGATAGATGGTGTTATGACACCATATATTGGAGGTTAAGTAGTGTTAGAGTCATAATGTAAGCGTTCCTCCACAAGGGAAATCCTTGCATCCAGCCTATCCAAAGTGAATCATTGATTCCTCAACATTCTGCTAGTGTCTTCCAAGGAGGAAAACACATTTAACCTTTCAACCTATTTTCACATAAAACCAACCCGAACATATTTTTCATCTGCCAATGTAAAGCCATTGAGTTCAAATACTGCTTCTTCCTTTGGTAGGTATGGCCAGGGTCTCGAATCTAGGTAGATATGTCATCAAATTGTGATTGCCTCCCCACCAGTGGTTTGGTTTCCATCTTGTGAATTTATCTTCTTGCCTCTTGCAACACACCACTAAAGTACACAATAATAAAATCATGAACGAAATGCCCCAATCTTCACTATATTTTTGGACTCCTACCGCCACCCCCCCCGTTTTTTATAGTGCATGAATTTCATTGGCAACATAATAGTAGTAGAGGGGCCATACCTATGATAATTATTGAAGATTCCTCTACCTAAAAAAAGATAGGATAATAAACCAACACAACTTCCATAGGACTCAGACACCATCCCACAATGTCATTTACAAAACTCATAACATGACTACACATTATGATGGTTCCCCAATAATCTATCCATAGACGGAGAAAAACTAGTCTCATAGACCACATGCCTAAGCACCATTAACCAAAAATAAATCCACATGATACTTGATGTCCAAAGTTTAAAGAGAACCTTTAGAAATGGAGAGAAACAAGAGAAATGAGAGTGACATAACCATACTCCCAATTCTTCATAGAGAAACACTAAATCCTCAAAGAAATATACAAGCATGCTAATATCGAATTTGTTAAGTCTACACACTAACCAAATCTAACCGAATATCATTTAAACCACTTAAAATTAAATAGATAGGCTACTCACACACCCCACAAATCATATAAATATTTCCAAAAACCAAAGACTTAATCCCTAAGTGAAAAATGAAGAAGAAAAATGAGAACAGGGAGGAGATGACTTACACCACTTTGCAGGGATTTGAGGGAGAGTTTCTCCTTAGATGTTTAATCACTAGGAACAAAATCTTTTATCTAACCTCTCGATGCCTAATTTTTTTGTCACCCACTGCCTCAAGCATAGGGAAACCAAGACACCAAACCCTCTCGGTTGCACCAAAACACTTGAACCCAAGAAAACTAAACTGCATATCATAGAATACGATAACCACTAGCAGTATGGAGGTCAAGATCTTGACCTTACCTCTACCCTTCATTTCACTTCACCCCTAAATGCTTAAAACTACATTGAAAATATCCATTTAAAGAAATTGAAAACCAAACAGTGCCATGCACGCTCTTGAATGTTCGGGGTTGGTCATGCCCCCTTAACATAAGTGTCCATCACATCCAAGGGTGGTGATCTTATCCCCTAATGAACCATCATTAAAATCTATTTTAGTCACTAAAATAACACCCAAAATTTTTAGCCCATATGTGTATATCTAACCTAAAGTGGTAAATCCTAAACTACCACTTTCACCATATAAATTTATTGCCTCCCATAGAGTCTCAGTTGGATTTTAGATATTTCTAGTGACCTCATGTGGTTTATTTGATCTTAAGGAGTCATCATCCATTTATGCATTATGGTTGAGTGTGAAGGTTTTATTTGGGGCCAGGAAGGATAAGAAAATTGAGGAGACATCTACAAAGTTAGCTTCTATATATTGTTGTCACTCTCTCCTTTATTTATAAATACAAAAAGAAATATATTTTCCTATACTTGTGTCATGTTGATGCTTATGTATTTGAATTCCAAGTTGACTAATTGATTAGAGACATTGGATTATGCTATGCGGATATTGTAGTTGCTTTACTTGTTTTATTCATTGTTGTAGGTTCCATTTATAATGTGTGGACATGGAGTTGGAGCTTACAAGCAAGGAGAAGAGGAGGAATTACTATAAATTCCAAGTACGTCTCCTTTCTATATTCTAATTTATCTAAGGAAAAAATAGATCTTTTTTGCCTCTATTGTTCTAGATCAAGCCACTAGATCTAGGGAGTTCATTTTTGTTCGAGAAGTGGAGGACTTACTATAACTTCCAAGTACGTCTCCTTTCGGTATTTAATTTCTCTAAGGAAAACATATATATTTTTTTCCTCTGTTGTTCTAGATCAAGCCACTAGACCTAGGGAGTTCATTTTTGTCTACAATAGTGAATTTTCATATAACATACACACAACATGCTAGAGGTGTAATCATATAATGCACCTCATGATAAGCACACTGCAAAAATATATTTTCTGAGGGAAATGTCAATAATACCTTCATGTGTATTTATTGAAAGGCGCCCTTAATCAAACATTGCGATGAGGGAGACATGTTGAACACGACAAAATGATTGAGATAGTTAGCAATTTTAAGAGCCACGCCAAAGGCATAATGACATCATACATAACTATGGGTGTTTATTGAATGTTTCTACTTATACATTATTGAAGCGAGAATACATAAAAACATATAAGCTAGTTCCCTAGTGTTATGCCCACCTGCATAAAGGCATCACGTATACATCATACATTGCATGAGGCACAATTAACATGTTAAAATTATGACTATATGTTTTTGGTCAAGGCAATAGAACAAAAGATAACAACACAAACATGTAGTGAATGTAAGAAATACCACACCAGAATATGAAACTGAGGTAAAGCAAAGTCTTTTGCAAGGATTCTATCTTGAGTCTATGATGTTTGTCCTCGAACAAAATAATCCATATGAAGCTTTTGAGTGAATTATCAAAGGATAAAAGAAAGGGAATCGTTTGGGCCTTCATTATTTTCTAAACACAACACATTTTATTTTCTAAGTTGTTGAAATATATGAATGCGATGTGTGATTCCCAAAGTAAGCAAACTCCCTTATGTTGCATTCTTAGACTTTAGACCAAGTAACAATTTTACTAGAAATTTCTTAAGTTGGATGTGACTTCCCGCAGGTCGCACTTACATTCAGTGACCTCTTCAAGGGTTGTAGTTTGTCTCTACAATCTCACAAGTCACAATATATCTATAGGCATGAAAATCACATCTCAAGGTCTCATATATGTGATTACAAGATGGGAACTATCTGTAACATGAAAATACAACGTCCACAAGTTGCAAACCATCCCATAGATCATGCACTTTCAACCTGTGACCCTCCTCAAACTTGCATTTCAACCTATGATCAACTTCAAGACACATTCACAAATATGGCTGATATAATGATTACAAAACGATTCTATATGGTTGTGCACACCTGAGTAGCATATGCACTAGAAAACATCACTAACATGAAAGGAAAGACATATTACACTGTAATGAGCTAAGGATAAGACAAAACAATGCCATAAAGAATAGAAGGCATAATGCATGCAAAAAGTGCTAACAATTGTATATCAATAGTCCAATCATGTCTAATGAAGTCAACTCTTGTTTCTCTCATGTGCTCCAACAACCCACCATTATCATTGGTTCACAAGACGAAAGATACACCAGGGCACCTGGCTCTAACGATGCTCCCAATCTTTTAATATATGGCTTGGACCAATGATCCAATTGATCTGGCGTAATTTTTTTGCCCCATGAATAAAAGATTTGTACATTTGATGCACTAGAATAGACTTCAAAATGATGTACTCTTATATTGATTCCATAAGTCGGGAAAGAAGAGTCATTAATACAATAGGCACTTTGAGGCACATTGTCTTGACTTTTGTGAATGTTTGAGTGGTTCTTCCTTCCAAAATATATGTAGAAATGGTCCATGGTTCCCTCACAAAGCCAGATACTGGTATTGTGCTACCAACCTACAATATTTATTTTCGCACAAAAAACGTTCAGGGACTTCCCAAAAAATTGAAGTTCTTCAAGTTCAATGGGATGCAATACTCTAAAAATCTCTTATAAATGAATTAGGTTGTGAATTATAGGTCCTTTCACATATTCAATGTCAATGGAGACTCTAAAAGCTGGCAATAGAGTGAGTATATCCAAAAAATAATAACTCCAAAAGTATAGAATGCTCTTCAATGCTACAAAGATATTTCCATCATCAAATCAGTTGTCTCTAACCTTTCTTAGAAAGATTGGTGTTATTTGTAGCATTTATGTAAGGAACCACTTTCCTTCCTTCTTGTCACATCATTCATATGAATTGTATCCATAGATTGAAATTCTAATGCATTTATCTACAGAACTATTCCATAGACATAATAAAATAATGAGTGCATAAAAAATAATACGCCTATACCAGAACAAACAATATACATATATACAATACGATGAAAGGATAGGAATTATAGTATATTCAGAAGCTCAAATAACTAGTGGTGGGATAGCATTAAGGTTGTCGGAGCGCCCTCAATAGGTCATAAGAAGAAAATTCATTTAAAATAGTAGAAGCTGAGATATCAGGTGGAGCAATACAGTGACGGTCCTAAATTGCGACCTTAATGAAATATCCAAAGGCAATATTTGTGATCAAGTGTTGAAATACGACTTGACAGAAATCACACTGTGCATTTTCAACCCACATAACTCTGCACTGTGTTTGTGAGTTATGATAAAGTGATGGGATGTGACTTTACCAGAAGTCACATTCACAAATAGATCCCACTAATGGTTGTTCCACTAAAAGAAAGCTACAACATCAATCTCACCAAGAAAGACAAAGAGACAGACAATTAAAAACTAAGAAAATTATAGGTCTGATAGACCAATTTGGTCTTAGTGGACGTTAACCACTATCATCATCATCATTAGTAAGTGACTTGTGATGTGATTATGAAGTGCAACCCAACCTCTCGATGGAAAATGTGACTACGTTATTCCATTGAACCACGAGGTCACAAGTTGCAGCGCTCACCCATTAGAGGAAATTTCAGCCTAAAAGTTCATATGAAATTTTCATGTACATAATATCTAAACTAATCAATATCCTTTAAATCTAAAAAGAGTTACATGTAAATATTTTGGAGGGAAAGTAAAAAAAAGTTACTTTTTTTAATTGTATTTTTGGCTCATCTCCTTATAGGTATATTCAAATTTCAATTGTAGACACTCATTGGATGCATAATTAAATTCCACATCTAATGTATACCCATTATCCATACTTCTGAGAAGACCCATACTGATAAAAATTGAAGATACATTAAAAAAGCGTGTTGAACATGTTTTTTTAATGTATCTTCAATTTTTTCCGATGTACGTCTTCTAAGAATTATGCATAATGGATGCTCATTGGATGTGGAATTTATTTTTACATCCGTGTCTACACTTGAAATTTTAGTAAACCTATAAGGAGATAAGCCAAAAATACAATTAAAAAAATATATTTCTTATATTCCCTCCTAAATTTATCTCTTATTTTATTATTTTCCTATAATTTTATTATTTTTTACATAGGAGGCCACTTTTAGGCTAAAATTTCGTTTAATGTATTTTTAAAGGTGGCAATGTTATTCCATGTAACTAGAGACACCCTTAGCATCATCACAAAGTTTCAACACTTGTTCCACTAGGAATTTCATCAATAAACCTTACCTTCTTGCATGCATAAATTCATTGAATAGAAAAATACTTCTTTCCAAAGCTAAAAGGAAAATGGGAAGGGTCATCTTATTGTTCAAATGTCTTGACAATGGTTTGGTTGTTAATAATCCTTCACCTTCTGCCAAAGAAAAGTTTCTTTTGTAATAGATGGGAATCCTATAAAGAATGGTTCTTCATATATAACTGATAATAATGAGTTAATGGGGAAAAGAGCATGCAATAGTGTAGATATTCTAGCGTTTTATGATTTAGCTATGGCAATTTTTTTTTTAAAAGCCATAGGGTTGTCACATAAAACATGATTCCAGAGATCATGTAAAGTAGTAAGACCGACTCTTTATTTTGTGTTATACTGGAATGATAAATTTCATGCCAAGGTTCTGACAGCTACAAAGTTACTTCATGGATCTTACAATCCTAAATTGGTAAAGAAGATAGGGGTATATCTTATGGTTATTATTCTTCCCCAGTTTGTACATGATCTCAGTAGTCTTGACAAATGGGCATACTCTAACTATGGCACTATAAGCACATAATATAGATAAGCACTACATTGGTCAAGCAATGAATATGGGAAAGAATTTGCACCATATCTTGGATCTTTGTACTAGTTTCTAGGGAAACTTGGGACCAGATACAACTACTTACAGCCTGCTGATCTCTGCTAATGAGAGAGCATGTAAAATTGAAAGAGATGCATCAGTGAGGAAAGTTGGAGTAGAAAGTTGTAAGAGTATCATGGAGGATGGGAGTAGTAGAAAGAGAATTATTCCCAAACACGATTGAGGAAACCCACGATGATCATTCACAAGTTGTACATATCCTAATGATATTATGGTGTATAAAATGACTATATAGGGGTCCAAATTAATGTTTTTCTTACAATCAATTATTTGTGTTTTTAGTATCATTCTTTGTTTCAAAACATGTATGACAAATGTTATTTGTAGAAAAATGAAATTGGATGAAATGTTGATTTTCATGGAAGAAGCTAGGGTTTCTCATAAAAGGGTGTGCCACTAAAGGTGCGGCTATTAGGCAAGATATATCTACACAGGCTTCTAGAAACAATTAGCAATACCAAAGGCACAACATCAAAGGTTGGTTGGATGCAATTGAGGCACAACAATAGATAAATAGGCTTGTCTTGGGACCTAGAAACAATATTGGAAACAAACATTCTATGTTTTCCTAGGAGCTTCTATATTCTCCTCATTCAATCAATATGTAAATGTTTCTTATCATAATTGTTAACAATGATATGAAGGTCCATTGAGCATGTAATATTCATTAGGCATGAATGAATAGTGAAGAGATTCAAGAGACATGATGGTAGGTCAAATGTCATGGTAGGTGAACAATCACCCTACCTCTAAAAATTTATCAACATGCCTCATTTGAGGGGAGAATTTTAGCACTTCAGCTTGGACTAGCATTAGATAGCTGATTTTTGGTTGAGAGCTAGAGGCAATCAGCTCTTAGTAGCTAGTAAGGGTGAGTTGTGGAGCGGATAGGGTTTTTCTTTGGATGATAATATGAACAACGCATGTTACACCACTAGGCTTTGATGGTTTGCAGAATATGCACATGTATTTGAAGCAACATTAATAAGAATTTCTTCATTTCCGACATTGGTTCCTATGCTTACTCATAGTGGTTGTAGTGATTATCTGGTATCCTTATTGTATTTGTATGTGTGCTTTTATACAATAAATATGTTATGGAATAGTTTGTAGCTATTACATGCATGTTTTATTTTGAATCTATGCTTCTTATCCCATGCCATGTTGATGGCTTATTGTTAATTATTTTGCAATTAACCTATGGAATGTTTCTGCTCATGTATTCTGAGATGGTTTTAGCATACTAATCCTTCCTATGGCATGCTTCTTCTTGTTGCTTTGTTGTTAGATTCTTGTATCTTGTTCTGTAGGTTTTCTAGCATTGGTTGACCTCTTTCCTATAGTTTGGACATTTCTTTCTTGTCCTCACTCTAACATCATCACATTGGATAGCCAAGAAAACATTCATGGTGGCAACTAAACCCACATATCGGACGAGGCTCCTATAAAAAAAAATGTGAAGTCCAATTGGGACTTCACACTGGGGAGACCCCCTAGCTGTAGGTAGGACATCCAACACTGCAAAAAAAACCATTAATACACCCAATGGGGAAGCCCTTACCTCTATCTAGAACAAATTGGAAGGAATTTTCCTAGCTTTCTTGATTCAAAATGGGCAACCTCATATTAATACTTAAAAATCTACTTTGGGATCGTAGTTTAGCCATAAAAGTTTCTTCCTTGTTCCCCATTCTTCTTCAATAATGAACTATGACATAATCAAGCTTAAAAACTAGTTCATTGATATTGTTAATCAAAACTTCCAGCCTCCAAATTTTCACCAATTTATAGGAGGGATACTAAAAGGTTAGTTTCTGAACAATGTTTACCACTAGCTTTAAGTCTCCATTAATTTGAAGTTTTTGGAATCCTTTAGAAACAACAATTTGTATACCTCACTCTAGGTGTTGGAGTTCTTCCACATTGTTACTTGGAAGTCCATAGCTATGCGAGAATATCCTTAGGGTATTTGAATTCCATTCCTCGAAAAAACCTATGAGATTCGTTATTCCATGATTTCCCTTTGATTCCCCATCAAAATTTAATTTAATAAAACCTCAAAGGGTGGGGAAAATGGATAGGGGCCTAGATACATACCTCTTGTAGTCTGACTTTCCTTCAAGGGAGAATTTCCTAAGCTAGATCTAGCTTTCTCATTATATTTGTCTCTTGGATGTTAGTTTTCCATTCTTCCAAATACCAATAGATTACTAGTATTATTTCCCTAATGTTATGCTTGATAAATTCCAACAACACCTCAAGTTTCCTTCTATTTTTGAATATCCTCCCATTTATTTTTAACCATAGTTCCCACAAAGAAAATCCGTGTATTGGATTTCAAGTTCTATTAATTCTAGGATTTGAGAGAAGGTTATAATTCCATTATCAAAGTTTTGCCACTACATCTTCCAGATTATTATTACTCTACGTAAATACTAAATGAATGCAAGACGAAATTTCTTCCACATATAACCACGAGTTTAGTAGATGCTCCATGATCTCTTACCAATTACCACATAAAAATAAATAGGATAACCCTTTAACCTTTCTTCTTGATATGGGATCATGTTAACAATTGTTTCCTCCCCACTAGCCAAAGAAAGTGTGTTACTTTAGGCCATGAATGACATGTCCAAATCTTCTAGAAAATCACATCTCAAACCAAATTTCTATGATCCACTAGTAGAGAGTATGCCTCGTTCAAAGAAAATTTTCCTTTAACATATTGTCCACATATTAGCTTGTTTATATCTTGGGCTTGCTGTATCCTCCTCTCTTTTAGCTCCTCCCTCAAGCTATCCAAAAGAAGATATTTTTTATTCCACAACCAATCATCTCTATACTTTAGACCATTCAATGATGATTGTTCCAGTCTTGTATTCAATAATAAATCACCTTGTACCTTGCATGCAGGGTGATGAACTTCTTGAAATCCCAAAACTTCTCATTGTCATTTAGCCTAGGAAGATGCTATCAAGCCTTCTCTCACAATCATGTTGTGCCACCTCTTTAAATTTCCTAAAGGCATAATATTTAACTAATATGTAGTTTTCTTGTGACCAATTCTAGATGGATGATCCTTGGGTTACTAAGTTATACCTTAATATGTCAACTTGCACAGAAGCGATGTTATATTTCCTACATCAAATTTGTTTCCATAGTTCCTCTTGTTGGCTTGAGGGGGCCTAACCCAGGTCCAAAGTTAGTTTAGCCAAACAAATCCCTACACTGTTGGCCTTTTTGGCATCAGCCCATAGAGTGCGGACCAAAGTCTCACCTGAAGCAGTATGGGGCGATGTTGGAACCAAGTTTCCACACCCTGAGATGGTCGTGATGTCAGTTTATTCCTTCTATTCTTGCTTTTGCGCACGTCCTTAAGTTCTAGGGCTCTGTCTTCCTAACCCCTTATTCCTCCCTTCGATACCTCCGTGAAAGTGTATGGCTGGCCTTCGCGCATCCCTAACCTTCGATTCAGATACTTTCGTGCTACTAAGTCAGCGTATTGCAGAAATTGTCAATTATCTTAAGAATATTACTTATCTTATCCGGTAATCATAGTTAGCACTATGTAAACAGATGTTCTTACTTGCGTTCACTTAACCAACGTAATTACATACATTCGTGCATCATATAAGCATTATAAATGAAATTCATACACAATACAACAAGATTCATTAATCGAAATAAAGACACAAAATTTGCAGAATATTTCTCTTTATCAATATCTTCAAGTGATTAAAAACTCTATCCACCCTGCACACACAGCTACAGGGGTCCATGCACTCAGATGTGGAATTCCACCCTAGGCCTCTGTGCACTCAGCTGCAGAGCCTCTACATATGCTACGACCCGAATCTTAGACTTCTTACTTCAGAGCTATGACTATCTCACTCAAAACCATTACTCTTAAACTACTTAGAGCTTAGCTCTTTTTATACAATCCCATGGTCCGCAGACCATGGGTAGATCTCTTACAACCAACTTTACTTTACAAAAATAAGGGTGGACAACCCTTTATGACTCATGACACCTTCGTGCTCCGCGACCACAAAATGCGGATTCTTTACAAGTTTATTACAAAATTCGACTCAAAACATGGGCTTTTAGCCCCAAAACTATCCTTGGGGGATCCCGTTCCCAACGAGCCCCCAACAGAAACATCGCGACTGGCCCTTAAGTCACTTAGTAGGTGCAAAGATCTTTATGTGAAGACCTTACAGTTCGACTCGTATGACTGCAACCTCAGCTGTGCATTGTGCAGCTGCTTGCTTTGTGTCTTCGACCATCTGCTCGGTCACTACTGATATGAAATGGAGGTTTGATAACTTGTTATGCTTACAAGAACCTCCCACTCAGTTAAACAAATAAATGATATACCTTATATATGACATTTGCCGAATTAAATACTTGAAACAGGTGTATGTTTTCGTTTAACTATTTAAGTGCTTTAAGTCCATTTGTTTCTGTTGATATTAAACACATACAATAGCCATATAATGCAGCAAATAAACAACCACACATAATAGAAAATTTACTCTAGGAGTTCACCCGAATATTGTGGATTATGTCTCCTTGAGCTTTTGTCATCTTGACTTGGCTCTTTGGGATTCTGTCAAAGTTTCTTTTACAAGTTCCACACTTAACTCCAAAGGTTACTGAAATGAACCAATCAGATTAGAATACCATCTATCCCTACCATGGTTATCTTCACTCTGCAAACAAATATAAGCTCCCTTAGACTTGTTTCCTTCAATGAGTGCTCTGAGCTACCATGAGCATCGTGATGGCACTAACTCCTTCAGAATTCTTTAACTGTCATTAAAACTTCATTTACTGTCTCCAGCACATATCAGACACCGAAAATGGACTGATCATTTGTTCGAAATGAGCACAGCATCGCCAAACTAGGCCTTCCTCCATGGTTGGCACTAGGCTACCTGAAACTTCCCTATAGGATCTCAACATTTAGAAGTCTTCAAATGCTTCCGCAAATCCTTGCAATGGATTCAAAAGGCTCATTATAGTCAAGAATGACTGTTGGTTCACTGAGAACGTGTACTGGTAGCTCCTACAACTGCCTCCAACTCATGGTGGCCTTGAGCTCCAAAATCTCACTTGATGAAAATCTCCATGAAGATGACTTCTTCAGCTTCTCTAGACTATTCCATTGGCTTCAACAAGCTCCAATTAGCCTAGCTAGCTTCTTTTTTCACTCTCTCTCTCTGTGGCTCTTTTTGGCTCTGGATGAAAAATGCTCCTGGAGTGCATTTAATCAATATCCCCTAGGGATACTCCAACAAATTTTGTGAACTGCACCTAACTCTAGTTAAACTTAGCATATCCGCCTAAGTTTAGCCGCTCTACCAGGCTGACCATTGGAGGTGAGATGTTACCATATGATATGGATTTAAACATGAGCGCAACAAATTACAGAGATAACCATAAACACAAAGATGCAGCGGAAATAATACTTCATTTCATTAATGAAAAATACTGAAATATGCTTACAAACATAAATGGAAATAAACCAGCTAGGGCGATGGTAGCTTATCTCTGAGAAGAGATGTGGCAGCTACATGCCTTTGAACTATATTACAATGAGGCTCGAAGGCCTATTTATTGTTGAGAAACAATGGAAAAGCCTAAACATCCAAAAATGTAACCCTAGAAGATGAAATGCCAAACTGTGGGCCCCGTTTGTGTAAATTGGTACATCAACTTCCCGAGGTCGTAACTTTTGCATACGATCTCTGTTTGACGCGCACAATATCTCGTTAGAAAGATCTATCCGAGAAATACAACTTTGGTAAGAGAAACATCAGTGTAAGGACCCATGTTCATCCTAGTTTTCCCAAAAAACGTTGTTTAGGGCCTCAGAATGGCTCCAAAAGTCCAGGACCCAAAAAACTGCTAAAAATAGTAAACTATGCTACAATTAGGGAAAATGAAAAGATGAAAGCAACAATGGTGGGGGTCCAAGTGGACTTGGTGGGTGGCCACCAATATCCACCTGGATCACCATAATTATTGGGCGCGCATATGTTAGCGGTATAATCCCAGCAGTTAGGGATAAGGCTAATGGTCGTATTAATCGACAACCGCATGGGACTATTTACTTAGTTGAATCTCCACCATCGATTAATCCTGATCGATCCTTCTTTGACATTCCCTTTTATCAAGTGCTTCAGTATACTCCATTGATCTCACTTCTCTAGATCCAACGGATATTGCGTCATCTGCTTACCAAATAACCTGGATAATCTCCACCGTCGATCTGTCCCGTTTGATACAACAGCTATTGCATCACCTGATTTCCAACTAGCTTGGCCAATCTCCACCGTCGATGTGACCCATTTAATCGAACGACTATTGTGCAATCTCACGTGAAATCTTGCATGATCGATATTAGGTTGAGAGCACGTGAGAAAAACAGTTTTCCCGTACTATGTGTTGCCTGCTAAGGGTAATCACGTGAAATTTAGGAATACCGCTTCCCACCTTTAGGGCACGCGAGATACTACTTTCCACTTTGCGAATAATACCCACATGCTTAATTCACACTTTTAAGAAAGGCGCTTAAGGAAATGTTTAGCGCTTAAAACCAAATTAATCTTGGTCAAATGTCCATAATTTGCAGTTTACTGGACTTTTTCAAATTGCGATAACTTCTTAATATGGTATTGACTTTTCGAACCATTTATGGTGCCAGAAGCAAGAAGACGAGATCTATACAGTCAGTAGGGTTCGATACTCTTTCGAACACTTTGAAATTTTAGCTATCGTTAAGGTCCTGGATCAATATCTGATCACTCCTTCCCATTAGGAACCTTTTGGACACAAAAGGATAGATATACTGATCTGTACAGTATATCAGAGTACAACACCGTCTTCTTTCAACCTCCATACACTTTCCTTTCATGGCTAGTTGACACTTCCCTTCCTGGATGCGCTTGTCCTCCTGTTAAGAACTGTCTTCCTTGAACTCATTCAAAATTTTTATTGAGAATTTTATAGAAGGTAGCTGAACATCGCTTCCTTGATCATTGACCGAAGGTGGCTCAAAAAAAAAGTGAGATTACATCATAAATATATGCATATTTAACTGAAATTTTCATATGTACCAATGAAACTATGTTTTATTGTGTCAAGAAGTCAAACCACTTCTGAGCAAGCCACTTCTATGGTGATTTCTGCTACTGCAAATCTTCTTCTGACATCTTGTCAAAAACAACACAATGCAGGAAATAAATTGACGACGTAAACTCTTGCTCCATCAAAAGAAACAAATTTCACATCATGTGAATCATCATCATGTCTTTACATCTTGTATACAAATTATCAACTAAACCACAAGCCAACAAAAACATGCCTTCTTCAAACAACTGACTCTCCAATTCAAGCATGTACAAAAAATAACTTGACGATTCTTTTTCAAAGTAGAAAGAATTCCTACTCTTGTGAAATCACTTCATCATTATCTCGCTTTTCGAATCTTGGAGACAAAATCAACTTTTCCAAGTCGATATGACATTGCATGCATGTTTAAACAAAGCAATCGACCATCAAGTCAATTACACATACATGTTATAAACAATGAAATCATCAACATTCATTTGTTCATACATACCATTCTCATGTACGTATTACATTCTTCAACTTTCTCTCAAGCACAATCATAAATAGAAGATCCTCAATCATATGTACATGTACTTATGAAGGTAAAATGAATATAATTTTGCTACAATAAAGTGAGTATCATACTCAACTTTTTCATTCACTTTTTAGGTAAAACCCTGCAACTTTCATTCCATTGGGAAAGAAATGTATCAAATCAAAAGACATGAAACCTTAATTGGATAAGAACTCTAACCATTTCTTACCAATCCACATTAAAGGCGCTTCCTTTAACTACACATCGACATCAACATGTGAATCATCCTGAGATACATCAATTATGGAAAATTCCTTTCCATTCTTGCCATTTTCCTTTTCCACCTTCTTCAAATTTCGTGGAAGCATTGTTGGATTCAAAATCCAACACTTTTCAACAATTTGTCCTTGCTTATGACAATAAGTGCAACACATGTTCATCCTCTTTACAACATAATTTTCCTTGTCCAATGGACCTTTGGCTTCTTGCCTCCTTTTCTTCAAAAGTTTCCTGTATGTGGCCATTTTCTTCCAACATCTAGAAACACTATGGTTAACCAAACCATAAAAGGAACATGCAATTTTTTTTCCAATGCTTATGTGGAATTTTACCATGCTTAAAATAATCAAAAGAAATGTGATTGAAATCAGATTTATACTTCCTCTTTCACCTTTGTTGCCTTCATCAAAAGGTGAATCAAATGAAGAAGTGGATCCCTTTGGAACACCATCAATCTCTTCAATGATTTCACAAATCCCTTGTTCAAGTGCATGCTTATGAACACCTTCTTCTTGCAAAGTATGTTTCAAACAATTGCATTCCCCATGAATACAATCTTTACAAACTTGAGGTAGAGAACCTAAAATGAAACTCCTTCTAGGAACTGTTTCAATTGCCTTCATGGCTGCTTTGGAACTTTCTCCATAAGATTGTCCATAGCCAAGACCCAAATACTTAGGCCTTTCCTCAACCATTATTGGCTCAACAATGCCCTATGCATGTTTGCCCAATCCTTTTCCTTCATAGCCCATTTTTGACATCAACTTGGACCCTATGCCTCTTGTATGTTTTTCAAAAGAACCAACATAAACATTCTTAGAGGAAATTGAAGACAAACTAGGATTGTTTACCTCTTCTTAAAATTAATGCTTGACTGGGGCTTCTTTGGAAACAAGGAACCGTGTCTCCAACTCATGCATCCTTCCTAGGTTCATATTTGCAATATGAAGTTGGCTCTCCATTTCCTGCAATTTTTCAAAAAGCAACTGCTTCTCTTCCTTCATGGAATTCAATTGCTCTCGAAGTTTTGTGCTCTTCCTTTCATCTTCATACATTTGTTGCACCATGTCCATCATGATGGACAAGTCTAACTTCATGTCTTCATCAAAGAATCTTGTGAAGGAGGAGGATTTTGAAAACTCACTTGTAAAAGTTGTCATTATAGTAATGAAAAAAAGAACTTCAACAAAATTCACAAAGCTTTCAAAGAACTAATGGCTGTAGAGTCAAAGTCTTATTCAAGTAGCCTTTTGCAAATGAACCCTCTTGTGCTTCAAGGGTTGCCTTGAGGTCCTTTGTGTAAGGAGAATGCCTTCAACCCTTCTTCCTTCTTATCCTTTCCTAGACTTATCTATCAGTAGCTTTCCCGTCACCTTTGCAAACTCAAACAATAGTCAGTATACAAACAGTCAAATAATCAAATCCTTTGTACTGTTTAAACACCTTTCAAGTCAAACAAACAACCTACTACTCTATTAGTCAAGCAACCTGCTCTGATACCAGCTAATTTGAAATGGGCGTTTGATAAATTTTTATGCTTACAAGAACCTCCCACTCAGTTAAACAAATAAATGATCTAGCTTATATATAACATTTGCGGAATTAAATACTTGAAATAGGTGTATGTTTTCTTTTAACTGTTTAAGTGCTTTAAGTCCATTTATTTCTACTGATATTAAACACATATAACAACCATATAATACAGCAAATAAAAAAACGCACATAACAGAAAATTTAATCTAGGAGTTGACCCGAATATTGTGGGCTACGTCTCCTTAAGCTTTTGTCCTCTTGACTTGGCTCTTTGGGATTATGGAAATGTTTCTTTTAAAAGTTCCACACATAAATCCAAAGGTTACTGAACTGAACCAATGGGCTTATAATACCATGTATATCTCTGTCATGGTTGTCTTCACTCTACAAATAGATCTAAGCTCCCTTAGACTTAATTGCTTCAATCAATGCTTTGAGATACCCTGAGCTTCTTGATGGCACTAACTCCTTCAGAATTATTTAACTGTCACTGAAACTTCATCTACTATATCCAGTACATATCATACATCGAAAATAGACTGATCATTTGTTCAAAAAGAGAACTTCATCCCCAAACTAGGCCTTCCTCCACGATTGGCATTGGGCTGCCTGAAAATTCCTTGTAGCATCTCGGCCTTTAGAAGTCTTCAAATGATTCTAAGAATCCATGCAATTGATTTAGAAGGCTTACTACAGTCAAGAATGAATGTTGGTTCACCGAGAACGAGTACTGGTAGCTCCTACAACTACCTCCAACTCCTGGTGGCCCTAAGCTCCAAAATCTCCCTGGATGAAAATCTCCATGAAGATGACTTCTTCAGCTTCTCTGGATTATTCCATTGGCTTCAACAGGCTCTAATTAACCTAGCTAGTCTCTTGTTTCACTCTCTCTCTCTCTCTCTGACTCTTTTTGGCTCTCAATGAAAACTAGTTCTGGAGTGCATCTAATTAATATCTCCTAGGGATACTCCACTAAATCTGGTGAACTACACCTAACTCTAGTTAAACTTAGCATATCCACCTAAGTTTAGCTGCTCCACCAGGCTGACTGTTGGAGGTGAGCCATTACCATAACTGCTGGGCGTGCACATGTTGGCATTATAATCTCGGCGATTAGGGATAAGGCTGGCGGTCATATTAATCGGCAACCACATGGGACTGTTTACTTAGTGGTGTGGAGCTATAAAAAGGGTCTCTTTCACCTCTAATTACCTCACATTAGTTGTCAATCCTGGAACGTTTTGTTATTTCAAAGAGTGTCTCAGTCTGAGGCTATCATTGCCAGAGTAATGCTAGTAGTACAGTGTTCAGAAATACAAGAGTAAACGGATGCTTGTTTACAACAAACTACTTCAAAATATTAAACTACACATTCAGAAAACTAAGTAATTTATCACTCAAGGGTTCAGTAGCAGTAACTCATCCGTTTGTAAACTGATGGAACTAAGGTAAATCAGAGAACAGATCGTGGATCTGGGAGCCAGGCAGTAAATGTCAGTGCTCACTACAGCCCTGGATTGCTCTTCACACCAAAATAACAAAGGATAGGAAAGGGAACGGCAGATAAGAAATGGAACAACGAAATAAGAGATAGAACAACAAATATGAAATGGAACAACAAATCTGAAAAAGAATAGCAAACAAGAAACTGTAACAGCAACTAAGTCTAGCAAGAAGTAACACCTTAGTCTACAAGATCAAATGCACGAATCGTGATCTATAGGAATCAAATGGCAATCCTTCACTCTTAAGGACGAATTGAACAACACACCAAAATGGAACAGCTCTGATTAATGATGAATTATAGAACAACACTTCAAAACCATATATGCACATGACACACCTTAATAGTAACCCAATCTTGGTAAACCAATTATCACTCTCAGCTATAAAAGATTACGACTATGTTTCAAAATGGAACAGCAATGTCTATAGATCCAACAATCGCAAAGAACATAATCGCTAAGATGAATTCCGTAATAAGTGCATAGCACAGAGGCTCTGTAATTGAATAGCAACAATATTCTGTAAAGACTGACAGTATTATATCAACACTTAGAAGAACAGTGATACGTTGCAGAGTCAATGCAATAGTTCTGTCTCAGTAAAGTAAACATAACAGAGCATGTGATGTAAACTAACAAAACACATCAGATTACCAAATAACGCTGATAAGCAAACCACGCATAAACCAAACGTAATAGTACAGGAGCAAGTGTCCTCCAGGGCCGGGCCCTTAGCCTCCAGGGGTACACCGCTTGAAGTTATTCCAGACTGAGGGATGAAAAAACAACCGAGTTTTTATTAATGCATAAAATGGAATTACAGTAGATCAGTTCTCAACGAGACTCGATGATCAAAGTTTCAATCTTCAGAGAAATTACATAAAACATAAGGATTCAACTCCCTCGAGCTAACAGTGCTGCCCCTTTTATAATGATGAAGGTGGAGATGTCTAGGTGCAAAAATAGTTAAAGCAGCAATCCCTCAGGATCAATGGATCCTGAGGGATTCGCCGAACCGTTAGTTCTTAGTTATCTCTTTTCCTTCTTGCGCTGAGCCGAAATCTCCACTTCCTTTCCAGGGCTGATTCGCTATGATTTGTTTTGCCTTGTTTGCATATGGTTCCTCATCAAAGGGACAGTGGTTAACCTGGCCTTGTTCTTTCCTTGAACATGGCAGCCTTTTGTTTTCCCTTCTTTCTGCATAAGAAAATGACAATTGTCAGTGTTTCCACTTTGCACATTAATCTCACAGGTTTCATTACAATTTCTTATCATTTTCCTATTTCATGATACAAAAGGTTTGTAAGTTCTAATGAAAAGATGCTAAAATAATTACCAAAAACATACCTTCTTTAGTACTCCACACACCCCCCTGCTTACCCTTTTTCATGCCCTCATGAAAACATTGTAGTTGACATGTAAGGCAGTGAGAGAGTAGGCTGGAGATGGAATCTCATGTGGAGGTCTACAGCCATGATGCATAATTGGGTGTTCAAAGAAATGGCCTGTCTGACCCTCAGGCATTTCATATAGGGCTTGGTACCCAGGTGCAGGGTGCCAAATAATTGGACTCCGGAACCTATATCCTAACCAGGATGGCCCTGCCCTCAAAATGACTTCACCATAGAGGTGCAAGCGATCGGCGGCTAACTTAAAATTTTCATACTTAAATGGCTCCCTGAGTTGGATATTCGGATTAGAGATCTGATATCGAAATTTAGCTGCATCAATGGCAAGGTATTTAATAGTGAAAAATTATTCTATTCCTTGCTGATTGATTGTTGTGTGAATGGGTCCTAATGCTTCAATTACACCTGGAGTCTTCATGAGGTTCCTATGTTCTCTCCACAACTGTACTGGATTCCTAGGCTCAGCTCTTACCCACAAATCTAATCTGTTTTCTTGCCTTTGGAAAGCGTTATAGGCTTTAAGCCATTTAATTTGATTAACCCCAAATGAAATAAATGCCTGCAATTGGATATCCCCAACAAAAGGCCCAGGGTTCAGCTTGGTCTCCTGGTCTAATACAAGGTTATGTAAGTAAAACTCACACAGTAGTCTTTGAACTTTTACCCTGTAGTGCTTATAGCAGTTTATAAAATCATCGAGGGTATTAATTTGTGTGGGAGCACCTGCTTTAGCAACCTTTATTTTCAATTGCAAATATTGTTCCATTAAAAACAAGGCATAATTCTTAGCAGGGGCTCTACATGCTAGGACATCATTGTACAAAGAACATAAGGTATCCATCTGCTTGATAACTATAACTAATCTACGAGTTACCTTCGTGATTTTTTCTTCTTCCCTTCGCCACCCTTCAAAGGCCTGGCTTTTGGATAGATTGACGTTCCTAAGCTGTTGCTGTAGCTCTTCATACCTTTCCCGAGGGACCGTTTGCTCTCTGAGATTTTATGTTGCTTGCTGAGCTTGCGTCAAACCCTCCCGTAGGGCTTTCATTCTCGAATCTCTTTCCCATGCGGTGGTGGAAACTGGCCGTTTTACCTGAATTTTCCTATTATGCTGTTTTGCGTTCATGACCGTTATCACTCCCAAGGGTGGTGGCACTGTCTGAATTTCCTTATCGCAGGTCAATCTATCATCCATTTCTATCTTAACGTGGATATCAGGCAAATGTTGTTCCTTCTTAATTTCAACGGCAGGCTGCTTCTCAACAACATTTGGAACAACATCCCATTTTTCGACAGGGTTTTGAACAGCAAGGTGGACTCTGGTCCTCCGATCCTTTGTCTTGGGGGGTTTTGCTGGATCGATTGCATGTTTCCTCCCCGAAGTCCTTTTTACCCTTTTCCTTGCTTTCAAAATCTTGATTTGCTGTCGAAGCTGGACTATTACATTCAGTAGTCGCTGTTGTTCTTTCCGTAATTTCTTAATTTCCTCAATTTCCTTAGAAGGAACAATAGACTATTCACTGCGGCCTGGACTATGATCAATTCCCTGATTTTGTTTCTGGGGTGCTTCTTTGTTGCTCTGCTCTGGCTGCTCCGAGGCAAGAACCCTAGCTGGTTCTGTTATTTCTTGGGTGACTTCCTTTTCTTCCCCCTGCCTCCGGAGTTTCTTCTAGTGTCATCTAGCTAGGAATGGATTGTTCCTGTTCTGCATCTCCTATCATGTTTTCATCATGAACGGGCTAACTCTCCTCTTCTACTTCCTCTGCATGTGATTCTTCAGGTGCATTTCCCTCCTGAGCAGAGTGTTCTTTTGGTTCTTCTTCAGCATGGAGGTCTGATGGGCTGGAAGATTGGCCATATTCGCCCATATTGGCCAGAACTTTGGCCAATTCATCTTCTCTCAATGGATCCTGCACTGGGCTGTCTTCCTACTGTCCCGTTTCCTCCTCCTACTTAGATTGCTCGGTTTCTCCCTCATTTTCTCCTTCCTCGTTTTCCTGCATTTCTTTCTCATTGTTTTCTTCTTCTAATTGTGGGGGTTTCTCATCCCCTGTATCTTCTATCTCTACCGGTTGGCTGGTATTTCCTTGGGGCTTCTCCAGCCTCCCTCGTAGCCGTGTTAGTCGAGCCGATTTATTTCGTTTTTCTGGACGCTCAGGGGTACTAGTGGCATGTTTATGTTTCGGGGATGGTGTGGTCAATCTTCCATCAATTATGGCAATTAGCTCTTCCCAGCTACTCTCCTACTGGGTAAGGCTATGGTTGACTATTAACCGTATCAACCCATGATGACTAACAACTGATTCTACATGCTATGCCTTTTTCATGCTCCATGCAACATAATGCAGTAATGAATTCAAGAATGCAGGTAAATTTATAGAGCATTTTTGTTTTAACACAGCTAAAAGTCTAAGGTGTCGTGGTCTTACCACGTCTTTCTTCCTTCACAGTTGATGTATCTTTGAATGGTCCTTGCCAATTCCGCCCACGGTTCTCCTAATGTTGCTGGCAGAACCCCGTTTCCTCTAATTGTTAGGCTCTAGCCTTCGTCCTGGAAGGTTTCTATAATCTTCTGCAATCTCTCCTTCTTTAGCGTCCATACAGGCTCAGTGGCTGGCAGTCCCAAGATCTCTGCGATTATGTCATCGGTGACTGCTATGTGTCTCCCCCTCACTATGGAGTGATTCTCTTGCAAGTTCTGCAAGAATTCAATTGCTACAGTCTCGTTGGATTCCTGTAAGCAATTGAAATAAGTTAGCCACCCGGTTCTTGCCAGGATTTCCCATGCAGCATCAGAGACTGTTAACACCAGTGGTTCTCTGCGAATCGATCTCCCTCCCATGTTTATTGTTTTTCTGTGAAACCTTTGAATTTTGACAATGGAATGGTAGCTGTTCACGCTGTTAGAAACACAGAGAGGCTGACAGATGCGAGAATTGCTCAAAATCTAATGCTGCGGAATATACAATGGAAATGGCTTAGGAACAACAAGTCATGCAAAAAATAAAAAATAGTATACCGTTGAGCCGTGCTATTCCCAGGTACGCAGTTTCCTGAATAGCGGTCTGACATGTCATCGAAGGAATGATGAGGTTAACCTCCCCCCCCGCAATGTGATAGGCCATCCCGGCCGTCAAATAAAGGAGCGGCGTGCCGGTCTGTTCTGAAGTAGAGTCATAAAGGAACAGCGTATGGCAATATGCCATGTTTACAAAGGTAGCAGATTACCGAAATCGAGGTGTCAAGTTGGATCGCTTAATACGTAAGAGACTGCTGTGATATGATGCGAGGCTGGGAGGATAGGACATCTGCCGTACATACCGAGTCTCATGTGGTCATTGTCAATTGCTCTGCCATGATTGGTGATAATAGATTTACATGCGTTGTATGGTTCGGAAAATAATATGCATTCGTCTTATGTGATTGATTACTAAGGTATAAGAAACAGAAGGGTGCTAATAACTACCTATTGGTGTAAATAATGTGACTTCAATACCATTAACAGTGCTCTGCTGCCGATAGGTGTCCATAACCTTGGAAGAGTTGTTTATTTCACCCATGGAACCATGATCCTTTGTGTATGCTTAGGAAGTGTTGTGTGATGTCAAAATGTAGGCCATTATGCTGGCTTGGTGACCAGTTAGCCATAATGCCATTCACAAGGAAGGAGCGAAAGGTGGGCAGGCTGGCTCGTGATGAGACCTCCTGTTCCAAGGGTTCTTTATTTGATATACCTTTTGGACCATATCCCTGGTGTGGTGGCCATAGTGGGAATGCCTCTTCACTTTATTCCTCATGATCATGGTAGGTTGGCTCTTGGTGAGACCCTTTATCCTGCATTTGACAACTTTATATAAACAAGTCAGTTTGCTCTTTTTTCTTTTCTTTTTTTCTTTTTTCATAAAGTACTGTCCCATTTATACACAAAGGGTGGTTCAAAACTCCTTAAGAGTGGGAATGGTGGAAGAAGTCTTAACATCTCAATAGGAAGATATAAACCCTTTGTTCTTATTCCTGAATAATGGTCAAAGAGGATTTAAAAGGAACCAACATGATAAAGATAGCCAATCAGAGCACAGTTAGTGAAGCAATGACAGTAAAAGATAATGGGTAAGTGTGTCCTTCCCTCTGTCCCTTTATCAATTCAGAGCAATTTCTTATAAAAATAACGATTTTATAATTCACCTGATTTCAGTATGTTGTGATTTTGTTTCCATTGCATAAGTGCATAGCTGTATTCCAAAAGACTTGAAAGAACAGGAACAATAAGCATCCTTAATTTAAAACAGCAAGGGGAACAAGCATAACTAAAAGGAATACGAGGATGTTGCCACTTCAAAGAGGAAGAGCAAAAGAATACAAGTGGTGTTCCTTTTATAAAAAGGAACAACAAATACCAGAAATGTTGTTCCTTTGGAAAAGGAACAAAAAAACACACAAATGTCGTTCCTTTGGAAAAGGAACATCAAAGATTGAAAATGTTGTTCCTTTGGAAAAGGAACAACAAGACACGCAAGTGCCGTTCCTTTGGAAAAGGAACAACAAAAATTGAAAATGTTGTTCCTTTGGAAAAGGAACAGCAAGACACACAAATGTCGTTCCTTTGGAAAAGGAACAACAAAAATCGAAAATGTTGTTCCTTTGGAAAAGGAACAGCAAAACACATAAATGTCATTCCTTCGGAAAAGGAACAACAAAAATCGAAAATGTTGTTTCTTTGGAAAAGGAACAACAAGACATCCAAGTGCCGTTCCTTTGGAAAAGGAACAACAAAAATCGAAAATGTTGTTCCTTTGGAAAAGGAACAGCAAGGCACACAAATGTCGTTCCTTTGGAAAAGGAACAACAAAAAGCAAAAGTGTTGTTCCTTTGGAAAAGGAACAGCAGAAAGAAAAAATAAAGAAAAAGAACAAAATTAAAGCAGAATGACGGCTGATCCAACAAGTGTTGTTCTTTTGAAAAAGGAACAACAGAATGAAAAATGCTATCCTTTTGAGAAAAGGAACAACAAAAATAATAACATTGCTGCTGGTTCGAAAAGTAACGGCAAAGCATTTGATTCAAAAATATGTACAAAAACAAAAGAAATTATGTACAAACTATGAAAAGAGATAAATTACTTAATGAATCACAGGTGAGGAAGACTTCTCTTCCTCCCCCAAAATTTCCATATCAGAGTCTTAGCGTAGCTACTGGTAGAAGGACTCCTGAGTGAGTGGTTTGCAATAAAGGCGAACTCACTGGTCATTTGCCTTGAAGGCATATCCAAAACCGTCAATAGTGATTAGAGTAAGAGTACCATTGTCATGTACCTTCTGGATTTCATATGGTCCCAACCAACAAGTCTGGAGTTTCCCGGGAAAGTCCTGAAAGCTGGAATCGTACAAAAGTGCTCAGTCTCCTTCATGGAATACTTTATTTTTAATGAGAGCATCATGCCATTCAGCTCGCTGCTGTTGGATAAGTGCAGTATTTTGGAGTGCAGAGAGCTTGATTTCATCGAGCTCATTGATCTGATGCAATCGATTAATCTGTGCCTCCGTTAAATCTAAGCCAACTTCCTGTGCTGTTCGCAGTGTTTGGATTTCGAATTCTATGGGAAAAATGGGTTGCTTTCCAAACACTAATTGATAAGGTGAGTAACCAGTTGTACTTCTCCATGTTTTTCTGTAAGCCCATAGTGCCTCTGGTAGTCTGGTATCCCAATCACGTCTATGTGACGCAATTGTTTTTGTTAGGATTGCTTCTATTATTTTGTTGCTGCTCTCTACCTGACCATTTGCCTATGGGTGGTATGGAGTAGTGATTTTGTGCTGGACATAATAGTTTTTGAGTGTTGCAGCTATTTTGTTCCGAGCAAATTGTGGTCCACCGTCTGTAACTATATCTCTTGGAAGGCCATAACGCACAAATATATGGAACAAGAACTATATGACAGAATCTTCTGTAGCTCTCGGCAACGCCTCTGCTTCAACCCATTTGGTGACATATTCTGTTGCTACCAGAATATATGTTTTCTGGTTTGAGGGTGGGTTAATTGGTGCGTCAAAATCAAGGGCCCATCGTTCGAATGTTTCAATGACTAACTGTGGATTCAAGGGCATCTCATCGGACTGACTAGGGCGTCCTGCTCTCTGGCAACTATCACAAGCTTGGAAAAATTTCTGTGCATCTTTGAAAATTGTAGGCCAATAATACCCTGTTTGTAGCACCTTATGTCTAGTTCTGCGATCGGCAAAGTGTCCGCAACATGGTCCGTCATGGTAGGCTTTTAAAATGTTGAAGATTTCATCCTCTCGAACGCATCTTCTGATATGCATGTCTACCTCTATGTGGAGCAGGTAGCCTCCAACCCACGAGAATCGAGCACTCTTCTGAACAATCTGTTTCTGCTCATTAGGGGTTAGATGTTTCGGTAGTTTACCTATTGCTAGGTAATTGCCAACATCAGCATACCAGGGTGTTTGAACAGCAATAGCAAACAGATGCTCATCCAGAAATTGATCTTCAACTACTGCTGCATCAATTGGCTTGGGCATTCTTGAGAGAAAATCGGCTACAGGGTTTTCTTTTCCAAGTCGATCCTTGATTGTAATATCAAATTCCTGCAATAAAATCATCCATCTAGTTATTCTGCCATTTGTGATAGGCTTGTTTGCTAAATATTTGATGGTAGAATGATCTGTATACAAGATAACAGGGTATCCAGTAATGTAATGTCTAGATTTATTGATAGCATGTATTACAGCTAAAAATTCTTTCTCAGTAACAGTGTAGTTTAATTCAACAGGGGATAAATTTTTGCTAATATAATAAATTGCATATGGTTTTTTATCCTCTTCCTACCCAAGGATTGCTCCACTGGCTGTATCTGAGGCATCAGATGATATTTGAAATGGAAAATCCCAATTTGGTCCTCGAAGGACTAGGGCTGTGGACACAAGCTTCTTTAGATCCTAGAAAGCACATTCACATTTTTCTGTCCAAAGAAAATCAATGTTATCAGTTAGTGCATATAGAGCTGCAACAATATGCGAAAAATGTTCTATAATCCTCCTATAATAACCAGGAAATCCAAGAAAATTGCATACCTCCGTTTGAGTGGTAGGAGTGGGAATAAGCAAAATTATTTGGATTTTAGCTGGGTCTACCTGAATGCCAGCTGCTGAAATATTGTTTCTGAGAATAAGTCCTTTAGTCATCATCATATAGCATTTTTCATGGCTTAAACAAAGCCTGGTAGCAATGCAACATTGTAGGACTTTTTCTAGTGTATCCAATTCTGGATCGAAATTTTCTCCATATAGTGTAAAGTCATCCATGTATACTTCAAGTCCTTCATTTATTAAGTCTGCAAAAATGCTGAGGATAGCCCTTTGGAATGTGGCAGGAGCATTGCATAAGCCAAAAGGTAGAACTCTGTAGGCAAATGTTCCCCAAGGACAAGTAAAAGTGGTTTTGTCTTCGTCTTCAGGGGCAATCTGGATCTGATTGTATCCACTGAAGCCATCCAGGAAAGAAAAGAATTGCTTTCTTACCAAAGTGTCTAATACTTGGTCGATGAATGGGAGAGGGAAGTGGTCTTTTTGTGTTGCTTTATTTAGTTATCTGTAGTCCACACAAATTCTCCATTTCCCATTCTTTTTTGGTACCACCACAAGTGGCGAGACACATTTACTATCAGAGATAGGATAGATGAAGTTGACATCTAAAAGTTTTTGAAGTTCAGCTTTTACCACAGCTTTTAGATAAGGATTAAGTCTCCTCTGAGGCTGGTGAACAAGTCTAGCATCCTTTTCTATGTAAATGTTGTGGGTACATAATTGAGGGTCAATTCCTTTCATATTAGGATAGTCCCATGCAAATGCTTCTTTATATTTCCTCAACAGATGGATGAGATTCGTTTCTTGTTCGGAGGTGAGGTTGGCATTAATGTTTAAGGTTTTTCCCGGTTCAATTTCCACAATTTTACTATTTGCAACAGAGGTAACAGATATCGTTTGATCATGTGTATCTTTAATAGGATCTTCTTCTAATTCGTTATCAAATGTTGCCTCTATCATGTGACACTGTGTGCGGGATCTGGATTCAGTTTGACTAATAAATTTATTAATGGCATCATCCTCTGTCTGATCTTTAAATTCAAGTGCCTCTTGTATAGTTAATGGAGATCTAATGTTGTCGATAAGGTATGATACATACAGTGTTCAGAAATACAAGAGTAAACGGATGCTTGTTAGTTTTGATCATTGTGACACTTGGCTGTGCTGGAGGATATAAGGCTAAGTTCTTGATATTCACTCCCCTCGTTATGGTCATACTACCTTGTCGGCAGCCAATATAGGCATTAGCATTTGCAAGCCAAGGTCTTCCTAAAATCAATGGGTGTCCATCGAGTCGACTTTTGGGATTTATTACCAGAAAATCAGTCGGATATTCCCAGGAGTCAACGCATACCATGACATCATGTAGTGTGCCCTCTGGCCTAACCACATATCGGTCAGCCATCTCTAACAAGGTAGAGGTGGGCTCTACAGATGTAATGCCTAGCTTTTGGCAAGTAGTAGTTGTTAAGATGTTGATTGCAGCTCCTAGACCAACTAAGGCATTAGGGAAGGTTTGACCATAAATTTGTACGGTGACTATTGGATTTCCTGGGTCTTCGTATTTAATGGGCGTTTCTTTTCCTGATAATAAGTTAGATAGAGTGCCAACTACTTGGACTCTTGGATTGTTTACTGCATTCCTCCTTGGTTTCTTTACACACAATTCTTTGATAGTCTTTGCATATATCGGAATGTCTTGAATGGCTTGGAGGAATGGAATTTTTATGTACAAATTTTTTAATTCTCCCAGAATGTCAAAATCAGGATATTGTGTAGGTTGAGGTATGATTAATCGTTCTAGGAATGGGGGAGAGGATGTGGTTGTTTGGTTATGAGTTTGTTGTTTGTTCACATCCTCTTCTTGTGACAAATGTTCTCTGGGTAACTGATTTTCAACATGGGCTGTCTTTTCTCCCTCAGTTTCAATAATACACCCAGATCTTAACTGAAGATCATTACACTCCCTCAGATCAGCTCCTATTTCTGATGTTTCTATTATTTGGACAGATTGGACCGGTCTGTTATTTGGATTGGGGTTGGGTTGGGCTGGGAGTTGCGGTCTCAGATTAGACTGGGGATTTTGTTGTAAGGCTGGCAGTGTAGGTTGAGGGAGCGACATGGTTCCTACTAGCTGATGCATCGGTCTTTGCCAGTTTGTCTACCAGGCTAAACTTTGTGAAGTAGGCAGAGTCCATTGTGGTGGGTATGCGTTACTTTGCCAATATGGTGGAGTATAGGGAAAATTCGGCCAACCAGATGGGCTTGCCTGATTCAGCCACGAGGTTGATGAAGGAAACGACTAAGGTGACCAGCTTGGGGTGGGGTTTGGGATTAAATTTGCCACATATTATATTGTTGAGCATTGTACTGCGGAGACTGAAAAGAAGAGGTCGGGTCCGAAAACATACCAGATTGTTGCAGCTGCCACTGATGGCGCTAGTTGAGCAAATATATCGATTCTAGTTCTTCTTCTGCTTCCTTATATACTGCTTTTAATCCGGGAAGTGAGGGACAGCTTTCCGTAAGGTGATCTTTTGTGTAGATGGCACATGTTCGGACTGCATCTAGTGGACACTCCTTATGGTTATGTTTCTTCCTGCATCGGGGATAGAAGATTGCCAAATTCTGTTCTGCCTCCATTTGCTTCTGCTTGGCCTGCATAACATCAAGTTGTGTAGTTAGCGTCCCTAGTATATCAGTTTTAAAATTTTCCAATAGATTTCCAATTTCTGCACGCGTTACTCCTTCTGTCGAAATTTTATTATCTCTTCAAAACCGATCATGTTCTACTGGTTTCAATCTTTTGCTGCCTCTCGAACTCCTGATACATAAGTCAATAATGTCAGCAAAATTTTCCTGATAAATATCTCCTTTTCCCATAATATTTAATGTTTCAATCCATTGTTCCTTCATGCCCCTAATTAATGTTGTTTTTAACACATTATCAGGTAAAGGCAGTGATGCATAAGGAGATCTTTGAAGATTATACTGAAAACATTCCACATACTTCTCTAATGTTTCATTTGGCCTAGCTCCCATCTGGAATATTTCATCCTTCAGTTCTCTAGACCTACAATAGTCCTGATATTTCTTTAGAAAATGTTCTTTCATTTGATCCCAGTTATTTATAACCCCACCACCTAATCCTATAGACCATCTTAAGGCAGCCCCTTTTAATGTAGAGGGAAATAATTTTAGTTTCTACGGGTCGGTGGTGTAATCATATTCCCTACACAACACATCTAACTCAAATATAAATGCATCCAGATCTTTTGATGTAAGACCGTGGAATGTAGGGATATGTTGAAGAGGAATTGCTTTCATGGGTGCATTTGCTGCAGTATCCACTATGGGGTATTACAATGTAGAGGTTTGGGTGTTTGGTTGATTTTGAGCCATTTGGTCGAATATATGCCAATAACCTTCTGGGATGTCTAGGAGGGTATTCCTAGGTTGAGAAGGAATGGCTTTGATAGGAATGGTTATAATAACACTTCCTCTGTCTGGGATAATGAGAGTGCCTAATGTCTGAGGAGATTGAGTTTCTTCAACAATGATTTTTGCAGCACTTCCCTTGTCTGGGCTATTTAATGGCTGATTTCTCCCAAGAGGAGACCTTGGTTCCTCAGTTTCCCCTGTTTCTCCTCCTCCTTCACAAAGATTGTTGAAATTCACTTCTTGCAATAGTTCTAGAGTAGAATTTTAAACTTCTTGAAAGTCCTGCTCTTTAGTTTGACTATGCACCTCAGCAAAGGCTACAGATGGTGATCCTGTGGCCTGAAGGGAACTAGTAGGCTGTCTAGAAATAACTTTTCTGGGTCCACCTAAAGGCTGAGATGAAGGTTGATCGGCGAAGGGTCACCGGCCCCTTAGCTTTTTCTGGCTTGGGTAGAGGTTTGGTTCTTTTTTGGATTTTTCTGCTTAGTCATGCACACAAATCAACTGCTAGATTCTACCCAAACAAAACAGTAGCAAATATGTAGGAAAGTGGGCAGGGGAGCAGGGCTGTTACATGCTCCACACGTAGGTTCTTACCTTCCATTTTTAAAACCCAATTCTTCCCTAATAGGTTCTTACACTACTCTGGAAAAAACAAATGGCTACACTCTTTCCCCGGCAACGGTGCCAAAATGTGGAGCTATAAAAAGGGTCTCTTTCACCTCTAATTACCTCACATTAGTTGTCAATCCAGGAATGTTTTGTTATTTCAAAGAGTGTCTCAGTATGAGGCTATCATTTGCCAGAGTAATGCTAGTAGTACAGTGTTCAGAAATACAAGAGTAAGCGGATGCTTGTTTACAGCAGACTACTTCAAAAGATTAAACTACAAATTCAGAAAACTAAGCAATTTATCAGTCAAGGGTTCAGTAGCAATAACTCATACCTTTGTAAAATGATGGAACTAAGGTAAATTAGAGAACAGATCGTGGATCTGGGAGCCAGGCAGTAAATGTCAGTGCTCACTATAGCCCTAGATCATTCTTCACACCAAAATAACAAAGGACAGGAAATGGAACGACAGATAAGAAATGGAATAGCGAAATAAGAAATAGAACAACAAATCTAAAATGGAACAGCAAATCTGAAATAGAACAACAAACAGGAAACTATAACAGCAACTAAGTCTAGCAAGCAGTAACACATTAGTCTACAAGATCAAATGCACGAATCGTGATCTACAGGAATCAAATGGCAATCCTTCACTCTTAAGGACGAATTGAACAACACACCAAAATGGAACAACTCTGATTAATGATAAATTATAGAACAACACTTCAAAACCATATATGCACACGTCACACCTTAATAGTAACTTGATCTTGGTAAACCAATTACCACTCTCAGCTATAAAAGATTACGACTGTGTTTCAAAATGGAACAGCAATGTCTATAGATCCAACAATCACAAAGAACATAATTGCTAAGATGAATTTCGTAATAAGTGCACAACACAGAGGCTCTGTAATTGAACAACAACAATATTCTGTAAAGACTGACGGTATTATATCAACACTTAGAAGAACAGTGATATGTTGCAGAGTCAATGCAATAGTTTTTTCTCAGTAAAGTAAACATAACAGAGCATGTGATGTAAACTAACAAAACACATCAGATTACCAAATAACGCTGATAAGCAAACCACGCATAAACCAAACGTAATAGTATAGGAGCAAGTGTCCTCTAGGGTCGGGCCCTTAGCCTTCGGGGGTACACCGCTTGAAGTTATTCCAGACTCAGGGATGAAATAGCAACCGAGTTTGTATTAATGCATAAAGTGGAATTACAGTAGATCAGTTCTCAACGAGACTCGATGATCAAAGTTTCAATCTTTAGAGAAATTACATAAAACATAAGGATTCGACTCCCTCGAGCTAACAATGCTACCCCTCTTATAATGATGAAGGCGGAGATGTCTAGCTGCAAAAATAGTTAAAGTAGCGATCCCTCAGGATCAAAGGATCCTGAGGGATTCACCGAACCGTTAGTTCTCAGTTATCTCTTTTCCTTCTTGCGCCGAGTTGACATCTCCACTTCCTTTCCAGGGCTGATTCACTTTGATCTGTTTTGCCTTGTTTGCATACGGTTCCCCGTCAAAGGGACAGTGGTTAGCCTGGCCTTGTTCTTTCCTTCAGCACGACAGTATTTTGTTTTCCCTTCTTTCTACATAAGAAAATGACAATTGTCAATGTTTCCTCTTTGCACATTAATCTCACAGGTTTCATTGCAATTTCTTATCATTTTCCTAGTTCATGATGCAAAAGGTTTGTAAGTTCTAATGAAAAGATGCTGAAATAATTACCAAAAACATATGTTCTTTAGTACTTTACAAGCGGAATCTCCACCATCAATCAATCCCATTCGATCCTTCTTTGACTTCTCCAGATCCAACAGATATCGCATCGTCCACTTACATACTAACCCGAATGATCTCCATAATCGATCTGTCCTATCCGATCCAATGGCTATCGCGTCACCCGCTTGCTAACTAGCTTGGACGATCTCCACCATTGATGTGACCCATCCAATTGAATGACTATCACACAATCTTGTGTGAAATCTTGCACAGCCGATATCAAGTCGAAAGCGTGCAAGAACAGCTGCAGTTTTCCGGTGCTATGTGTCGGCCGCTAAGGGTAATCGCGTGAGATTTAGGAATACTGCTTCCCACCTTTAGGGCGTGCAAGATGCCAGTTTCCACTTTTCGAATACTACGCACGTGCTTAATTCACACTTTTAAGAAAGGCCCTTAAGGAAAGGTTTAGCGCTTAAAACCAAATTAATCTTGGTCAATTGTCCATATTTTGCAGTTTACTTGACTTTTTCAAATTGCGATAAAGTCTTCATATGGTATCAGTTTTTCAAACTGTTTGCGGTGTTGGAATCAGGTAGACAAGATCTACCCGATCACTCAAGTTTGACACTCTTTCAAACACTTTGAAATTTGAGCTATCATTAAGGTGGTGTATCAATATCTGATCAACTTCTCTTGAACTATTGGCCTGAAGCTTTTGCTGCGTCATTTGCAGAGCCACAAGCTTTCCTTCAATAGATCTTGTCACCATGTTAGCCTCATCCAGTGGGGGCTTCAGTGTTTCCTTTAGCGCTGCTTCCTTTTGCAGTGTTGCATTCCCCTATTCCTTCGGTTTCTTGGCCTCCTACAACTTTGTTGGGCTTTGTGTCAGCGCGATGATTCACGCTGTGCCCTCAAACACATTATAGTGCTGCTAGAGCTCGTGTGCTTCTGTCTCTAGTTCCTAGACTTTGGGGTCATCCTTCAAGCTTGTCAAGACCTCAAACAACTACCCAAAAAGTTGTGTACAGTCTGCTACTGCATTATCCACCGCCGCTACTACTTCTGTGATAGCGGTTGCCTACTACTCCTTCACTTCTTGTGGAGTTGAAGGCTAGGCCTTGAACTATAATTTTGTGATTTTCAGGTTCAACTCCATCTCAACCCTCACCATCTCAGTATGAGTGTCATGCACCCCTGTGGCCAGATTGTGGATGCGCACCTCGACTGGTTCCTCCTCCAGAATGGCCAGCTCTGGGACCATTCGACATGCCTCCTCAATGACCTACATAATGTTCTTGCTCTATTTGGTCACCTCGGTCTCAGTGGTGATGGGAGAGTCTCGCTGTAGTGCCATTTGCGCGTCGTTGATCCACTGTTCACTAATCACCTAAAGGGCGTGGTACTCACGAACCCTCAGCTCTGTAATCACTCCATCCTACAAGAGGTAGAAAACTTGACGTGGGAGTGCTGCCAGATTTAACCCTACAGTGGGTCTATGAGCGTCATTCTCTGTGGTCAGTTCTCCATCAGGCAGCACTATCGCACTGGAGGGTTTCGCGGGCAGAATATCAGCAGCTTCTGAAGTGTCAATAGCCAAGTTGGTAGACACTGTGCCAGCCTGTGACACGTGGTTCTATAGCTCCTGCAACCCTATTTGGATAGCCCCCAAGATTATCTGGTGTTGCTGCTCAAATTGTTGTAGGGCCTCCTAGTGACATCCCTCACTATGTCACCGATGTCATGCAGATCACCCTATGTGAGGGTGATATGGTCCATGGATGTCTTGGTAGCCTTTGATTTCTTCCTGGACCCTCCTTTCTCCGACTCCCTTGGGTGATTGATGCAAGAAGACGTCTCCTGTGGGTCCACGACGTGCTGCTCGTCTGTCTCTTCCTCTGTCTTAGGTGAAGGCAACCTCGCGCCTTTGTTAGAGCCTCGCTTTATCCCACCTGTCTACTTTGTTGTCTGCTACACGGCCTCGGGCTCTGCCTGGGCCTTATCAGTAGCATCCTTTTTCCTCTTTTTGGCTGGCTATGTCATCTTAAGCTTGGCCTCCTCCTTCTTTTTCTGTGTGACGAATGTGCTTCCTCCCACCACCAAGTGTGTTGTAGAGTTCCATTCTGTTGGCCATTGATCAACTACCACATCAATGCCATCATCCGTTTCGAGATAAGGCAAGTCATACCATTTCTGCACAGGGTCCTTCCACACCCTGATGGATACATGATGGAAGTCAGCTTTAAATTCTGCGTAGCCCTGGTGGTTGGTGTACACCATAGGTGATATTCTTGGCTTGCAATTGATAGCCATGTAGACATTCATCTCCATCAAGATCCAAAAGATCTTGTTGTCCTTCACTTGCTGTGCATCCTTGGTTGCCCGTAGCGAAGCATACTTCACTGCTTCTGGGAGGTATGGCGCAACCGAAGAGAATTGACTATCCTCTGGCAGCTCCCATGCTACTAGCACAATTGATAGCAAGAGCCACACAATTGACAACAAGAGCCACATGTAGTGGAATGTCTTTCTGAGCTCCTGCACTTCGTGGTAGTTCGCTAGGAAATCAACGTGAAGGTAGTTTGACTAGTTGAACTAGACTCCTTCGGCGCACTGGGATGCTAGCACGATGATAGGCACCGACACCTCATAAACGTGACACTTTCTCATCACATTCCCTGCTAAGATCTATGTGGCTACCTTCATAGTAGGGTTGCAGATGCTGGATATAGCATATCTATGTGGATGCTTCACCATTTTAAACTTTTCCTTCATAGACTCCGCGAGGGCCTATTCACCACCTTTTCCGCCAAATATCATGCCCAAATTCTCTTTTATGTAAGGCAATTGCGTTATCCATTGAATCAATCTATCCATGATGGGTATTGGCTCCTGTAGCCATAGATACCCATCATGCACCAAGCACAATAGTTGATTGATGACCAATATTGTCACCGGGGTGTGGTTGTAGTGTGACACCCAAACTAGGTTGAGAAACCCTGCCTTGTCTACTCCTTGGAGCCACCTCTGTGTCTCCAATGCGGTCATTTCAGTATTCGTATCAATAATTCGGTGCATCAGTTGCTCGGTCACTAGGTGTGGGAACTTCTCGTGATTAGCCAAGTCCCAATCCTCAAGTTTTATCAGCGGCACCCATGCTAAGTGTGGTTCATCGAAAACAATATCATCCGATAGTAGAGGGGTTTGCAAGGGGGTCTTGCTTTCATTGATGTCTTTTGGCACCTTGGTCTTGGGCTTGCGCGGAGGGACATACTCAGGAAACTGAGTGATAGGGTCAGAACCTTGGGCTTCAACCTCCTCCACTTCAACTCCCACATCCTCATCATCCATCAAGATTTCTTCGATTTCTTCCTCCTCTGGATCCAGATTTATGGCTTTTCCCTTCACCTGTGTTGTGGGCTTCAGTTGGATTCTCCTCGGTGATGCGCGCATCAGTATGGTAGGCTGCTTTGCCTTTCTATATTTTATGGTCTCCTCGGTTTGGATTGGCTTTGGTCTTGGTGTCCTCGGTGATTTAGGGACTTCGGCTAGCACTTCAATGACCTTTGGAGTAGCTACTTCTGCCTCCATCTCAACTTCTAGCACTGACTCCTCCAGTTCGGTATCTATGGCTTCTGTGGGTGCCGACATGACGCTTTCCAATAGTGCTCATGACATCTCTGGTAAGTTTGCAAATGCTGGAGTCTCTTTCAAAGCCTCGAAGAATTCTCAGTTCATGAGTGTCGTAGAGCTCAACAACTCAATTCTCAAAATTGCAAGTGTTTTTCGTTGAACATCCACTTGTAATTTATAGGGAATTTTGAATTCAAATCCGACCATTCCCCCTAAATTTAGTTCATTAATGTCGGATTGGTGGCAGATTTTCAAGGATCTAAGCCATAAATTTTGTCTTAAATGCCAGCTGCCCACTCCATTTGGCCGCATTTCTATTGTCAAATCATGAAAAGTGACATTAACGGTCACTTTCTAGCTGACTTGCGCAATTGCTTCCTGGGTACTGCAACCCCCTTCATGCTGCCGCAAACCCTATGACACTTCCTTGTTTTGCATAGTCCTCAAATCACATAGCTCCCCAACCTGGGCATTGTATTTTATAGTCCCATGCCTCCTTTCAACTGCTTTGACTACTAAGACTGTACTACCTTCATCTAGTCACATGGCTAGACCACCGATGTATGGCTTCAATCGACTGCCATTCACCTTCCCTAGGAAGGGATCTCCATTCAATTTGATCAGTTGTATCGCTCCTCCATCGATAATTTCCTTAATGACATAGGGTCCTAACAAGTGCATCCTAGACTTCCTTGGAAATTTATCAAACTTACTGTCATATAACAAAACCAGGTCATTTACCTTAAAGGTGCACAGCTTAATGTGCCGATCATGCCATGCTTTTTTGTGCTACTTTTGGACCTTTTGGTGAAATCCAACTAGAAATATTTCTTCCTCAAGCTCATCCAATTGTGCAAGCCTTTCCTCCAGGACTCCATGATCCTTCATACCCGTGAGCGCCGCTATGTGCAGAATAGGCACAATATATTCCACAAAGAAAGAGAAATGAGATATTTCATATTAGAGTTATCATAAATCACACAAAAGTAGAAACTCTATTTGATACCGGATCCCAAGAAAACTTAATTTTATACTCCTCGGTAAAGAATCTAGGCTTGGAAACCAAACCACATCCAAAACCTTACCCACTTGGATGGATACATGATAAAGCAAAACTGAATGTAACTAAACAATGTAAGGTTAAATTTGTGATTGCTTCTAAGTTAGTGGATGAGGTAAAACTTAATGTGATACCATTGGAAATCTGTGGCATGGTGTTAGGGAGTCAATATCTATATCATAGAAAGGCAATATTCTTCCGTCATGAAAACAAATACCAAATCACAAAAGATGTGGTAGAATATATCATAAGCACTCATCAAACTAAAATCAATGCCAACCTTGTAAGTGCAAGACAAATGAAGAGGTTGGTGAATTCCAGTAAGGGTTGCATGCTTATGAATGTAAGAGGAAAAGATGTAGAATTATCCAATTCTTTCCAAGGTTGTGATCATGTGCATAAAAAGGAATTATGTGAATTAACTTATAACTATGATGAGATGTTTCAGGAACCAAGGGGATTACCTCCGAAGAGGGAAATCCAACATGAGATCCATTTGCAACATGATGCTCCTTTACCAAATATTGGCATGTACAGGATGTCAACCATTGAGATGGAGGAGATCAAAAAGCAAGTGCAGGAACTATTGAACCAAGGGGTCATCAGACCGAGCACTTCTCCATGCAGCTCATCGATTGTCTTAGTACCGAAGAAATATGGCACATGGAAGATGTGCATGGATTATCGAGCAATAAACAAGATCATGGTGAAAAATTGTTACCCTCTTCCCCGCATTGATGACTTATTAGATCAGTTAAAGAATGTTATCTATTTCACCAAATTGGATTTGCATAGTGGTTATCACTAGGTCTAAATTGCAGAGCAGGATGTGTGGAAAACCACCTTCAAGACCAAACACGGGTTGTTTGAATGGATGGTGATGCCATTCGGACTTTGCAACGCTCCAGCCACTTTCATGAGCATCATGAATGATCTCTTTAGGCCTTTCATTGATGAATTTGTTCTTGTCTATCTAGATGGTATTCTTATCTTTAGAAAAAGTTGGAATGAACATGTATGTCATGTGAAGAAAGTGTTTCATGTATTGAAAAATGAAAAACTCTATGTAAAATTGTCAAAGTGTGAGTTTGGGAAAACCTCTTGCAGAACGTTTACACGCATTGACAAGTGCGAAGCAAGTCTTTCAATGGGGAGGAGAGCAACAGAATTCCTTCGAAACATTGAAAGAAAGAATCAGCATTGCACCAATCTTGGCCTTACTAGATCTCCAACAACCATTCGAGATCAAGACAAAAACCAGTGGATATGCCGTGGGAGTTGTACTGATGAAGCAAAAAAGGTCGATATGTTACCATTCCAAGAAGTTCTCTCAGGCTGTGATAAACTATCCCACTTATGATAAGGAGTTATATGCCTTGGTCCAGAGTGTGAAAAAGTGGAAACACTACCTGATCGGTAAGGAGACTATCATCCATACAGATCATCAGCCCTTGCAGCATCTCGAGTCACAAACCAAGTTGCAGCAATATCGTCATTTCAAGTGGATGGGTTTTCTTTAACAGTTTCCTTTGGTAATAAAGTATAAGAAGGGAACTAGCAACAAAGTGGCTAATATGCTATCTCACCCTCCTATTTCTACTTCTGTTATTTTGCATAATGCTTCGTTATCTTTTGAAAGTTATGTTGAACAATATGCTAACGATGATGACTTTAAGGAGATTTATGCAAAACTAACCCATGGTTCACAGGCAGACAACTATCACTTGCAGGGGAAACTGTTATATCAACTTGGAAAATTGTGCACACCCACAGGAGAAAGGGTACATGTAATCCAGGAGGCCCACGCCTCCCTTGTGTCTGGTCATTTTGGTATTGGAAAAACTTTGTGCCATGAACAAAGATTTTGTTCTTGGCCTCATATGAAGGACATTGTAACTCACTATGTAAAGGGATGTGTGGTGTGTTCTGTTTCAAAGCCCTCTAATAGAAAACTCGAGCTTTACACACCACTCCCTATTCTGAGTCGTCCATGGGAAAGTGTATCGATGGATTTTGTAGGATGTTTGCCTTTGTCTAGAAAAAGTCACGACTATTTGTATGTTGTCGTTGACCGTTTTAGTAAGATGTGTATATTAATTCCTTTTGAAAAGCAGATCACTACATAGCAAACTGCTTATCTTTTCTTTTAACATGTTTAGGTCCATTTTGGGTTGCCACATCAATTGTGTCAGATCGAGACTCTCACTTTCTCGAAGAGTTTTGGACTAGCCTGTGGAAGATGATGGACACCAAGTTAAAAAGAAGCACGGCATTCCATCCACAAACTAATGGACAGACGAAGTTTGTAAACCACATCGTGGTGCACTTGTTGTGACTCTATTATGGAAAACATCCTAGGTTGTGGGATTATCATCTTCCATATGTGCAACATTCCTACAATTGTGTAGTACACTCTTCTACGCATCGTTCACCATTTGAGACATGTTTTGGCTACGTGCGAAAAGATGCTTTTGATATGGTCTTTGGAAGGGAAGATGACTCCAATGGATGTGATGATAGGGACAAAGCACAACAGTTCATTCAATGGATCCAGTTGATTCACCAATTAGTACTAGAGCAATTGGAGAAAAGTCAAGCCTAGTACAAGCCTCGACACAACAAACACTGAGTCAACCATCAGTTTCAAGTGGGCGACAAAGTGTGGTTCCATATCAACAAAGACAGGATGAAGGGAGAAGGAAGGAAGTTGGGACCAATCCAGTATGGTCCGTTCATCATCTTAGAGAAGATTGGAAACAATGCCTTCCGTCTCAATTTGCCAATATATATGCAAATGTACTCCATAGTGAATGTGGGAATTTAAAGCTATATGAGCCACCATTCATTATGGACACCGAGGAGGTGGGCACAGTTCCTACAATTGATTACTTTTCACAAGAGTATCTCGATGAGTTACCTGAAGATATCATCCTTGATAGAAGAACGATGACTTCATGATGGGGAGATGTGGAATACCTTCGAGTTGGTTTCAAGGGGATGGACCCTAGCAAGGCAAAATGACTAGAAAAAGAAAGAGTGAGGGAACAATTCCTTCACTTGCCAATTGACTGATAAATGTTTTGGCGGTCCAAAATCTCCTCAATGGGTAGGATTGATCCAAGAGGATCTCTAGACACCAGTGGTATGGAGAAAGCTCAAAATTCAAAGTGGCAGAAAGATGACGAACTTGACATCAGATCAAAGTGCTTGTTACCCTGATTCCAACAGTACAAACGACACTACAATCCGAGTCCAGATGAAGGAGATAGAGGCAGTCAAAGTTGGGTTTACTTTTGATGACTTGGTAGGCTTAGCAAAGACAGAATTTGGCCTTTTCCAATAGATGGAATCCAGTCAACTCTAGCCAGATTCCAGGAAAAATCGTGGCCTGGTTAAAATGACTCCTTCGGTCAAAAAACCAAATTTCCAAAATTGTATATCTTATTTTAATATAAAAAAAGGGGGTGGCGGGCCACCAACGCCGCCACCCCAACCCGTATGAAACTACAATATATATTTATGGAGGGGCGAGCCACAACCCCCAACCCCTCCCCACATCCCATGGAACAAACAGTTGAAATAAGCGCGGTGGGCGACCATGACCTCGCCACCCCACAACCCACATAACAAAGCGTATTAAAATAGTGTGGGGCATGAGTTGTCAACCCCATCGCCCCTCCACATCACCCTATCATCAAAGGTGGCAGCGGAAATGGGGGGAGCAGGCCACCAAGTATGGCGGACCCGCCCCCCAAAAATAAACTATTTTATATTTCATGGATAAAAGGGGAGGGGCGGGATTTGATCCCCTGACCCCTCCTCAACAACTCTCCAAATTTACCACTACACCACAACTGATTGTTGTGTAATCCACCCACCATTTATTATTTAAATGCAGTTTGTTAGTGCGCCCATGGGGAGGAGACTGTGCACATAGTTCGAGGCAGAATTTTGCAGGGGGGCTGAATTTTCACTTTGTCAAAATTTGACATATTTTATATGGTTTTAGCACTTCGCAATGCCACGAACGCAATGGCGTTTTCCATTTCTCCATCATAGTTCTACATTTTCGGTCATTTTTTCAGTATGGAGGTATAAAACTCTTTCTTTGTAACTGATGCTTGTACTCTTCTTTCTCATGCCACTTAATGAATGAAGGCCTACCCATTGATCGAGCAAAGTCCAGAGACGTATTCCAAGTCAGACGAACTACGTTATCAAGTCTTGTTGTCTTATTTCATGCTTTATATGTTTCTCCTCTTCTCTCATGTGCACATTAAGTTTTCTATGTTAAGCTACAATTTATGCATGTTATTCTTTAACACATCTATAAGCAAAATATTTTGGAACATTTGTAGTGTGGTCGGTGGCTAGGGCTTAGCCCCAAGTGATTCCCGCATATAGCACCAACGTATACTTTATATAATGGTTAGCCACTATAACTTATAAGAACCACCGTGTGCCCTAGTGGTAAGGTGTTTGACTTGTACTCGACCGGTCCCATGTTCGATCCACATTGGGGGGGGGAAAGTTTGGCCCATAACAAATATTTTATGCACCGTAAGGAAGCCACATGGCAACGATCCATTGGTCCACGTGCCTTCCATCCACTAGACCACTAAACCATAACCACAACCAATCGAAACTCAGCATAATTCAACCATTTCAGAGAGGACAAGTACTAACCTACCATTGGACCACATTATACATTTAGTCTGCTTTGACACCTTGCCCAATCAGCATACAAATTGGATAGTCAATGTACATGAACAAATTTTGTTTGTTTGGGAAAATGACCAAGACACGATATCGGGAGCATACGATATCGATTTGAGCAATTCAAGTTGCGTTGGATTCAGATCGACGAGATCTTCGATTTGGCACTAGTTTAGTAAAGTTCTAACAACTTTTAATTTTCGGCTTAAAATTGATCACCTCATCAAAGTGTAGGGATAAAAACTAGCTTACTTTATTAAATAAGGAAGCCAACTTGTTCCAACACGATTTTGAACTATGAGTATAGCAATATAGAGTAACAAAATATCTAAAACATTCAAACCAATCAAACCCAGAGACTATTTCAAACATTCAAACTAATTAAACCCACAACTTCATCTAATTCACCTATACATACAAATCTCTCAATTTCCTCTGTAAACACTTGTTAAGACACACTTAAGATCTACCAAATTCTTTTTTATTAAAGTAACTATTCCATTTTAAATTTCCCTAAATAATAAATGTAATCGGGTAAGAACTCAATAAATTATTAAGCAATGTAAAAAACCACAAATTGCATGTTCACATTACACCAAATTTGATTAACATAACTTAGAACAATTTACTCGTAATAATATTCACATTTCAATTTACTAGTAATAATATTCACATTTCAATAGGAATCATTAAATCCAAAATGGAAACACATGGTTTTTTAGTACAACAAATCTTTATCACCGTAGGAAGAAACCAAAAACAGAAAACTCTTATCCGACTCTTAAAAATACTTGGCCAAAAACTTAGAGCATCTAATATGATGTGTCTAAAGCCTTTTTTACAACTTTTAAGATTAAAATCCTCGTTCAATAGATCTTTCCAAATAAGACACTTTTAAGAATTTTTGTTTGCATATATAACAAACAAAAATATAAAAACTTTATGAAAGACGCTCACAAAATGAATTTGTATGATAACCACACCTTTAAATTAAAAGTTATGGAAGACGTAAGCATGCAGTTCTTGCGGCTTCTTTGAGTCTTTGATAACCACTCGCACTTTAAATCCAAAATAGCGTAACATCCCCTTTAACATTATCTCTCTTTCCTTTGCGATCAAGTACTTCCTTAAATTTCACGATGACGATGTCAATAAAAGAACGACTGTTCTCGTAGCATTCACCACCAATTATTAGACAAATGGTAGGCGGCTGACAAACTTGAACACAGATACCAAACCCTACGAGGAAAAATAGAAGAGCGACAGTTAGGTTGTGTGCCAAAGGGAAGAGCAATAGATGGGAAAAAAGAGAAAAATGCTATCCAATTACATAAACAAATCGTATACTGCTCTTCAATAAAAAAAATCGCAACGCATGATAACAAAACATATAAGAGATATTTATTACATCTGAATATTCTATTGAAATACGTAACGAAATGAATTTCATGTTTAGAATATTAACTATATGGATGTTATAGATATATAATAATTATGATGTAATACATTATAATTAGCATATGTTAAAAATATAACTGGTTTATATTTATTTTTAATTTTATATTTATTAAGTATTAAGAAAGATTAATTTTTTTGGACTGATTAAAAATTAAGATGGATATAAGTCGCTTAAATTTTATCCTTTAAATTTATTACAATCCACTTAAATATAATGGTTCAATATCATGATTGATTTCTCATAAATCTAAAGTTTATAAACAAATCAAGTATACTTTCACTACCCAACAAAAAAACTATTAAAACTGATCATAATAATTTTGTTTTTTTTTTAAATTTAAAGATATTTTTGTTTTAATTTTAATTTTAATTTTTATTGTTCTATTATTTTTGTCGAGGAAAAATAATATGCAATAAGTTAATAGAACACAATATTGCAATATCTCTTTGATAAATATTTTAATTATTTTATATAAAATTATTTATATATTTATTTTAAAATTGGTAAGTATTTACTATATAAATATATAAATAGTATAATTTTATTTTAATTATATAAGTAGTATAAATTTATTTTGATTTCAAATTTATAATGTGTGAACTCAATTTTTTTTTTTATATTTTATTCATTTTATTATAAATTTAAAATTATAAATTCATATTTAATTCTGATTGTATATAAATTTAAATTTAGCAATTTTACATCTAAAAAACATTTATTATTATTTTTTGATTCAATTAAAACCATAAGTACAAACGCATTATATATATATATATATATATATATATATATATATATATATATATATATATATATATATATATATATATATATATATATGCTATAATATAGCTGTTTATATATATTTCTTTCTATTTAAATTAGAAAACTTATTTATAAATATTATATTTTTTAATTGTAAAGTAGAAATTATTTTTAATATGAACGAGAATTATTTTAACTTATATAATAAATTGAATATATAATTTATATTTTTTAGTTTTACTTTTATATGGGGCGACATGTTGTAGTTGTATAAATGTTTGTAAATATTTATATATTAACTTAATTAAAAAATAATATACAATTCATTATGAAAGAGATACTATAATGTTTATAAAAGAGTGTAAATATTCAAATGTTGGCTCAATTAATAATAAAAGGTTAAATGCAATAAAAATATTAAAATATAATTGGTTATATTGTGATTTTATTTTTATTAATAAGATTAAGAAAAAAATTAAATAAAAGAAAAGCATAATATACATATCACATTAAAATATATAACATATAAATAGTAACTATAAATTAAGATCCATTTTATCATATAAATTAAAATAATAATTTTTTAACCACATAAAAGTTATATACATAGAATAAATTTACAATATAACAAGATTGTGAACCATGGATATTCACTTTTACTTTACTATATATATTATTAACTTGTAAATATGTGTTGTCATAATACCATGACTTATCAATATCACATACCTAAAAACCATAACTAATTTCACAATCCAAATATTTTAATTTCATTTAATTTTATAAACACAATTATTATATCATAAAAGACATATCACAGACTGACTTGAAGTAACAATGATATCAAAATCAAAAATTATGCCTAGCATGGTGGGAAATGCCAATATTAAAATGAGAGTAACCAAATAAATATTTTCAATGCTTCTTTTCAAATGTATTATGTAAATGAACACACATAGCAAGAAAACTCATTTTACTCTTATTGATTGTTTTTTATACTTTTCCACATATTTTTCCTCTTCTTTTTTCTTTTTCTTTCTCTCTTTTCTTTTGTTTTAATAAAAATTTATCTCCATGTTTTATCATTCTAACCATGAACAACCTTTTCTATATAATTACGTGTTCACACAAATCCCCATAAATATTTATTCTCAAATGAACTATGATTAAATAGATTAGACCAATATATATTCTCAAATGGAGGAGAAACAATTACCGTGGAATCAAATGTTTTTCTCCCCACACAACTTTTCACCCACAACTCTAATATTCAACATCAAATACTGGTCTTTCTTATGCACACAAGGTCTCCCATCTTCGGATGTATAACTCTAATCTTCAATAGCAAACACTGGCCTTTCTTATGCAGACAAGGTCACCCGTCCTCAGATGTACAAGGATTTGAATAAAAAAATTATTATGGATATTTTACTTCAATAAATCACCTTACAACAAAGAACGATAGTTTGATGAGCAAAAGCTCTATTATAAACACATATCTCTCCATAAATAGATTATTTTCTTCTCCTAAACTAATCAACAATGTTATCCATAAGATGTCATTTCCACGGGCCCTATTTGTTATGGTATTGAGATAGAGAAAAATAAAAACAACAGCCAAATGTTAAAGTAAGATATATTATAAAAATAAGATATATTTATTAAATTTAATCTATCCAAATAAGATATATTTACGCCATAAGGCGTTTCCCTCTGAAATCAACTCCATGTCTTGCTATGCTATGATCTGTCAGGTCTGATATTAGACGATTAAAATATTTGTCATCGTTAGATCAAAAATTTCATTATAACTTAAGCTCACACCATCTATTATGTTTCTTTATAGATTTTAGGGTTTAGTATAGGAGCCAAGAGAAGACTTATGGAGTGGAGCCTGAACATGCTTTGGGTCGTCCTCTTAAGGCGTTGGAAGCCTTGCGTGATGCTCCCAGAAGTGGAACCTGAACATGCGTTGGCTCTTCTTCTTAACGCATTGGAAGCCTTGCGGGACGCTCCTGGAAGCAAAGCCTGAACATGCTTTAGCTCTTCTTCGTTGGAAGCCTTGCGTGATGCTCCTGGTGAAAAGAGTGTGATAATAAGCATTAAAGCACATATGGGTGTTCTATACTTTGTCATGGGGAAGCATATTGAGGCACGAGATTTGTTAAGGAATTCCATTTCAAAATTGAGGGCCAGTGGGGCGATGAGATCTGTCTTCTTTGGCATTGCTTTGACCCCAATGGTACAGGCATGTGTAGTTCTATGCTATAAATGAATCTACAAAGTTGTTTGAAGACTCAAGCTATTTTAGGTTTTAGTAGAGGAGCCTAGAGAAGACTCGAAGTAGAGTGGAGGAAGCTGAACCTACACATGCTTTGGGTCTTCTTCATAAGGCATTGGAAGCCTTGCGTGATGCTCCTAGTCAACAGAGTGTGATAGTAGACCTTACGGCACAGATGGGTGTTGCATACTCTATCTTGGGGAAGCATGTTGAGGTACGAGATTTGTTAAGGAATGTCATCACAAAATTGAGGGCCATTAGGGAGACGAGATCTATCTTCTTTGGCATTGTTTTGAACCAAATAGGGTTGGCTTGTGTTCGGTGCTATGTTATAATGAAGGTGCAGATTTGTTTGAAGAATCAAGGTTGATTTTGGAAAAGACCTGTGGTCCCTATCATCTCGATATGCTTGAGATCTATAACAATCTTGCTGGAACGTATGATGCAATGGGCAGGTAAATAAATTTAAACTTTTATTGAATTGCCTCCATGGTGGTAATTGTAGTTTGATTTTGATTCTCAGTTCATTGCTTCAACGTAAATCCAAGATTTTTAAGCATTAACATTCTCATGGTGGTTTGGGATGTCTGCACAAGTTTCTTAGGAATTTTGAATCATTTTCGATGATTTCACTCATAGACTGGTTAAAAAATAAAAACTTATTAATGTTTTTTTTAGCATCTGTGTGTCTTTTTAATCCTTTGACATTCTCATTCAACCCATTATGCTAAAAAATGTACAATTTCAATCCATTTTCATTGTGATATGTTTTTTTGGCTTTAAAGTGTATTGTAGTCATGGGGTTTCTTAGCTCTTATGTATTAAAGTATACCAAGATAGTTTCACTTACCTATTCTCAATAACTGAAATTTTGTCTTTGGTTCATTGCATAAAAAGAATAAACCCTTTGAGATCTTCAACCAGAAAGCAGTTTTCAAAAGAAACAGACCTAACCTATAGAAAATTTACTCTATTATAAATAGGAAAAAGTGCATTGCCAAATCTAAGCATAGAAGCTACAAGTTAAGCAAACTACATTTTTTTCTCTTTATCTTGGCATTGGTTTGTTTTGGTGATCATATCTGGAAGGCATATTTTAGACATATTATAAGGCACGGTTACGTAGAGCCTGAAATGCTTTGGGTTTTCCTCATAAGGCATTGGAAGCCTTGTGATGTTCCTGGTCAACAGAGTGTGATAGTAGGCATTGAAGCACAAATGGCTGTTATATACTCTACCTTGGGGAATCAGAAGATATCTATGCATTGTTATTTTGTGACAGGACCTTGAAGATTGTAATAAAGGATTGACCTAACTAGACACTGCTGGTTTTCAAAGTTCCTAGAGTCTATCTATAGATTTTTTGTTTGATTTGGAAATTGCATACTTCATTATATACAAAATTTCATTAAACATAATAGCATGAGGATGCCTAATAATGATAGAGTTACATTCAGTCCCCAAGTTTGGCTAGCGCAAAATGGAGAGAAACATAAAAAAAAATGTGCTTAGAGAAAATGGTCCATTTGAAGTCTAAACCTGTATCTAATGGCCTCAAGATGGGCCAAGTGCTACTACTATTCTATCTTTTGATGATCTAGTTGTGAACAACATTTCTTTGAACAAGGATTGGATTTGTTCGGATTCTTCGTTGTCTAAACGTTGTCATTATCGTACCGATTTTACAAAACCTGTACAATTGCAATCCATTTTCATTGTGATTTGGTTTTTTGGCTTCAAAGTGTACTGTAGTCATGGGGTTTCTTAGCTCTTATGTATTAAAGCATACCAATATAGTTTCACTGATCTATTCTCAATAACTAAAATTTTGTCTTTGGCTCATTGCATAAAAAGAATAAACACTCTGAGATCTTCAACCAGAAATCAATTTTTAGAAGAAACAAAGCTAACCTATAGAAAATTTACTTTGTTATAAATAGAAAAAAGTGCATGGGTAAATCTAAGCAAAGAAGCTGCAAGTTGAGAAAACTACATTTTTTTCTCTTTATATTGGCATTACTTTGTGTTGGTGATCATATCTGAACGCTTGTTTTAGATATATTATAAGGCATAGTTAAGTGGAGCCTGAACATGATTTGGGTCTTCTTTATAAGGCGTTGGAAGCCTTGTGTGATGTTCCTGGTCAACAGAGTGTTATAGCAGGTATTGAAGCATAGATGGGTGTTGTATACACTGACTTGGAGAAGCATGCTGAGGCACGAGATTTTTTAAGGAATTCCATTGCAAAATTGAGGGCCAGTGGGGAGATGAGATCTGTCTTCTTTGGCATTTTTTTGAATCAAATGGGACTGCTTGTGTGCAGTGCTATGCTATAAATGAAACTGCTGATTTTTTTGAAGAATAAAGGTTGATTTTGGAAGATATTTCTTGTCCCTATCATCTTGATACGCTTGTCGTCTATAGAAATCTAGATGGAACCTATGATGCAATGGGTAGGTGAATGAATTTAAACTTTTTATTGAAGTGCCTCCATGGTAGTAATTGAAGTTTGATTTTGATTCTGACTTCATTTATTCAACATATATCCAAGATTTTTAGGCATTCACATTCTCATGGTGGCTTACGATGTCTGAACAAGTTTCTTAGGAATTTTAAAACATTTTCGATGATTTCACTCATAGACAGGTTGAAAAATAAAAACTTATTGATGGTTGTTTTAGTATCTGCATGTCTTTTTCATCCCTTGAGATTCTTAGTCAACCAATTATGTTGAAGTGCAAGAAATTTTTTTGTGGGTCAACATAACAGGTCCATTAGTTTGCCTCGCATAGCTTGAAGTCCTCCAAGTTTTCAATGAATCCATTATATAGAGGCATTTTCCCTATGCTTTTTCTTTTCAACTAGTCTAGCCATCTTCACTTTACCTCAAATCAATTCTTCATGCTCACAAATTGTTCCATGTACTAATTAGCAAAATTTCAGTGGAACATTCACCATTATATTTTACATTTATGTTGTTTCTCTATATATATTTGTCATTCTACAAATTCATAAGATTTTTTTAGTAAATTATACTTTGGTATTGGGTTCCTCTATAAATTTATTTCTGAAATGAATATCTTTATTTCATGTATAGGTTGTATGATGTAATTAGTGTAATGGAGCATGCGATAGGAATTAGAGAAAAGAAACTTGAACAAAGTGTGATAGCAGGCATTGAAGCACGAATCGGTGTTGTATACTTTTCCTTGGGGAAGCATGCTAAGGCACGCGATTTTTTAAGGAATTCCATTGCAAAATTGAGGGCTAGTGGGGAGATGAAATCTGTCTTCTTTGGAATTTTTTTGAGCCAAATGGGACTGGCTTGTGTGTAGTGCTCTGCTATAAATGAAGCTGCAACTTTTTTTGAAGAATCAAGGTTGATTTTGGAAGAGATTTCTTGTCCCTATCATCTTGATGTGCTTATGGTCTGTAGCAATATGGCTGGAATGTATGATGCAATGGGCAGGTGAATGAATTTAAACTTCTTATTGAATTTCCTCCATGGTGGTAATTGTAGTTTGATTTTGATTATGAGTTCATATATTCAACATAAATCCAAGATTTTTATGCATTCAGATTCTCATGGTGGCTTGGGAGGTCTGCATAAGTTTCTTAGGAATTTTAAATCATTTTCGATGATTTCACTTATAGACGGGTTGAAAAATAAAAACTTGTTGATGGTTGTTTTAGTATCTACATGTCTTTTTCATCCCTTGATATTCTTAGTCAACCCATTATGCTGAAGTGAAAGAAACGTTTTCATGGGTCAACATAACATGTCCATTAGATTAATATGCATAGCCTAAAGTCCTCCAAGTTTTCAATGAATCCATTATACTATCGAATTTTCAACTAGTCTAGCCATCTTCACTTTACCTCAAATCAGTTCTTCACACTCACAAACTGTTCACAAAATTTCTGTGGAACATTCACCATTATATTTTAGATTTATGTTGTTTATCTCTATATATTTTCCATTCAACAAATTCATAATATTTTTGTAGTAAATTATACTTTGGTATTGCATTCTTCTATAAATTTCTTTCTGAAATGAATAACTTCATCTCATGTATAGGTTGGATGATGCAATTGGTGTAATGGAGTGTGTGGTAGGAATTAGAGAAAAGAAACTTGACACCGAAAACACAGACGTGGATGTTGAGAAATAGAGGCTAACAAAGCTCTTGAAAGAAGCTAGCAAAGCTAAAAGTTGGAAGGGAAAATCCCTTCAAAGCGTACCAAGTTCCAAAAATAAGAAAAAGTAAGACACCAAAGGATAAAACATATGATGATAATCCATAAGATCATCTACTGAATGGAAATTGATTAAATTAGAAGATATATCTGCATTGTTCTTTTCCGTTAGATTGTTGTAGGACCATGAACTCATAAATCACTAATCTAACTGGACACTGCTGGTCTTCAAGGTTACTAGAGTATATTTATAGATTTTCTGATCGATTTGGAAATCGCATACTCCATTATATAAAAAAATTCATTAAACAAAATAGCATGAGGATGCCTAATAAGAAAAGAGTTGCATTCAGTCCCGAAGTTTGGCCAGCGTAAAATAGAGAGAAACCTCAAATAACGTGCTTAGAAAAAGTGGTCTATTTGAAGTTGGAACCTATATCTAATGGCCTCAGGTTGAGCCAAGTATTGCTACCATTCTATCTTTTTTGATGATGTGGGTTTAAACAGCATTTCTTTGAACAAGGATTGGATTTGTTCAGATTCTTCATTGTCTAAACGTTGTCATTCTCATAACAATTTTACAAAAGTTGTACAATTGCAATCCATTTTCATTGTGATATGGGATTTGGTTTTAAAGTGTATTGTTGGCATGCTGTTTATTAGTTCTTATATATTAAAGCATACCAACATAGTTTCACTTGTCTATTCTCAATAACTGAAATTTTTTCTTTGGCTCATTGCATAAAAGGAATAAACCCTCTGAGATCTTTAGCGAGAAAGCAGTCTTCAGAAGAAACATAGCTAAACTATAGAAAATTTACTCTATTATAAATAGAAAAAATGTGCATTGCCAAATCTAAGTGTTGAAGAGGCAAATTAAGCAAACTACAAATTTTTCTCTTTATATTGGCATTTCTTTATGTTGGTGGCAGGTTTTCAGTGAATCCATTATACTGAGGCATTTTCCCTATGCTCTTTCTTTTCAACTAGTCTGGTCGTCTTCACCTTACCTCAAATAAGTTCTTCACACTCACAAACTGCTCCATGTACTAATTAACAAAATTTCAGTGGAACATTCACCATTATATTTTACATTTATGTTGTTTCTCCACTATTCTATTTTACATTTATGTTGTTTCTCTATATATATTTGTCATTTTAAAAATACATCAGATTTTTGTAGTAGATAATACTTTGGTATTTCATTCCTCTATAAATTTATTTCTAAATTAAATACCTTTATCTCATGTACAGGTTGGATGAAGCAATTGGTTTATTGTAGAATGTGGTAGGAATTAGAGAAAAGAAACTTGACACAGAAAATGCAGATGTGGATGTTGAGAAACAGAGGCTCACAGAGCTCTTCAAAGAAGATGGCAAAGCTAAAAGTTAGAAGCCAAATCCCTTCAAAGCGTACCAAGTTCCTAGAATAAGAAAAAGTAAGATACTCTGAGGATAAAACCTATGATGATAATCAATAAGATCATCTACTGTATGGAAATTGATTAAATCCGAAGACATCTTTGCATTGTTCTTTTGTGACAGATTGTTGTAGGACCTTGAAGAGTCTAATAAAGGACTGATCTAACTCGACACTATTGGTTTTCAAGATTCCTAGAGTCTATCTGTATATTTTATGATTGATTTGAGAATTGCATACTTCATTATATACAAAATTTCATTAAACATAATAGCATGAGGATGCCTAATAAGGACAGAGTTACATTCAATCCCCAAGTTTGGCGAGTGCAAAATAGAGAGAAACCTAAAAAAATGTGCTTAGAAAAAGTGGTATATTTGATGTTTGAACCTGTATCGAAACCTAAAAATAATGTGCTTAGAAAAATTGGTCTATTTGAAGTTTGAACCTATATCTAATGGCCTCGGGATGGGCCAAGTGCTGCTACTATTCTATCTTTTGATTATCTGGTTTTAAACAACATTTCTTTGAACCAAGATTTGATTTGTTCAGATTATGTTGTTTAAACATTGTCATTATCGTACCGATTTTACAAAAACTGTACAATTGCAATACATTTTCATTGTGATCTAGTCTTTTGGCTTTAAAGTGTACTGTTGTCATGGTGTTTATTAGGTCCTATGTATTAAAGCATAACATGATAGTTTCACTTATCTATTCTTAATAACTGAAATTTTGTCTTTGGCTCATTGCATGAAAAGAATAAACCCTCTGAGATCTTCAACCAGAAAGCAGTCTTTAGAAGAAACAGAGCTAACCTATAGAAAGTTTACTCTATTATAAATAGAAAAAATGCGTTTCCAAATCTAAGTGCAGAAACTACAAGTTAAGCAAACTAATTTTTTTCCTCTTTAGATTGGCATTGCTTTCTGTTGGTGATCATATCGGAAAGGCTCGTTTCAGATATATTATAAGGCACGGTTACATTTGTTCTAAATAGTTAGGTAGTTAGGTGGTTTTATATACGGTTACAACTTTATATATAGTTTTATAGGTCGAATTAGGGAAAACATGGATATTTGTATTTAAAATTTTGGTTTAACATTTTGGTGAAGTACCTATATATAGATCAGTTGTTCGTTTTGTAGCGTTTCAACCCACATACTCAATGCCATGTTTCAATTGCAAGTTTCTTTACCAACTTGATTGAGACTTCCCGCTCCATCTTGGTTTATGTAAAAAATTATTTACAGGGAATTTATGTAACATTTTATTATTTTTATTTTCAATCACATTTTATGTAAGAACCCTTTCGAGATATTTTTATAAATTTTCATTTTTGTTATTTTCCTTATTTCGTATGCTATTTTGAAATCTAAATAGTTTTGACAGGATGGTTATATATATGAGCGCCTGTATTTATAATGAAAATAGAGGGCTATATTTTATAAATGTTAAAGATGCTAAAAATATATATTATTTATTTCACCTGTCACGCTACTCCATGTGATCTTCTGCAAACGTAGGGTTGTAATGGCTATGCCAACTCAGTATCATTAGGTTTTATTACATTAACATGATTTCCAATTTAGAATAATTAGCCTTTATTACATTAACATACATTGATTTGAAGACGTGTTTCAACAATATCATATATCAGCGCTTGTATTTATAATGAAAATAAAGGGTTATATTTATAAAGGTTAAAGACGCTAAAAAATATATTTATTTCACCTATTATGTTACTCCATGTGATCTTGTGCAAAAATAGGCTTGGAATGGCTATGTCAACTCAGTATAATTAGTTTCAGTTACATTAACAAGAATACATGTTTGGCTACGCCAACTCAGTATCATTAAGCTTTGTTACATTAACATGACTTCCAATTTAATGTAATTAGCCTTTATTACATTAATATACATTTGAAGACGTGTTTCAACAATATCATTGCAATACATTGATTTGAAGACGTGTTTCAACAATATCATTGCCATTGTTACATTAACATGACTTCCAATTTAGTATAATTAACCTTTATCACATTAACATACATTGATTTGAAGACGTGTTTCAACAATATCATAACAATTGGAGAACAATTTGTATCATTGCAATTGTAGAACAATTCGTTGCGATTAATTTAATAACTTAGTATGTATGGAATTCATTGTATTCAAGCTTAATACAAGCATTTAATTAGTTCTTTGTATTTGTCCAAACTCCAAAACTTAAAAAAAAGAGCACAACATCTGGCATTGGAAAAGACCAGATGCAATACTCCTTATGGTGAGTTTTTCCTTGAGTGGTATTTTAGTATGCTTCTTGATTATGAGGAGAGAATCCTAAAAGTAGTTGAAGACATTTTTCGTGGCATTGGTGTCAAGTTTTTTGGAAAAGTGGCTAGAATACATTGGCATTATGGAACCAGATCCCATGCCTAAAAGAAGTTGAAGCTATTTTTTGTGGCATTGGTGTCAAGTTTTTTGGAAAAGTGGCTAGAATACATTGGCTTTATGGAACCAGATTCCATGTTCCTGAGCTCACTGCTGGATATTCTATATGCGCTATCGGCTTAAGACGTTTCCTTTGCAACATTTGATACAAATGCTAGTTATTAAATCTAAAATCCAAACACAATAGAATTTCATATTTATAGTTATAATATAGCTTACTATATAATAAAATCGTAATGATACTTACACAGTTACAATTCGGACATTTGGGAAGAAAACACTAATGTATAAGAATTCTAGTGCATTAGAAACATTTCTCTTATTAAATCTAAATATTCGATTTAAATGGGTAAAAAATGAACGGTTAACGAAACTCACTCTAATATCAAAAAATTATTTATAATATCAAAAAATGAATTAAAATAGCATGTAACTCCGAAAACCCACTTTTGAAAAGAAACAAAAAACCGTTACAAAACACCCCACACTTTTACAAAACATATGATAATTGATTAAATCTGGAAATATGTAAAATGCATTTGAGTGTATGTATATCATATAACGATAAAAGATAAGACATATAGACAACGAAACTACTTGAGTACATTAAATATAGATATTGGCTATGGTAAACATAACACTAACAAAATTGTAAAAAGGCCCCAACCTTTACTCAAATTGTGTTTAAAAGAAAATCCAAACTAGATAGGGTAAGAACTTTAAATATGAGAATATTGTGCTTGAAATAGATGTTAAAATTGTTTGGTTTAGTTCAGAGTTTATTTAGTTAATTTTTTTATATATATAGAAAGAAATAAGTTAATGAAATAAGATTTAAATGAGTGAAATTTTGTTTCGTCTTCACAGACAAAATCTAGTAATATACAATTTAGTTCTAATAAGTTAATAAGTTTTATGAATGTGTAAATAACGATAAAAAATTATATAAAAACACAAATACATATATAAATTAAAAGAATTGTTTAAGAGAAAATCCAACTGCAATTGAATTGGAGGATAATTTTATTAAGATATGAGTATATATTTATATGTTTGATTATATTTTTAATAAATAATTATAATAGAAAAATATGATATAGATATATAACAATTATTACTTTTCATTTATCAAGTGTATAGATGATTAACTTTCTTTTGATAAATCTTAAGTTAAGATGGATCAAAGCTAATTTAATTCACCCTTTTAAAGAGGTTATATTTTGCATAAATACAATGGGTCAATATCATAGATCTCAAGTTAAGATGGATCTACGCTAATTTAATTTACCCTTCTAAAGAGGATCTCAAGTTAAGATGGATCTAGGCTAATTTAATTCACCATTTTAAAGAGGTTATATTCCGCATAAATACAATAGGTCAATAGCATAGATCTCAAGTTAAGATGGATCTAGGCTAATTTAATTTACCCTTTTAAATAGGCTATGGGTCAATAGCATAGATCTCAAGTTAAGATGGATCTAGGCTAATTTAATTTACCCTTTTAAAAAGGCTATATTCCACATAAATATAATGGGTCAATAGCATGGTTTGTCATAAACCTCGAGACTAAAAACCTTCAATAACTTTTAGGGTGGTTTAAGTCCACTCATCTAGGGGTGATAATTCAGACAAATCTACCCGAAGGGACATACCTTATAATTAATAAGTGCACAAAAATGAATGGATCTACCCGCCAACTTATCTGGTCAGGCCTAACCCCAAGAGCATCAAAGATATTTGACTTTATAATTAATAAGTGCACAAAAATGAAGGGATCTACCCGCCAACTTATTTGGTCAGGCCTAACCCCAAGAGCATCGAAGATATTTGACCCCATGACCTTCCAATTCGAAAGGTACTTAGCAATGAGAACTCGACCAATTTAGCTATCCCTTGGGGCTTAGTGCATAAAAACTTAATATTTACAATAAATTTATTATATAGCAAGATTTTTTAATTATATATATTCACACCTATTCTACCATAAACATTATTAACTTGTAAATATGTTTGTTTACAATACCATAGATCAATACCTTAATTTATTAATATTATATACCCAAAAACCATAATTTATTTTAAAATATAAATATTTTAATTTAATTTAATTATATAATTAAATCATAATAAAAATATCACAAAATGACTTGAAACAGCACTAATATCATAACCCAATATTATACCCCGGAAATATAGAAATAGAAATGGTAAAATGAAAGTAACGGAAAAAATGTCTTTTATGCTTCCTTCCCTGGAAATGTACATGCATACCAAGGCAACTCCTCCTACTCTCGTTAAGCTTCTTTTATGTTTTTCCATAAAATTAGTCTTGTCATTTCATTTTCATTTTCCTTTCTTTCTCCTCGAATTTATCTCGTTGTCTTGTCATTCTAATTATGATCTCCCTGTCCACATGTCCATCATTGCCAAGAGGTATACGCCATACCGATTGCCACCAAGTTGGTGCCACACGCATGCGTAAAAAAGCAAATATCTCTACACTGTCCTAGATATTTGCTCTGAAATGAAATATGCTTAAATGGATTAGTCCAAATGATATTCTCAAATTGGGGAGACACAATAGGAGGAATTGATTTTTTTCTCACCACACAACTCTACACGCACAACTTTAATATTCAACAATAGACACATAGTGTTTCTTCTGCACCCAGGGTTGCCCTCTTCGGATGAAGAAGGTTTTGTATCCAAATACTTCTCATGCCGATTTTACTATAAATCACTCACTTTACAATGGAGAGAATATAATTTTACTATAAATCACTCACTTTACAATGGAGAGAATATAAATCACTCACTTTACAATGGAGAGAATGATAGTTTGATGGACAAAAACTGTATTATGAACACATATCTCTCAACAAATAGCTTATTTTCTTCTCCCATGCTAATCAACAACACTATCCATTCTTCTCTTATACTAGTCAACAATAATATCCACAAGATCTTAATTTGGTGTGCCCTCCTCCAAGGAAGTCAGACCCAAATACTCGTTATGAAAACATAATAGAGAAAACAGAAACGAGAGATATCTAAACATACAAGTAAGATATATTTATTAGATTTAATATTTCCATCCAAACACATAAGAGAATCCCATATTTATACTATCATTATAGTTTATTACAACCTAGAATCATAATAATACCTACATGGTTATAACTTAATTTTTTTTAGAGAATACTTTTTGTGTGTGTTGGAACTCTAAAACATTGGAAAAATACATTTCTCTCATTAACTCTAGCATTGAAATCTAAAAATTTGATTTAAAATTATGTAAAAAAAACATGAATTTACAAAACTCATTCTAATATCAAAAAATAATTTGTAACTCCAAAATCCCACTATAAAAAAATCCCTAAATTGTTCCAAAAGCACTCAAAACTTTTATAAAACATATGATAATTTATTAAATCTGTCCATATGCAAAATGCTTTTGTGCATTGGTATATCATATAACAATAATATATACTTAGAAAATAGGACATCTAAACAACAAAACTACTTGATTACATTAAAATAGATATGGACAATGGTAAACATCAGATTATTTTTTTTCAGAAAATATCTATTTATTCAAAGAGAAAATCCAAACTCCATTTGGAATGGATTTGAATAAGCGTTTTAAGATATGAGAATATTAGGACTACAATATGTCTTAAGATTGCTTCTACTTGGTTAGGAGCCTATCTTAATGACCCAAGGCCTAGACGAGTGAAAGCATGCCTCCTTACAGAGGTCCATTAGTAGTTACTTCTAGGTAACATGGTTTTTCTTGAATAATTGTGATGAGTCTACCTGCATTCACATATAGAAGTCAATGATGACTATCCTCTCTACTACACACACATATTAATTCATTTATTCAAAATTCTATTTAAGAGAAAACCCAAACTACAATTGGAATGGATACATAGAATAATCCTTTTTAAGACATGAGAACACAGACACACAGATATATATTCATGTTCTTCGATTATATTTCTATGAAATAATTATAATAGACAAATATGTTATAGATATATAAGAATTATCATCAATAAAAAATGGTTAGTGCAAGTTAAATATATAACTAACCTATATCCATTTTAACTCTGAATTTATCAAGTTGTGAGAGGGATCAAATCTAATGTCGATAACTTGTGCAAGTATTGTTATTATTATTTTAGTGTAAAGGTATTTTTACTTTATTATTATTATTATTATTATTATTATTTTACTATTTTTCTTAAAATAGCATAACATCATGTACGTAATAATTGTAGAATTTCCCACTGTAGATCACCTGATAATGTAATATACTAAAGAAAAATACTAGATCTACTTCTACAATCAAACTTTGTGGAATCTTAGTGAATTTGAGCTAGATCAATCAGAACACATATAATAGAGAAGAAGAAATCATACACATGAAACACAGAAGAATACTCTGGGGAAAGCCTCAACTAAAAACTCTGATCTCTGTATTATCATACAAGTGGAAATATGTCTGGATTACACAAAGCATTAGCTCACAAGCTATCTTGCTCTCAGTACAATCCATCTGTTTCTCATAGACAGTCAAAGGTTTCTCACAAACCTTGTCCTCTACCCTCCAAGCCTCCTGTTTGCTTGTGCAGTTTCTCCTGGGGTCCAATGCTGCCACCTGTGTGAATTCACCTATCATACAACACATTAAACTCAATAGTAACTGCACAGTCCCGAAGGAGATAATTCCTTCTACATGGATGAGTTTCCTATATAGGAAAAATCCTCCAACTAATAGTACATTGTCCCTTCCTCTAATCTCAACTAGGTCTCTGACTGAACTAACATGCATGAGTTATCTATGAGAGAATATTCAGTTATCTGAAGTGCAGCAGTTACATGCATGCATGCATTAACTAACTGAACTCACAATTAATTCCACAAACTATTGGAACTAACCTAACTGGACTTAACTCAGTTAACTAAGCTAACTAATTACAACTCATCCTGATCTCCTTTTATCAAGGGATAACTTCCTCAGTCAATGGAGAAACTGTTGCATGTCTTTACATAGACTTCATGTTTGATTTCCTACAACTAATTAACTTAAGATGAATTAATTAATTATTTTACAAACAGCTGCTAAGATCAAATTCGAATTTTACTTCTCAATTTTAGTTCAGGGACTAACAAAAATTGGAATCTATTTCGAAACACTATTTATAGCAATGCTATTTTTAGCATTTCCATTTTTTCATTCCTTTTTGCTATATCCAACACTGGTACGTGAGATGCTATTTATAGCAATGCTATTTTAGCATTTCTATTCTTAGCATTACTTGTTGCTATTTCCAACAATAACATAATGTAACATGACATTACAATACCTATTAGGCAATCACAAAAATGCTTTAATCAATTTATGTAAAATTGTTTATATATTTATCTTATAGTTTGCAGTTATTTACTATATAAATCACAGATTTATTTTACTTTCAAATTTATGATGTTTGAATAAATATCAAATACTTAAAGAAGTAAATTTCATTTTAACTATAAAATTTGAGTGAGGAGGAGTGGGGCTAGGGTTTTTGCATCGTATGGTTTGAAGAATTCTCAACTTCCAAGTTCATTATGAGCACAAATAATATGAATGAAAAAGTATTTTTGAACTACAATTCATTATTTTAGGGTCGACTAGAAGAAATGAATGGTCTGGGATTGTTTGGTCAATTTAGCGATGTCTAAATTGCAACTTTTAAATGTCAACCCGGGGCTCGTAAGCTGATGAAGTGAGGTGTACTATATGTACTTAGATAACCTTTTCTAAGTCTTTTCTTGTTTTTATCTTTTTAGTTTGTTTTTGATTGTATCTTTCCTAATGTGATGTGATGGAGATGTAATAAAGTGAGTGAATGTGGGTGATTGTGATGATTTCTAAGTGATTTCTTGAAACTTAAAGAGTATTCTAAAAGAAAGATTGAATAATAACTGAAATAAAATCAAAGCTTAAAGAAAAATGAAGACATCAAATAAAAGACTAATGACATCGGCCCAGTATCTCTGCTGCTGCAAGAAAATGGAAATGAAATCTATATTAAATCCAACTAATAAGTAAAAACAACTATCTCACACTATTTCAACCTTTCATCTCAATCCTCTCTATGAAAAGATCTCATGGAATGTTTAAGCAATGTGAAATTGAAGTGAAACTACATAAAAGAGACTAGTCACAAATACTTTAACTTCCTCTTAACTTTTTGCCTTTCAGCTGAATTTATCATGTAAGAAACAGTTATGAGTAAGTCAAGTAATGTGAGTTCTAAAGCAAAATAAACCAAGCTGCACTAAGTGATATTTTGGCTCTCAATAAAGATATTGGATTATGGAAAAGGAACCATCAATAGATGAACAACTTGATATCTAAGAGCAGAAAGCAAATATGCAAATTAAAGAAATGACAGTAAGGAAAATCAAAGCTGCAAAACAATTAAAGTCAGCAACATAGACAAGATGATCACGCATGCCACTAGCTATGAAAAAAAAAGAAAGAAAACTGTCCCGGGCACGCCTAAGAAACCTGCATAACACACTGATCAGTCATGAACATAAAAGTGCAGAAATGTAAATCAGCAGAAATCAAAGTTTATGTACAGCTATTATACATGTTGAAAACGCAACAATTTAAAAGACATTTGTACAGCTATTATACATGAAATCAGAAAAAGAAATGCAAGAAATTAAAGATTACTATACAGGACTTTAGCAAACAGGGGCCCTCTGCCTACTTAAGCCGGTTCAAGGAGCAGTTATACGCTTAAGTGTAAAACAGTCTTCTCATGTATTGACATCAAATGTAAAAGTACAGTGGGGAGCTCAAAATTACAAAGCGATTACAACAATGACTAACTATCCAACGTTCAAAGACGCTTTATTTATAATAGAGGAAAGAAAACTAACTTAACGAAAACTAAGCTATTCAAGCAGCTGTGTAAAAACACGTAATCTTGCTGCGTCCTCGGATTTAGGCAACGGTCGTTGTGGGCATTCAATCTTCTATTGGATTCATGTTTCCCACTGTCTTCGTGGCTGAGGAAGATGCCACCTGTTCTTCACGTGCTCCAAAACGGAACACGCAGAGCCGTGCCACCGTCAATGACTTCTGCTGACCGTATTTTCCTCCTCGTTGACCACGGGTTTTTATGACCGGTTTGGGTGAGCTGGAAGGACACACACCATGTCCTTGGTTCCACGAACTTGCCCATGTGGCTCTTCTTCCCGGAGGACACTTGGAACATATCATTTAATAAAACAGCTGCGGAATCCGGGGTTGGCTGCGGAATCCGGGGTTGGCTGCGGAAACCGGGATTAGCTGCGGAAACCCTTTGTGAGCTACGGAAACGCAGCACTTTGAACCAAAATTCTAAACCAACAACAGTCATTAGCATAATTAGCAAACCATGTAAAAAGTCCTAAAATACAATGATTTGAGCAATTTGATGGAGGGGAATGAGTGGCAAAAGAAGGAAATGAATAGGAAAAGGAGGCTGAGAGGATGTGTAAAGAAGTGCAGGTTTGAGGCTCAACATACCCCCACTGTGAAGGTGTTGCATGTCCTCATGCAACCAAAACTTTGTCATTGTTTTTCAATCCATGTGCTCAGATGCTTCTGCCAAAACATCTATCCTTCTTCTCTTTCTCCTTGCTGCCAAAATTGTCCTTGGTTTTCTGACTAAACACCTGAATTTCAAATTGATCAATGCCCTGCTCAGCTTCTTACATTTTCTCTTCAATTTTCATTTCTTCTTCTGCCAGAGTCCTAAGTGAAGCATGGTATTGTCATGGACAATTTTGTCCACCTTGCTTTGTTCTTTCAATGCTTCATTTTCTTGTTTAATATGTCGGTTCAGGACTTCTAGCTCAAACACCTCCTGTTTTAAAGATTGGACATGTTCATCAAGAGGCAATATAGTGCTTGGACCTGCAACTGATTGCTCCAAGGTCTCCAAATAATTTTATACCTCCTGCTGATCAGGGTTAATTTCAGGTGTTCTTCTTGGGCTATGTTCAAAATCAAATTCTGTTTGAGGTTCTAGCTGAAAGGGACTCTCTTCACGTGGAGGAGTGGACTCAACACGTGGAGGACTCGACTCAAGGTCAAGCTGAATTGGAGCCTTTTCAGGTGTACCTTTTCCCAAATCAATGAAATGTGATTGTTTTTCTTTAGTCACACTCATTTTTCCTTTAAGTCTACTGCTTCTTCTCACTTGTGCACTAGTGCTCTTTTGCTGGGCACTCTGTTTTTCTTTCTGTTTCTTCTTTGAGAGGGCAGCAGCTTGAAGTTGTGCTAGTCTATCAGCCAAGGTTTGAGAGTCTTCTTCTACTGAAGGTTCAGGTGATGGATATGATTCTTGAACAATTGTTTTCCCTTTATCTTTTTTCTGTTTCTTGGTTTTATCTCCCTCTTCCTCTTCTTCTTGAGCAATTTCTTGAGTTTCTACTGTAGGAGGATCTTGGGTTGCAACATCTCTTTCTCTTCTCCTACCTCTTTTTGGGATTCTAGGGGAACTGCTAGAGGCTTCAGTCACCTCTTGGAAATGGTTTCTGATTATAAACTTTTCCCATGTATCCTTGTTATTCTTCAATTGCTCTTTTATGAGAATTCTAATGAACCCGTGATGATACAAGTGGGGTTCAATATGGCCTACATGCTTTTGGACAGTGGAACTCATTTTCTTTAGGCTTGCTAACAGAAAGTAGGGTAAATTGAGGGCATGGCCTTCCATGAAATTCATCATAATCCTTGCATGGTACATATACATAATGCCAAAGCGGCCCTCACATGTGATAAACTTTTGAACAAGTAATAACAATGCAGTCCATTCTTCCTTAATTACATGCACAGCAATCCCTTTAGTGAATATTGAAGTGTCCATACCTGGGTTCTTAAGCATGTCTTTCCATCCCTGATCTTCCAGCCCTCTGTTCTTAAACCATCTTTCTCCTTCCTGAGGTAGACTGGTTGTTGTTGCTATGGTGTTCTCTGTTGTTGTGAATTTCAGGTCCCCTACTTCCACAGTGTCTCCATTGAAGGATCGAGCAAATGCTTTCGTTACCTCCTTATTATACCCTCTGAATTTTTGAATAAACTTCAACCACTTTGCTTTCTTTAATGCTTCCTTCGTCTGTGGATACCCTTCTAAATACTTCGGACCCTCAGGTTCAGCTCTAAGCAGCTTCCCCATCTTCGGCTCTCAACATCGGCTGAAGCTTTGACTGTGTGTGGATGCTCATGGGAGAAAAAAGGTGGATTACGGTTGTAAGTGGAGTAGCCGTAACGTAATGCAAGGCGTATTGCAGAACTGTAATCGGGGTTTGAAACAGAGCTGTGGAGTTTGCAGCGGAAATGAGAGTGGAAATGGTGTGAGTACGAAGGAGTAGAAGACGAACACGAGAAATGAGTTCAATGCATGCGGAAATGGAGTGATAAGTGGACAGAATAACGGCCGAATCCTTTAGAGTAGGGTGACTTACGCACACGTCTCAGCGTTGGCTATGGAAATGATGGTAAGGAGAGCCGTGGTACATTGGGTTACGTCACAGAGGTACGGCGAGTAATGGAGGAGCAGCCCCGTTTCATGTTTTGAATTAATGATGATTAGGGGACCGTTAGAAAGGTATGAGGTGGATGAAGCATTATCGTGGAGGAGGAGTGGGATGATCTTGCCGAATCATTGCATTTAGTGGCTCTTTCCACGATTTAATAACTATGCATAAAATGACATTAAATTGTTGTTTGGAAAAGATTTTGATCATACCTTCATAAGTTTGCCATTTGTTGATTAAGGCTTCTGATCCATTATTGCTCTTTGATCTTGCAGGTGCCTCATATCTTTACTGCCTTTGGTGATGATGATGCTAACCTTTGACTGTAATTTTTTTTTTGGAAACAGAGTGTTGTTGTAGAGACAGAGTGATGCTGGCTGCGGAAATCGTTTCTAGCTGCGGAAACTGATGCGAGCTGCGGAAACGGTTCCCAGCTGCGGAAACTGAGACAACACCCCTTTAACTACACAAAATAGTTAGAAAAAGAACTAACTGAATGAAATAGTCCTGAGAGGGACTTTTATTGATGGAATGGAATGAAATGAATGGAATGAGATGGAAGTGAAGTGGAGTGAAGTGGAATGGAAATGAAGATGAGATGGAGGTGAAGATGGAGAGGAAGGGAGATTTTTTTTGGAAAATATAGAGTGTCAGGGGTCCCTGATTTTCACTCTACATTTTCTGTATAAGACTGCCAATCTATGATTGGTTTTCAGGCTTATAATAAAGATTTTTTATATTTTTTTCTCTTTTTTTTTTTTTTTTTTTTTTTTTTTAACTGAAAGAAACAAAGACTAGGCTGATGGAGGAGAAGGACTCTTCCCCACCAGCCTCATTGCAGAATTTTCTTGAAACATTTTGACAAAGTCCTCTTTTTAGAGTGGCTTATGATAAATTTTCAATCGGTGGCCATTCACAATGAGAGGAGTTTGAAACTCATCAATAGTCTTGATTCGAACTGCTCCATTGCTAAAGACTTCATCAATCTCATATGGCCCAAGCCAATGAGTTTGAAATTTTCCTTTGAAGTCTTTAAAATTTGAATCAAACAGTAACGCCCAATCTCCCTTTTGAAACTTCTTCTCTTTGATATATCTGTCATGCCACTTAGTTCTTTGGTGCTGAACTAGATCGGTCCTTAAAATTGCATCTTGTCTTATTTCATCTAGCTCATTCAGCTGCTCCATTCTATGCTTTTGGGCTTCTGATAGACTCATCCCCAACTGAACTGCCATCTCGAAGGTCTTGACTTGGAACTCAATGGGGAGCAAGACTTCTTTCCCATAAACAAGTTCATAGGGAGAATGTCCTGTTGTGTTCCTCCATGTAGTTCTATAGGCCCATAAGGCTTCAGGAAGCCTTTCTACCCAATCTCTTCTATGGAGATGAACAGTTTTGGTGATGATGCTCTCAAGAACTTTGTTTGTAGATTCCACTTGACCATTTGCTTGCGGATGGTATGGAGTAGATTTTCTGTGCTTGATTTTGTATTCTTCCTTCAACTTCTCCATCAAGTTAGATGTAAATTGACTTCTCTGATCTGTCACAATTTCTCTTGGGACACCAAAACGAGTAAAAATATCCTCAAAAAGAAATTGAACAACTGAATTTTCAGTGGCAGAAGGCAATGCCTTGGCTTCTACCCATTTAGTAACATAATCAGTGCAAACCAATATATACTTCTTTTGTTTAGATGGTGGATTAATAGGTCCAACAAAATCTAAAGCCCATTTTTCAAAGGGTTCGATGAGTACCTCTGGCTATAATGGCATTTCATTTGAAAGAGTTGGTCTCCCAACTCTTTGGCAGCTGTCACACCTTCTAACATATTGTTTTGCATCTTTGAAGAGAGAAGGCCAATAATATCCTAAAGAAAGGATTTTATAGGCCGTCCTCTTGTCAGCAAAGTGTCCACTGCACGGTTCATCATGACATGCCTTAAGGATGTCAGGCATTTCATCTTCCCGAACACATCTTCTGATCACACAATCTAGCCCTGTTTTAAACAATTCATTAGAAATCCATGAATACTTTGAACTCTCCTGAATGATTTTCCTTTTCTCATTAGGAAATAAGTGTGGAGGTAGCTTCCCTGTAACCAAATAGTTAGCAATATCTGCATACCAAGGAGTTTTAGTAGTTACTGCAAATAGATATTCATCTGGAAACTTATCCTCTACGGGAGAATCTTCGTTAGTATTTTGGATTCTAGACAAGAAATCAGCTACTGTATTTTGTTTCCCTGGTCTATCTAACACAGTAATATTGAATTCTTGTAAAAGTAAAAGCCATCTTGTAACTCTGCCATTAGTAACAGGTTTGTTCATGAGATATCTAATTGCAGAATGATCAGTATGGACAAAAGTTTCATAGCCTGTTATATAGTGTCTAAACTTGTTAATTGCATGAACAACGGCTAAGAACTCTTTTTCAGTTACAGTATAATTTAACTCAGTGGGAGTCAAATTTTTACTGGTGTAATAAATGGCATAAGGAACTAAATCCTTTTGACCCAACACAACTCCTAGAGCTGTATCTGAAGCATCTGTAGAAATATGGAAAGGAAGTTTCCAATTTGGCGCTCTCAAAATGGGTGCTTCAGATATTCTTGTTTTTAGAGTTTCAAATGCAGATTGACAGTCAGGATCCCACTTGAATTCACAGTCTTTTGTAAGTAATTTGAAGAGCGGAGATGCTATCTTGGTGAAGTTTTCAATAAATCTTCTATAATATCCAGTAAACCCAAGAAAACTTCTAACATCTTTTTGACAATTTGGAATAGGTAACTTGGAGATGACTTCAACTTTTGATCTATCAACTTTAATTCCATCTCCTGAAATACGATGTCCTAAAATAATCCCTTCAGTAAACATCATAAAACATTTTTCATGACTTAATGAAAGATTTGTTTCTTTACATCTTATAAGGACTTTTTCCAAATTTTCTAATGCCTCTTCAAATGAATTACCATAAACTGTAAAATCATCCATATAGACCTCTACACAACCATGAATTAGATCAGAAAAGATTCCTAGTACTTCCCTTTGAAATGTTGCGGGTGCATTACATAATCCAAAAGGAAGTACTCGGTAAGCAAAAGTTCCCCAAGGACAGGTGAATGTGGTCTTGTCCTGATCTTCAGGTGCTACCTGAATTTGATTGTAACCACTAAAACCATCCAAAAATTAGAAATACTTTTTGCCTGCTAAAGTATCTAATACTTGATCAATAAAGGGTAAAGGAAAGTGATCCTTCAAAGTTGCTTTGTTCAATTCCCTGTAATCAATGCAAACCCTCCATTTACCATTCTTTTTAGGTACTATAACCAGAGGGGAAACCCACCAGCTATCTGAAATGGGGTAAATGAGGTTTACATTAAGTAAATTTTGGAGCTCTTCTTTCACTATCTCCCTAAGGTTTGGATTCATCCTTCTTTGAGGTTGTCTGATTGGTCTACTGTTTTCCTCAATGTAGATGTGATGAATGCAAGTCTTAGGGTCAATACCTTTCATATCGGTATACTCCCATGCAAATGCAGTAGAATGTTTTTGCAAGATTTTGGTTAGCTCCCCTTGTTGTGATTTTTCCAAGTTTGTGTTGATATTCAATGTTTTTCCTGGAAAAATCTCAATGGCAGAACTACCAAACTCTTCCATAGAGAAAAGAGACATTTGTCTAGATGATAGACACTCAATGTTAGAATCCAACTGAAATTGTGTGGAGTCATATTCTGAAGATGGTTCAAAGTTTTCTAATGTGTTCATAATTTGACTATCTTCACTAACCTCAGAAATGGTAAAGACAGGTTGTATAGTATCTTCATCATCAACCCACTCATTATCTCCTATTTCTGTAATTGCTTTTGCTAGAGGATACAGATTGAACTTCTTTGTCGAATTAGCATCAGAAATATACATATCCCCAGACCTACAACTTATGAAAGCATCAGTTGTGGCTAGCCAAGGTCTTCCTAAAATAAGAGGATGTCCCCCTAGGTTACTCTTGGGTGTTAAAATCATAAAATCCACTGGATATTCCCAAGAGTCTAGGGAGACTGGAATGTCTTCTAATACACCATCTGGTTTAATAATTGATCGATCTACCAATTGCAATAAAGTAGGTGTAAAAAGAAGATTAGGAAGTTTTAGCTGTTCCATAGTTTGTATACTCATAATGTTAATAGCAGCCCCTAAATCAATCAAAGTATTTGGTATTTCTACCCCATTGATATGTGTTTTGACAATTGGACTACCGGGGTCTACATATTTCTGCATAGTAATTTTTCCCATCATGATATCTGCAATTTTTCCAACCAGGTGGATCCTTCTGGTATCTCTTGGTTTCCTTCCTGGTCTTTTAAGGCTCAACTCCTTTATTGTTTTTGCTAGAATAGGAATTTCCTTAATGGCTTGTAACAAGGGAATCTTGATACAGACATTCTTCAATTCATCTAGAAAATTATAGTCAGGCAAGCAAATTTGTTTTTCCACTCCTTTGTCAATTTGTAATCTTTCAGGAAAAGGAGGTGTGGATAAAGATGCAGGTTGCTCAACTATGGGAGTTGTGGGGGTTAATTCTTTTTCTTTTTCTTTTTGAGTGTTTGGGTTTTGAAGAGATGCTTCAGAACCCTTATTGGCTTCAAGAGATTATTCCTCAAAAATGCTTTGCTTTTGAGCATTTATAGAAGGTTTATCCAGGACTCTACCTGATCTGAGTTGTACTTCATTCAGAGGAACAATCATATATGTAGGAAATTGTTGACCTTCCAACATGTAAGCATTTTGAGGGTTTTTATTATTGGGGTTTGGCAATGGCTGAGAAGGAAGTTGATTTGACTTCTGTTAGAATGGAAGCAAGAGTTGAGAGTTTGGATTCTGTTGAGAAGGTTGTTGTTGTTGTGGAAATGGCAATGATAGTTGTGGATTTTGATTTGGAAGTTGTGGAGCTTGTTGATTTTGAAAAGATGGAGGATACTGGTAAAATTGAGCAAATCTCCCATAAGGATTTTGCATACCTTGTACCCATGATTGAAAAGGATTTTGAGGTTGGGACCAAGGTTGTTGCCAAGGATTCCAATTTGGTGGGGGTTGAAAATTCATAGAGTTGTTAAACCCTTGATTTTGTTGCCCCTGCCAAGGTCTCCTTGCGACAAAACAGAGAGATTCGAGTGTATTTGGATCTTCTTGAAAGACAACTTTGAGCCCAGGGATTGAAGGACAATCCTTGGTCTCATGATTCTCTGAACAAATTACACATGTCTCTACAACTTTTGCATCCAAGGGACATTCCCTTAGAGCATGTTTCTTCCTACACTTTGGGCAAAAGATGGCCAAAGCCTCAGCTTCTTCTTTCTGCTTATTATGAATCTTAAGAGTGTCTAGTTGCTCGCTAAGACTCCCTAAGATGTCAGTTTTAAATTCATCAAGCATATTGCCAATCTCAGCCCTACTTACTGATCCAGTTGAAGATTTGTTTGCTCTGATGAGAGAAGGATCTCTAGGCCCATTTTGAGTTTTAGATTTCCCCCTTGAGAGATGGACACATAGTTCTGCTATATCATTGAGTTAAAGTTGAGATATATCTCCCTTCCCCATCATGTTCAAAATATCTATCCATTCATCTCTAATGGCTTTCAATAGAAGGGCTTTTAAGGTCTCCTCATCTAAGTTGTTCATTTTTACTCGTTTCAAGTTGTATTGAAATCTTTCAAGCAAATCCTTCAAATTTTCATCCTCTTTTTGCATCATTTTGAATACCTCATCCTTGTGATTGGTGGGCATACAATAGTCCAGGTACCTATCCAAAAATGTTTGTTTCATATCATTCCAAGACCTAATGGATTGAGTGAGTAATCCCATGAACCACTTCAAGGCTGCTCCTTTCAATGTTGAAGGGAACAGTTTGAGTTTTTGAGAGTCTTCCAGATAATCATAAGTTCGACAAACGACTTCAAACTCAAATAGAAATGTTTCAGGGTCCTCATTTCTCATCCCGTGGAAGTTTGGGAGGACAGATGGTGAGATGTTTTTCATGGTGGCTCGGGAGTCCTCATCGACTATAGGAAATCCGAATGAGTTATCTCCATCCCTATTTCCCCCAATGTTACCTCGACCTCCTCCATTGTTTCCTCCTCCTCCTCATCCTCTAACTCTACCTCTACCAAATCTAGGTGCTCCTTCCTCTGTCATGGTAGTTTCCCTGGAGACTTCAGAGTTTTCCGGTTCTTCTACTAAGGGTGAACGAGAAGGAATTTCTCCCTCTTCTTTAGATGATTCTACTTCTTCAATTACAATTTGTCCTCCTATGGAAGGAAGAAAAGGGTCCCTTTCTGATTCAGATTCGATGGATGGTGTGGGAGAGTCAACTATTGCCTCTTGAATTCTAGGAATCCTAGGGCTAAGAGTGTAAGTTGGAGATGATGGAGGTGTCTCTTGTCTATTCCTTGAAGTAGATGGACTTGTAAAAATCAAACTCTTGGCTTTAGCTAAAAACCTTCCCCTAAAATCTCTTGCTCTATGCATGTCATTTTTTATTTTCCTTCAAGTCGGGGTAATAATTCTCTTTCTGATCTTCCAGGTCACTCTAGGTGCAAGAAGAGAGCATACTCAAGAAACTATTAAACCAATAACTTTCTCTTTTCTGATCCTCCAGATCACTCTAGGTGCAAGAGGAGAGCATACTTTGAGAGGTTATTAATTTTCCTTCCTTGAAATTTTCTTGTTTTTTTTTTTTTTTTTTTAAGAATTGGCTACCTAATTTCACTTCCCCGGCAACGGCGCCAAAATGTTTGGTCAATTTAGTGATGTCTAAATTGCAACTTTTAAATGTCAACCCGGGGCTCGTAAGCTGATGAAGTGAGGTGTACTATATGTACTTAGATAACCTTTTCTAAGTCTTTTGTCATTTTTATCTTTTTAGTTTGTTTTTGATTGTATCTTTCCTAATGTGATGTGATGGAGATGTAATAAAGTGAGTGAATGTGGGTGATTGTGATGATTTCTAAGTGATTTCTTGAAACTTAAAGAGTATTCTAAAAGAAATCTTTAATAATAACTGAAAAAAATCAAAGCTTAAAGAAAAATGAAGACATCAAATAAAAGACTAATGACATCGGCCCAGTATCTCTGCTGCTGCAAGAAAATGGAAATGAAATCTATATTAAATCCAACTAATAAGTAAAAACAACTATCTCACACTATTTCAACCTTTCATCTCAATCCTCTCTATGAAAAGATCTCATGGAATGTTTAAGCAATGTGAAATTGAAGTGAAACTACATAAAAGAGACTAGTCACAAATACTTTAACTTCCTCTTAACTTCTTGCCTTTCAGCTGAATTTATCATGTAAGAAACAGTTATGAGTAAGCCAAGTAATTTGAGTTCTAAAGCAAAATAAACCAAGCTGCACTAAGTGATATTTTGGCTCTCAATAAAGATATTGGATTATGGAAAAGGAACCATCAATAGATGAACAACTTGATATCTAAGAGCAGAAAGTAAATATGCAAATTAAAGAAATGACAGTAAGGAAAATCAAAGCTGCAAAACAATTAAAGTTAGCAACATAGACAAGATGATCACGCATGCCACTAGCTATGAAAAGAAAAGAAAGAAAACTGTCCCGGGCACGCCTAAGAAACCTGCATAACACACTGATCAGTCATGAACATAAAAGTGCAGAAATGTAAATCAGCAGAAATCAAAGTTTATGTACAGCTATTATACATGTTGAAAACGCAGCAATTTAAAAGACATCTGTACAGCTATTATACATGAAATCAGAAAAAGAAATGCAAGAAATTAAAGATTACTATACAGGACTTCAGCAAACAGGGGCCCTCTGCCTACTTCAGCCGGTTCAAGGAGCAGTTATACGCTTAAGTGTAAAACAGTCTTCTCATGTATTGACAGCAAATGTAAAAGTACAGTGGGGAGCTCAAAATTACAGAGCGATTACAACAACGACTAACTATACACCGTTCAAAGACGCTTTATTTATAATATAGGAAAGCAAACTAACTTAACGAAAACTAAGCTATTCAAGCAGCTGTGTAAAAACACGTAATCTTGCTGCGTCCTCGGATTTAGGAAACGGTCATTGTGGGCATTCAATCTGCTATTGGATTCATGTTTCCCACTATCTTCATGGCTGAGGAAGATGCCACTTGTTCTTCACGTGCTCCAAAACAGAACACGCAGAGCCGTGCCACCACCAATGACTTCTGTTGACCGTATTTGCCTCCTCGTTGACCACGGGTTTTTATGACCGGTTTGGGTGAGCTGGAAGGACACACACCATGTACTTGGTTCCACGAACTTGCCCATGTGGCTCTTCTTCCCGGAGGACACCTGGAACATATCATTTAATAAAACAGCTGCGGAATCCGGGGTTGGCTGCGGAAACCGGGATCAGCTGTGGAAACCCTGTGTGAGCTGCGGAAACGCAACACTTTGAACCAAAATTCTAAACCAACAACAGTCATTAGCATAATTAGCAAACCATGTAAAAATTCCTAAAATACAATGATTTGAGCAATTTGATGGAGGGGAATGAGTGGCAAAAGAAGGAAATGAATAGGAAAAGGAGGCTGAGAGGATGTGTAACGAAGTGCAGGTTTGAGGCTCAACAGGGATGGGGAGTGAAATCCCCTTCTAGAGAGATGCGGTAGTTGGAAACAAACAAAGAAACTCAGGGGGTTTCGGTAATCTGAGATCAATGGGTGTAAGTGGAAAATCCAATCCTAGGAGCACAATGGAAAATGATATTAAGAGGGAGATGTATCCCAAAAAGCAGAAGTTAGCATGAAATTTGTATTTCCATCATATAATCTAGACAAAAACTAGCAACGCATGAGGGACAGTACATTTATATGCAAGGCTATTAGAGGATGGATAAATGAAAAGGAAATTGAGAAATGAATATAACAAAAGTGGTAAAGGAGAGGGGAGGTTCAGCTCAAGTTGGGTCCAAAAGGAGTTTTAACCATAATTTTCTCCAATTTGGAAGATAAAAATAGGGTATTTGATGGTGGAGGTTTATTTCATAACAATATGGGTATATATATGACACGTTGGGGGTAATGTTTCAATCTATACAAGGAATAATTACTAGTAGTTATACTTTAGGATAGGCTATATTCTCTGTTGGAAGACTTCTAGGACTCTTAAACTATGGAGGGAGTTGGCAATTCTATAGGGAACTTTGTGGAAATATCAAATGTCACAAAAAGAGGATGCATTATGTCTTCTACAACGATTTTTGTACACATGAACATCTCATATCCACTTCCGGAATCAATAGACTTAGCATGGTAGGATGAGATTTGGATGTTCTCTCGATTACAAACATGTATCTTTTAGATGTCGGAGATGCCATGAATACTCACTTGTATTCAAAGACTTCACACTGTGGAAAAATGAACAACATGAGGAGGGGTTGCAGCTAACAATGAATGGCTTTAATAGAGTGATGAATAGATGGAAAAAACCTAAGGCATAACCACCTCCATAGGAACGGAAAAAAGGCCTATGAAGGAAATCCCTTTTTGGAATTTGAGAACCTAGATGAAGAGCTATTATTGCTAGAGGATATCATGATGGTGGAGACAAGAATGGAACATCCGCAAGACAAACCCACCCCAAAGAGGAAGACCGTTGAGAACTTGCTTGAGTAGGAAGGTGTGTTAGGGTTTCTTGAGATTGAGGAAGTAATGTCTTTTTGGAAGTAAATATTGAAACCATGGGAAATGAATAAAAATGCATGGACAACTTAATCCAAGTTTGGGCATAAAGTGGTGTTATCAAAATAATATAAGGATATCTTATACCCAATGGAAAATTCAAGGAGGTACACATGAAGTGGGGAACGATGGCACTAAGGACCTGTAAAACGCAAGGGACAAAGGGAGAAACCAAAACCTGAAGTCAGATCAAAAGAAAGGAAGACAATGAGAGAGGTATTATTTATATAGGGGAACATCTGATTAATTTACAGAAATTCATTACATCATCGGAGATTTACTTAACCTCGTAACATCTTACTCAATGAGGATTGTTACCAGGAACATCAAATGGACTAATAGTAAAGAGAAGTAGAGATATTTGAGGTAAATAATTAGCAAGGAGAAATCAGTCTTGGTAATTTTACTGGAAACCAAGTTCTAGATGGAAAAGGCCCAGGAGATAGGGGAAATATATTGGAGTGGTTGTGAGGTTATGGCCCTATATGTTAGAGGAAGCATAGGAGGTATAATGTTTCTTTGTAATGTGTGAAAGGTAGCATTTTAGGATTGGATGGTGTGTCCCAAAGGTTTTCTAGGTAGGTTTAGGTAGCTTGGCTCCAAACAATGGTTAGTATCATGACCATACACAACCCTCATGTTGTATGGGAGAAGGACACTTTCATGGATAGGCTTCAGGATATTGGAAGATATCTTCATGATGAACTATGTCTGTTAGGTGTGAATTTTAATCTGATAATTTCAATGGAGGAAAAAAATGAGTTAGATGGATAGAAATTGAATCAAATACTTTTGAGTTATTAATCCAAGATTCAGTGCTGGTGGAAATTGAAACCCAAAATGATATATTCTCCTAGAACAATTGTAGGGGTGGTAAGCATCAAGTAGCCTACATATTAGATAGATATTTATTATCAAAAGAGGTAATGGGTAAGGATATATTTGTGGAAGCATTTCTTCTTCATTGCTTTGAATATGATCACTGGAAAGTTCATCTAATGATAGACCTAAAGGAATTCCCTAAAAAATAGACCCTTTAGATTTGAAAGTTCTTTGTTAGAGGATCTATATTTTGTAGAATAATCAATGAAATGGTCAATGGGAATCGACGTTAAGAGTAAAAGAAAAATAAATACACTCATGCTTAAGTTAAAGGAACTTAAAGCCAAGATTATGGTTTGGAATAAGAAGGAATTTGGGCATATCATAGAATAAAAAATAATACTAGAAGGTAGGATGTAAGGCATACACCAAAAGATGATATTGGAAAGAAGGATGAAGGACCTAGTAGTGGAGGAAGGAAAAATTATTAGCACCCTGGAAGAGAGGAGGAAAAAAGAAGAGATTTTGTGCAAACAAAAATCAATAGTCCAGTGGATCAGGGAGGGGGAGAAGAACACATTTTCTTTCCATAAATCGATGATTAAAGACGGGAACCACAATATTTTTTCCCTTATTGGAAGTGATGGCAAGTAGAAGCTTCAAAATGATGAGATAGAAGAGAAGGTTGTTAAATACCATCAATATCTATACGTTTTGAGTTGGTTCAAAACAAGCAACATTCCATTAATAAAATTATAGCATGCATCCCTCCGATAGTTAATAATGTACAAAATGAAGCATAGATGAGAGATATTTCTTTTAAGTAAGTAGAGGAGGCAATTTCAACTGTGCCAAGGAAAAGACCCCAATCCCATATGGTTCTATGATAGAGTTCCATCAATAATGTTAGAGGTTCATTGACAAATAATTGCATGTGATAGTAGAAGAATAGAGATGCCTCAAGAAGGTATCATCAAGGATAATTGTCACACTCGTAACTTTAATCCCTAAGGAAAGTAAGATGGAACAACCCAATGGATTAAGTTCCATCACTTTATGCAACATCATATATAATAAAATATCTTCAGTTGTAGTGATTTACTTCCTTTGTTCAAAGGATTGATCACACCGAAACAAGATGGGTTCATGGAGGGTTGTGAGATCACGGATAGAATAGTAACGAACCATGAGGTAATATATTCATTGAAACATATAAATAGGCCAGGTATGTTAATCAAACTCGACTTATCGAAAGAATATGTTGGGATGAGTTGGGATTGCATGGCTCAAGCTCTTAATGCTTTTGGCTCTTGATGCTTCTGCCTCAAGTGCTTCATGGATTAGATATCTTATTTCAACACCATTCTATTATATTTTTCTTAATGGTTCACCATCGAGAACCTTCAACCTTTCAAAAGGTATGAGACAAGTGGATTCCCTATCTCCTTTCCTTTTCATATTGGCTATAGATGGCCTAGGAAAACTCTTAAAATTTTCCTACTCCAAACGTGATATCAAAGACATGTCCATCTTTGGAAATTACCTGCCTATGACCCACCAAAAATTCTCAGATTATGTTTTTTTATTTGGTTTTCCTATGCTCAAGGAAGACAATTATTTTTGTTTCCTACTCTTAGACTCTATGGCAGCATTGAGCACTATTATAAATGATCCGAGTTCACTCAATTTCCAGATTTAACCAAGATATTTTACTTATGCGATGTTATTAGAATTGCATTTAAAAGAGAATAAATGGACACATATGCACGGTGTAAAGAAGAGGGAACATAACAAGAATCAACAACATAAAACACAAGACGTTGATAATAGAGTTCCTCCAGCGTGGACTACGTCTCCGGGCCTAGTGTCAAGATGGTGTTGGCTGCTTCATTCAGTGCTAGAAATGATGAAGATGTACATGGACTCTGTTTTCATTCATACGAGGATATGTGCCCTATACATGAGTGGAAAATTCTCTCCACGAAACATTCCACTATAGGAACTATCACTCAAAACAGACCTCCTATCAACATGACATAATCTGACACATGGTGACAATGAGTATCACACAATCATGGCATCAAAAGGATCTCAACCAAAACACCAATGGTCATAATGAGTATCCCTTCATCATGGCAACACAAGGATCTCAATCAACACATACATACAATCCATGAAGAATACATATCACATGAAATAGATACAAACATTCTGCATCACACATTAAGCAAGAATCGAAACAACATCGTATATCTCACAACAAATGATCAAAGAAGTACATGACAACATCACTCCATATACCTCAACTCTGATGTTGGCTGATGAATATAATTCTCAGTTGTTGAATCTGAATGCACCATCGAAATCATCTAGTTGAATGACATAGAATCAACTGTCCACACTCTGAAATCTAACACCGTCACTCGAATCTCGAAAATGGCCGAAAAATAGAATTCTCAGCTGTAAAAACTTATTGCACTACTGAATTTCTGCCATCAAGAGGTGCAAAATTGAATATCCATTTTCTGAATTCTGACACCGGCAAAATCTGGGTTAGGTTGATTGGAGATCTACAACTCAAATCAAAAAATTGATCTCACCATTGAGATCCTTGTGAAATTATGAGAAGAATGAGTATAAAGTTGGCTGCATTCTAGATCTAGGAAATTTCACCCTTCAAGGAATCTGGAGGATTTCCTCAAGATTCTCCAAGATTCTCCTCTGTTAGGAATCTACAAATCCACTACTCAAAAGGTGAATCTGACCTCGCCACTGCATTCCCTGTGAAAATCTGAGAAAAATGATTGTAAACTTAGTTACATTTTGATAAAAAGAATTTTTACCTCCCCATGGAATCTCAAAGATTCCTCACAGCATCAAAAGATTCTTGCCTTGAAATCTGTGTCATCATTTTGACTCTTGGAACTATGTCATGGTTCTATCTCTGGCCTAGCTCGTGGTTCCATCGTTCAGAACTCTATTCTCGGCCTCTGTTCCTCATTCTGCCTCTGTTTTCTCTGCGCAAATGAAAGTTGGGTTTATATAAAATGTGGCAGGTAGATCTCCCCACGGAGGCCGTTTGGCATGTTGGTAAATATGGAAAATGATTGAGGAGAGGTCGAGAGATCAAATCCCGTCCCTCCCAAATTCGGCGTGCATGTATTGTTTTAATGAACTATTTTACATGACTAATATATATGAGCACGAATTTTATAGTGTCGTGTATCCATTTAAATGGGCATGTTTTGTTGTTTGTTGTGTGTTGTGTCACATGGGGCCGCCTGGTGGGGGCTGGCCCACGTGGGCTGTGTGGGTTCAATCCCCACCGGCTCCACATTTGTTTTAATTGTTATGTGTATTGGAGGCAATGGGTGGGGCGTGCGCCAGGCCCACCGGAGGTGGCCCACCCCGCCATAATAATTTTAACGCAATGTTGCTTATGGTAGTTGGAGGGTTTGGTGGGGTCATGGCCATTGGCCCTTTAATATTATATTGTTTTTTTTATGTGATTTGGGGCTGATGGAGGTGGTGGGGATCATGGCCTGCCACCTAATTTAATGTATTTTTTTTACAATAAGTCATTTTTTTTTTTATTTTGTCTAATATAAGGGATATTAAACAAATTAATTATCCAAAAATTCGCCCGCTTTCGGGAGCTAGGTTCCCACACCAGCTCACGGTGAATTTGTAGAACACCTTAAACCTGGCCCACTGCCCAACTTTGAGCAAAACATTGACTGACTCTTTCTCCCTCATACAAGCTCGGATTTGAGTTTTGATTGCACTGTTGGAATTAGGATGACGACCACTTCGATTTGGTACTTGTTTGGGAGCGATCTAACCACTTTGATTTTTCACTCTTTATGAGTCCTCATGGACTTCTATTTATGTCTAGAGCCACCTGGATCAATCTTCCCCACTGAGGAGCTTTTGGTCCTCCAAAAGCATGAAAAATAATCTGTAACTTCTCTATACCTTGTCTACACTTACAAGTATCTGATATGTCACCCTTCCTTCTCCTTCACCTTTGTCCTTCAGAGCCATAAGTGATGAGCTGACACCTAAAACCTCTACAAACCTGTAGTACATTGTTTTGCAAACTATATGCTTGACTTACATGACCAACTAATGACCCAAGCATCCCATACTTGACACAAGTTTATAACACATACTTGGTGGTCAGGTTTACATCAAAATGGAACCAATACCCCAGCCATGAAAACAAGGCCAAAATATCATTGTTGCTTCAACAAGTGATGGAAAACACATCATCATTGCAACACATGATTTACAAAAATAAGGCCAAATACTATTGTTGCTTTGACAAGTGATGGAAACACAACATCATTTTCGCATTTTAAAATGCAACACAAAATTAGACCAGACATCATTGTTGCTACAACAAGTGATGGAAAACACATCATCACTTTTACATTTTAGAATGCAACAAATGATTTACAAAAGCACGACCATGACAAGCTAACATATCTAAAAACCATTTTTCACTTATCAATGTGAATGGGTCACCCTCTTGTGGTGGTTTTGCTTGTTGAATGACTTTTTCAACTAGTTCATTCACTGATGCTTTGTATTTAGGGCACGAATCTAGATGGAGCCTCCAACATGTCCCTCTTTGATGGCCACCTCTGTTGTGATGACTGCAATAGGGCTTGTTCCTCTAGATGTGCTAAACCTTCTTCTTTTCCTACTGTGGAGAGGATTTTTCATGCCTCCTCCTTTTGTGTGTTGCTATTCTCTTGTAGTACTCATCAAATACATGGTTATGTAACACACAAAAGTACATGTTTTTCAATGCCATGTTTTATGTCCATCATTAACAACATAATTGTAATTGAAATGGACATTCAAGTATTGAGACTTGTTATACCTTTCCTTGTTGTCTCTGGTGTCATTATGGAAATGAGAGCTTACCTCAGCTCTTTCCCTACAATGGTCACTTCCATGTGATGATGGTCATGTGTTCCAATCATTATCTTTCCTCGATGATTTCAACGATGTCTCGGAAGAATCTGACACTCTTGAGCATACTCCTTCGGTGCATTCAAAGCCTATAAATCGATGTCTCTACACAACCTCTAATGGTTGAGTAATGCCTTGGTTATTAACACCATGTCCTTCTTCTTCCTTATACCTCATCTTAGTAAGGAGACTTAGGTTTTCCCCTATAATTGGAATCTCCACATTTCCAATAGAAATTATACTATGTGAAGATGAATTTGAAGGGAAATCAACATCTTTTACCTCCATTGTCGATTTGGAAAGAACTGATGAGGGCTTCTCATCATCTGTTTTTGGTGGTTCATTGGCTGTCCAGGCACATTCACCAACTTCCTTCCCGATATACCCAAGTTCTGCTTGATGGGGTAATTCCTCTACTTTGTTGGGGTCGACAGTGCCTTGGCCATTAATTCCCAAGCCTTTTCCTTCATACCCCATTTTCTTCAATAGCTTGGAGCTAATTCTTGTGTTATGATTTTCAAAAGCAGTGAAATCATCATTAGGAAACATACATGAAGACGAAGAATTACTTTTTACCTCACATGGGTCATGCTGCAACCTTTCCAAGGCCTCTTACATAGCCTGCAGCTATCATAGCAAACTTTATTTCTCCTCTTTCTCTTCACGTAGAAGCATCTTCAATTCAACGTTCTCTTCTTGAAAACTCTAGCTATTGTGCTTTTGTTCTTCTAGGGCCTCTTCCGTGGCTCACAACTAAAGCTGCAATAGCTGCTTTTCCTCTGTCTATTCTTGTAGAGCTGCATACATTATTTCCACCTTTTGGGATGCTCTGAGCATGGTATCATACATCGCTTCGTCATCCTCCATAGCTTCACATTCCATTGTTCATGCTCGCAATTCACATCCATGCGAAGATCACTCTGCTACCAAACTTTATCTGAGTTAACTCAGCTTCCGGATTTAACCAAGATCTTTTACTTCTGTGATGTTGTTAGAATTGTGTTTAAAAGAGCATAAATAAACACATATGCATGTTTTAAAGAAGAGGGAACATAACAAGAATCAACAACATAAAACACAAGACGTTGATTACAGAGTTCGTCTAGAATGGACTACGTCTCGGGGCCCGGTGTCAAGATGGCGTTGGTCACTTCATTCAGTGCTGGAAATGGTGAAGATGTACATGGACTCTGTTTTCTGTCATACAAGGATATGTGCCCTCTACATGAGTGACAAATTCTCTCCACAAGATGTTTTGCTATAGGTATTATCACTCACAACAGACCTCCCATCATCATGACATAATCTGACAGATGGTCACAATGAGTATCCCGCAATCATGGCATCAAAGGGATCTCAACCAAAACACCCATGGTCATAATGAGTATCGTGCCATCATGTCAACAAAGGGAACTCAATCAAAACATATGTACAATCCATGATGAATACATCTCACATGAAATAGATACAAATATGTTGCATCATACATTAAGAAGGAATCGAAAAAACATCGTACATCTCAAAACAAATGATCAAAGAAGTACATGACAACAAAACTCCATATACCTCAACTCTGATGTTGGCTGATGAATAGAATGCTCAGTTATTGCATCTGAATGCACCATCGAAATCATGGAGTCGAATGGAATAAAATCAACTATCCACAATTTTAAATCTAACACCATCACTCCAATCTGGAAAATGGATGAAAATTAGAATGATCAGCTCCAAAAACTGAATGAACTACTGAATTTTTGTAGTCGAGAGGTGTAAAATCAACTATCCATTTTCTAAATTCTGACATAGGCAAAATCTAGGCCTGTATGAATATTTTAGATTCCCTCGTCATTCTCCAAATATTCCCTCCTCCGAGTTGACTAGAGATCTACAACTCGAATCAGAAAAGGATCTCACCATTGAGATCCTTGCGAAATTCTGAGAAGAATGAGTATAAAGTTGGCTGCATTCTGGATATGGGAAATTTTAGCCCCCAAGGAATATAGAAGATTCCCTCAACATTCTCCAAGATTCTCCTTTGTTGGGAATCTACAAATCCACTGCTCAAAAGGTGAATCTGACCTCACCACTGTATTCCCTACGAAAATCTAAGAAACATGATTGTAAACTTAGTTACATTCTGAGAAAAGGAATATTTACCTCCCCATGGAATCTCAAAGATTCCTCACAGCATCAAAAGATTCTTGTCTCGAAATCTGTGCCATCATTTTGCCTCTTAGAACTATGTCATGGTTCCTTCTCTGGCCTAGTTCCCGGTTCCATCGTTCATAACTCCATTCTCGGCCTTCGTTCTGTTCTTCGTTGCCCGTTCTGCCTCCGCTTTCCCCATGCAAATGAAAGTTGGATTTATATAAAATGTGACAGGCAAATCTCCCAACAGAGGTCGTTTGGCATGTTTTCAAATATGGAAAATGGTTGAGGAGAGGTTGGGGGATCAAATCCTGCCCCTCCCAAATTTGGCATGCATGTATTGTTTTAATGAACTATTTTACATGACCGATATATATGAGCGCAAATTTTATGGTGTCATGTATCAGTTTAAATGGGCACGTTTTGTTGTGTGTTGTGCGTTGTGTCACATGGAGCCACCTGGTGGGGGCCGACCCACATGGGTTGGGTGGGTTCAATCCCCATTGGCTCCACATTTGTTTTAATTGTTATGTCTATTGGAGGTAATGGGTGGGGCATGGGTCAGGTCCACCGAAGGTGGCTCGCCCCGCGATAATAATTTTAACACAATGTTGGTTTTGTAGTTGAAGGGTCCGGCGGGGTCATGGTCGTTGGCCCTTTAATATTATATTTTTTTTGTTATATGAGTTGGGGTCGATGGAGGTGGCGAGGGTCATGGCCCGCCACCTAATTTAATATCTATCTATATATATATTTTACAATAATAGTAACTTTTTTTGTCTAATATAAGGGATATTAAACAAATTAAGTATCCAACAAATTTGCCAAGTTTCAGGAGCTATGTTCCCATACCGGTTGACGATGAAATTTTAGGACACTTAAGCCTTTCCCACTACCCAACTTTGACCAAAAATTTGACTGGCTCTTTCTCCCTCATACAAGCTCCGATTTGAGTGTCATTCGCACTGTTGAAATCAGGATGACGAGAACTTTGATCTGGTTCTCATTTTGGAGCAATCTAACCACTTTAAATTTTGACCCTTTCTGAGTCCTCTTGGACTTTTGTCTGTCTGGAGCCACCTGGATCAATAAATAAGGAGAAAAAATATATTTTCTTCTTCAATTGTAAAACACAACTTCAATGTTAGCTAGCTAGAGTCTTGGAGTTCTATATTGTGAGTCTCGCAATGAAAGCTATCCCAGTATATCATATGGAAGTATCACCGACTCCCAAGTCAATTTGCAAAGAGCTAATTTCAATGTTTATATATTTCTTATGGGGAGGGGGAAATCATTCTAGGAAATGGATGTTGGTGTCATGGGAGAAATTATGCATGCCTAGATTGGTAGGTGGCTTGCGATTGAAGGACCCTAAGTTAATAAATAAATTTTTGGGGAAACAATTATGGTCGAAATGCTTACAGGGAGGAGAGGTGTTGGGAACAAGATCCCCCAAGGATAGATTTGGGGCTAAAAGCCCATGTTTTGAGTCGAATTTTGTAATAAACTTTTAAAGACTCCACAATTTGTGGTCACGCAACGCGAAGGTGTCATGAATCATAAAGGGTTTTCCGCCCTTATTTTTGGAAAGTAAAGTCAGCTGTCAGAGTTCTACAAAAAAAGAGCTAAGCTCTAAGTAGTTTAAGTGTAATGGTTTTGAGTCAGATAGTCATAGCTCTGAAGTAAGAAGTCTAAGTTTCAGGTCATAGCATAGGTAGAGGCTCTACAGCTGAGTGTGTAGAGGCCTCGGGTGAAAGCCTGCAGCTAAGTGTCCAAACCCCTGTAGCTGTGTGCGCAGGGTGGATATAGTCTATAATCACTTGAAGATATCAATAAAGAGAAGTATTCTGCAAATTCTATGTCTTTGTTTCGATTAATGCATCTTGTTGTATTGTGTATGAATTTCATTTACAATGCTTATATGATGTGCGAATGTATGTAATTACATTGGTTAAGTGAACGTAAGTAAGAACATCTATTTACGCGATGCTAACTGTGATTACCGGATAAGATAAGTAATATTATTAAGATAACTTGACAATCTATGCAATACACTACCTTAGCAATGCGAAAGTATCTAAATCGAAGGTTAGGGCTGAACGAAGGCCAGACATACACTTTCGTAGAGGTATCAAAGGGAGGAATAAGGGGTTAGGAAGACAACGCCCTAGAACTTAATTCCCTGCATGAAAATAGGAATATAAGGAATAAATTGGCATCACGACCATCTCTGGGTGCGGAAACTTGGTTCCAGCATCCCCCCATACTGCTTCAAGTGAGACTTCAGTCCGCGCTCCACGAGCTAATGTCGAAAGGGCCAGTAGTGTAGGGGTTTGTTTCACTAAACTAACGTTGAACATGGGTCAGGCCCCCTCAAGCCAGCAAATGGTTTCGTTACCGAGACCGAAATCTACATCAGAAATGTGTGATGTCGTATCAATGGAATCCAACTAAAAAAGAGATTGGAGACTGGTTGAATAGGAAGATCCATGAATTCGCGGCATAGGAGAATAGAAGTCTATGACTCACAAAGGAACAGTTCCTGGACAGGTACCTATATATAGAAATACATGAGATCTTTTTCTATTCCTTTCCGCTTGAGCTATACGAGTGGATCACAAAGCCAGTAGACAGCCAAGGGAGGTGGAGACTTGACGGTCCTATTGTTTGGACCCCAGAGCTAGTACAAAAATTGGAAGCATCAGAGGATAGGATCGCCCGCGCTATCGATCATTGGCTAAATCGCGTCATAGGAGGATTTGTAACTGAATTTGTAGTTGATACCTTAGTCGGCTACAACGAGGCGGAGTGGCGCTTTTTCAAAGGACTGCGAGGTAAGTACTTGAAATATTTGAATAATTGAATTAAAATGTTATTGTGTGAAAAACGGGTTATGCAACCACCTTGATGTTCGGAGCTATGTGAAGTGGAAAAACATACAGGGATGAAGGAAGAAAGGGTCCTGAATATAGTCCATTGATTTCACCTCCATTAGGTGACGAAGAGGGAGTAGCACAAGCTTCTCCGCGAAGTGTTATTCAGTTGATAAGACAAGGATTCCCACGATGTCCACCTCCACCCACACTGCCTCCAGCTTCACCACCATCATCAGTAACTTCACCCATACCACCTCCGCCTCCACCAAAGTTCAGTATGGAAAATTCGATGAAGCTGCCTTTGCTTAAAGGCTTGGGAAATGAGGACCCGGACTAGTTCTGGTTCGTCATGAAATTTGTATGGGAAGCTCAGGGCATTATAGATTATCACATGAAGAAGGTGACATTGGTTAGTGCTCTGCAAGATTGCGCGCTGACCTAGTATATCAAGTACTCTAATGATAACTCGAATGCTGGAGTGGCAGACATCTAGATAGCATTAAATAGAGAATTCAGTAGGCCTAAATCTAAAGCAAAGTCTATTGTCGGGTTCAAAGAAATCACAATGCAACTAGGCGAGACACCTTGGGAACTAGATCAGAGGTTGAAGTGTAAAATCCATGAAGCTAACATGAACTTAACAGACAGATAGCATCGCGAGTGGTTCGTGGCTTCGCTACTATCACACCTAAGGGTTGCGCTGTCACAATAGAAGATAACAACTCGGGGAGAAGCTTTGAAGATTGCAATGAGACTGCATGAAACACCGATGCAAGATCCAAATCTGAAGGTTCAGCAGATCCATGCATATTTGAAAAATATTTGCCTCGAGATTCAAAGCTTGAAGCAAGACAGAACAACTCAACTAGAGGTGCGTGAAGAGGTATGGTGCCTGAAATGCAAGGGTCAGGGGCATGAAAAATACCATTGCCTGGTCTTTGAGAATTACTTGGTGGGAGAGGATCGATTCCTTTGAGGCTACAAGTGTAGGCAAGATCGAGTGTGGGACCTGCATTTTGGTATGCTATATGTCAAGTAGCAGGAAAACATGCCACAGATAACTGTCATTTGTTGTGGAAGCTTGTACAGACACCGCAGCAACTATTCTACAACTTTTGTAGGTCAATAGGGCATCATGAGTGTAATTGTAGAAGCTATGAATTGATGATGGATAGAACTCTTGCCTATAGGGTTTAGGCAGAAATGCGACCCCCTGACCAGAGTGAGGAGAAGGTGTGGACAGGCTTTTAGGTGCACGAACGAGGACAAGGCAAAGGAGGACCTGGCAGAAGTTGGGGACAGTTGATCTGCTACAATTGTGGAGGACCAGGACACTATGACTATGATTGCACTAACTCAACACATCTGTTGCGCAAATATTGCACTCTGTTTGATCATGAAATGGAAGATTGTCCTACACTGATAGCAAGGATACGTGACAAAGGGGTGCTACCACCTCAGCCAACTCAGAATCTATAGATGATGAGGTCTAAGCCGTGCAAAGAGGATATGAATGTGAATATAGCGCTCCGATGTGGAATCACAATAGGAGATGTCAAGGGGCAACAACCCGAAGAGAGCACATGGGTTCATAAAGCCATAGCGAAGGAGGCTGAGTTTGATTTGGAGCATGCACGTGAAACATTCATGGAGGTGAAAAAGAGCTTCGCTGAGGCTTCCACCTCAAGAAGCAAGGATAACCCTGATCAGGAGATGGATCCTTCTATTCTTACAACCTTCCTGGAGACCTGTATGAAGCTACTGTGTGATAGCAAGGCTGTGAAGGGGTTACAGCAGCTCAAAAATAGATGTGTTGGAAACACTTTGGCTGAGCTGCGCATAGTACGAATGCTTGGTAAGCATAAAACAAGGACGGGACGGGAGATGAGACTGACCAGGCATATAGGAGAGTATGAAATGGATCAGGTTATTTTGGACCTGAGGTCAGATGTGAACATCCTACCAAAGCTGACTTGGGAGCGAATGGGGAGACCCGCGCTATAGTTGTCTCTAATTCAGCTAAGGGTGTCGAATCAGCAGAAGATCATTTCATGGGGCGACTGCAAGGGGTGACTGTAGATATTGAAGGTGCAAGCATGCTGGCTGACTTCGAGGTAATAGAAATTATGGACGATAGCAACCCCTATCCTGCACTCCTAGGAATTGATTAGGCTACTGATATGAACGGAGTAATCAACGTGAAGAAGCGAAAGATGATATTTGAAAATAAATTGCTCCGCGTAATAGTACCTCTAGATCCTCCTGAAGGATTGCACTATAATAAACCAGTCTACGATTATGAGAGCGATGACGATCTGGACTGTACCTATAAAATAACAGTGTGAGACCAAGATTGGGTGAATCTGACAGTAGACGAATGAATTACATGGGATAGCGAGAGTTCCTGCACCTCAGACTCTGATGAAGAATTAGAGCATTGGCAGAATCGGGTACATGAAGTATATTGAGCTGTAACATGATGACTTGGTCGCTGCATTGCGTATCGCCGGAGGTAAGAAATATACCTACTTACAATGGCATGACTGATGTAGATATATTTTTGGATTCATTTGAGAGGGAGGCACCAGAAAAGAAGCTCTTCCAAGCGTTGGACTGGGCACTACGCACTACGTCTGCAAAATGGTGGGGTACGCAGAAAGGAAGCTTCGATGATTGGCATGAATGTAGGAGGATGATGAGAACACACTTTGGGAAGCCAAAGGTACGAATGACATACAAATATGATGGGCAGGATGACCCGCACATGCACTTGGCCAAATAGGCTCAGGCTTATGGAGAAAAGCCTCAACCTGAATGGGTGCACTTGTTCTGTCACACCCTGGATGTTGTCCCGATGAACTCGTACGTATAAACAGAGCTCCGCCATGGTACAGGTGAATGGGATATTCTGCACGAAGGATTGATAATGACATTCAGTTTTGAAGATGGGTTTAACTGTATTGATGAGGCACTACAAGAGGTGAAAGCAACAATCTTTAGGATACTGCAGGATCCTTTGGATCTAATCCAGCCTGAGTGGACTACTCAGCTAAGTCATGCGCTAGAATGCTATAATGTAACCACTGAATAAGAGGATGAAGATCTACGAAAGGTTAATATCCCTGAAACGGAAGGTCATCGCGAGGTTGAAGGACCAGAGATTGAGAATCCTGATATAACTACGTCGCTAAAAACTAAATAGGTAAAGCCCAATTCGTGAATATTGGAGATTAGTGGGACGATGCAGTGGTGGATAAGGTCACTGAATTCCTCCTAGAATACCAGGATTTATTCCCTCCCAAGTTTACGGATCTAAAAGGGGTAATCGAGGACCTAGGTGTTATGAAGATCACGTTGAAGCCCAATGTAAAGCTGGCTAAGCAAAGACATTACCATCTCAATCCGACATATAAGGAGAAGGTCTACTTAGAGCTAGACAAGATGCTCATGGCATGCATCATTAAGCCTGTGGAAGAATCTGACTAGGTAAGCCCAATGCTGGTACAGGAGAAGAAGCAAATGGATGAAATAAGGATATCCATGGATCTTAGAAAGCTGAATGATGCTTGCATACATGATCCTTTCCCGACTCCATTCACTGATGAAGTGTTAGACAATGTAGGTGGCCAGGAAGCATATTCCTTCATTGATGGGTTCTCTAGGTACCATCAAATCAAAATCGTGCTGGAGGATAGGAGCAAGACAACCTTCACGATTGAGTGGGGTTTTTTCTAGTACATTGTAATGTCGTTTGGGTTGAATAATGCACCTATGATTTTCTCGTGCGTAGTCATTGTTGCGTTCAATGAGTTTATACATAAGTTCCTCGAAGTATACTTTGATAATTGTACTGTGTTTGGACTGGTGGAACACCATGTAGCAAGCTTGCACCTAATGCTGGATAGCTATCAAAGATACCAGATCACGCTCAATCTGAAGAAGTGCCTATTTTGTGGTCCTTTTGGGACCCTGCTAGATCATGTGGTTTGTAGGCAAGGACTGATCGTAAATCACATGAAGATTGCAGTGATACTAAATTTGGAAGCACCGAGGAGTATGAAACAGTTGCACGATACCGTAGGAAATACATGATATTACTGAAAGTTCATCAAAGGCTATGCCTAGATCACCACACCTATGGAGAAGTTGTTAAAGAAGGATATCACGTTCTGCTGGAATGAGGACTGTAAGAAGAGTTTGGATCTATTAAATGGAAAGATTGTCCCCACACTGCTTTTAGTCTACACGGATTGGAAGGAGGAGTTTCATGTACATGTCGACGCATCAAGTATAGTGCTGGGAGCAGTACTAACATAGGCTAGTGGAGAAGACTTGGACCATCCTGTAGCATTTGCAAGTAGAGAACTATCCAAGGCGGAGAAGAACTATTCCACCACCGAGCACGAAGGGTTATCTATGGTATATGCGCTCCAGAAGTTTAGGCACTACTTACTGGGAGGCCACTTTAAGATGTATATAAATCACTCTGCGCTGAAGTACCTGGTCAATAAGCCTGTGTTGGGGGGCGAATCTGCAGATGGTTGTTTTTTTTCTAAGAATATGATTTTGAAGTTATTGTGAAGCCTAGACGACTGAATGCAGGACTAGATCATCTGTCGCACATCAAAACAGGGCAAGAGCCCACTAATTTGGAGGAAGAATTGCCTGAAGCATAGCTATTTGTAGTGTGCATCCCAGATGGTCATTTTGAGGATATAATACATTTCCTGACGACAGAAACTGCACTAGAGGGATACACCGTCCAGCAAAAGGAGTTAGTGGTGCGCGTAGAATATTTTTCTGTCATTATTGGGCATCTGTACAAAATGGGGTCTAATGAGATATTGTGATGGTATGCACCTGAGTTTGAAAGAAGCAGGATCCTCACGGATGCTCATGGGGGCACCGTGGGATGACATTATGTAGGAAGAGTAACCGTGCAGAAGATTCTACGTGCAGGGTTGTGGTGGCCAACCCTCCATCAGGACTCAGAAGCGTATTGCAAGGCGTGTGATGTGTGTCAAAGGACTGACAGGCCATCGCAGAGGGATGAGACACCTTTGAGTCCACAGATGACGTTGTAACCGTTTGAGAAATGGGAAATAGATTTTTCGGGACCCATTCAGCCCCAAGGAAAGATGGGAGCAAGGTACATTATCACCGTGACGGAGTATTTGACTCATTGGTCGGAGCCACAGACTGTGAAGGATTGCACAAGTGCAAGTGCAACTACTGCAAAGTTCCTCTTTGAGAATGTACTGACGTGATTTGGTTGTCCAAAGATTTTGATGAGTGATCATGGTACACACTTTCTGAATGAGACAATCAACACGGTTATAGAGGAATTTCAGGTATATCACGAGAAGAGCATGCCTTATCACCTGTAGGCTAATGGGATAGTGGGAGCATTCAATAAAGTGCTGGAGAATGCGCTAACCAAGTTTTGCAATGCTTAGCGAAGTGATTGGGATCTATTCATACCCACAGTACTATGGGCCTATCGAACAACATGTAAGAAGTTGACCAGACAAACCCCCTTTAGGCCGTTAGGAAGAGACTCATCTATTGAACTAGTGCCTTCATGTGATTTAGAATTAACATGAGGTATAAGAGTGCCTTTTGTTCCTATTGCTGTGATCAATGCCTCATCTCTGGAATCGGATCCAAGGTCTTGCTGCACAGTTGTCACTATCTTCTGCTTGCCTTTTCCTCCATACTTCTTTGGTCTCTTTTCCGAGTACTGTTTCCAACAATTATCGTCGTCATGGCCTTCCTTTTTGCAGTGATTACAATAAGGTCTTTCTCCTTCATATTTCTTGGTTGATGTCATCCTCTTCTCTTTTCCTTTTCCTTTCACTTTGGGTTTTCCATTTGGAGGTTTGAGAGGTGGTTTCTTGAAATTATCATCTCTTTCATTTTTGCCCTTGTTCTCAAGATGAATTGTCTTCACACTGGCGGAGTCAATTGTAGTTGGTTCAAACAATAATAATGAATGTCTAAGGTAACTATGTAATGATCCAATATACTTAGTTACTACTTTAGGTGAGTCAAGTGCAATGTCCAAATTAAGTGCCCGTTTTCTAAATTCCTCTGTAAAGCTTTGAACATCTTGACCTTTGCCTTGCCTTAAGTTTTTCCAATCCATTAAGACTTTTTGTTTATAACCCAAGGTATAAAATTGTTCCTTTAATGTAGAAATGAAATTAGACCATGAGGAAAGAAGATTACCCATACTCTTACTGCTTCACAATTTTCTCTCCCACCAAATGAGAGCAGTGCTACTCAGCGGAAGAGAGGCCAGCTGAATCTTTGCCTTGTCCTCTTCAATCTGTTGAATCCTGTAGTAGATTTCAATATGCCTAATCTAGTTGTTAAGATTTTCTACAATACTTTCATCGTCAAACATGGGAAGATCAAATTTGAAATCTAATTTAAAGAAAGGTTTCTTAGATGCATCCCTTGAATTTCTATGATGATGGTGATGAGAGGAAGAAGAAATTTCACCCATGGTAGGAGAAGGAGGGCGTTCTTCTCTGCCATTTCCATGCACCGAACCTTGTTCTTGTGGATTTCTCTCTTCTGTTTCCTCCAGCCTTGAAAGCAACTGACCGACATTCTATGCCATTATATAGAAGGTTTTGAGGAAATTGCTCTCCTCTTCATGACTAGCCTCCTCATCTACCATGTTTCTCCTTCGATGTGCATGCCCCGCTTCGGGATCGAAATACTTTAGTTTCCCTTTGCCTCATCGGAGCCTATTTCCTGTTAGCATACAAACATGCAATTCGCATCTAAAAAATACCTACTCTAATACCACTTGATCCAAAATCTTTTTCTTATAGATGTGTTAAGGAATTACATGCATAAATTGTAGCTTAACATAGAAAACTTAATGTGCACATGAGAGAAGAGGAGAAACACATAAAACATGAAAGAAGACAACAAGACTCGATAACAGAGTTTGTCTGACTTGGACTACGTCTCCGGGCCGTGCTCAATCAATGGGGAGGCCTTCATTCATTAAGTGGCATGAGAAAGAAGAGTACAAGCATCAGTTACAAAAAAGGAGTTTTATACCTCCATACTAAAAAATGGTCGAAAAATGTAGAACTCTGATGGAAAAATACACAACACCATTGCGTTCATGGCGTCTAGAAGTGCCGAAACCATATAAAATTTGTCAAATTCTGACAAAGTGAAATTTAGGCCCTCTTGCAAAATTTTGCCTTGAACTGCGTGCATTGCCTCCTCCCCATGGGCGCACTGATAAACTATGTTAAATAATAAACGGTGGGCAGATTACACAACAACCAGTTGTGGCGTATCGGTAAATTTGGAGAGTTGTTAAGGAGGGTCGAGGGATCAAATCCCGCCCCTCCCCTTTTATCCATGAAATATAAAATAGTTTATTTTTGTGGGGTGGGTCCGCTATACTTGGCAGCTCGCTCCCCCCATTTCTGTTGCTGCCTTTGATTATAGGGTGATGTGGAGGGGCAACAGGGTTGAGAACCCACACCCCCCACTATTTTAGTACGCTCCATTATGTGGGATGTGGGGTGGTGGGGTCATGGCCACCCACCCCGCTTATTTCAGTTGTTAGTTCCGTGGGATGTGGGGAGGGGCCGGGGGGTCATCACCTGCCCATTGATAAATATATGTTGTAGTTTGGTACGGGTTAGGGTGGCGGGGTTGGTGGCCTGCCACCCCCCTTTTTTTAATATTAAAACAAAATGTACAATTTTGGAAATTCGGTTTTTTGACCGAAGGGGTCGTTTTAACCAGGCCACGATTTTGCCTGGAATCTAGCCTGAGTTGGCTGGATTCCATCCACTATAAAATGCTAAATTGTGTCTTTGTTAAGCCTACCTAGTCATCAAAAGTCAACTCAACTTTGACTGCCTCTATATCCTTCATTCGAACTCGGATTGGAGTGTCATTCACACCGTTGGAATTAGGGTGATGAGCACTTCAATCTAATGTCAAGTTCATCATCTTTTCACCACTTTTAATTTTGAGCTTTTTCCATGCCACTGGTGTTTGGAGATCCTCCTAGATCAACATACAACAGAACCATGGTCAAGAGAGCCAAGGGCTCGGGGCTTAGCTCTAGGTCAAGGCCATAACACCTTACCACTTGACCACTTCCATATAACCTATGGAGGTGCTAAGGAGTGGGGTTGGGGGAAAGAGCTATAGCCCATGGTCATACAACACGTCATATGCCCATAGCAGAGGCTACAAGGTAGGCGCTAAAGCAAGGGGGCAACCCTTGGTCGATCGACAATGCAAGTGTCCAAGGCGTAATGCAAAAGGTGCTTGGGTTAAGGCGCTAAGGTAAGGGGGTGAGCTCTAGGACTTATGCGACCTGATGTGACCCGGCATGAACTGGAAAGGTGCTCGGTGGGAAGTGCGGGTAGCTAGCCTAACCCTCAGCCCAGTGACACCCATATAAATGCATGCCCGGTGCTAAGGGCTTAACTGAAAATGGCAAGCGTTAAGACCTAACCTTCGCCCCTCTATGCCCACATGACCCTGATTTTTGGTCTCAAGGGGTTGGAGGCTGAGTTAAAGTTCCAACAAAATGCATTGGCGGAGGGTAGAATTGTCACTTCATTAGCAATTTTTAGGGTGGATTTGTATGGTAGTTAGTGAGAAGGTCAAATTAAAAGGATAGTTAATAGTCAAGTTTATGAGAGAGTTTGGAAGCTCATAACATTCTGCGTTTTTATCCAAATGGAGCTCAGAAAGAGGCTTCCTAGGGGTTTTTGGATGTTCTAAATCCATTTTTAACCTCTAATTTATTATTTTTGTACATATACAAAGTATTTTTGTAGGTTTGAGACAAAAGGCGTATGGATCAATCAGGGTTTGGAAGCAGTTTTGGAAGGTATATAGTCATGGAGAAGACCTTGTAGGGGTATCCTCACCTTTAGAACTATACGACACTAGTTGTAACTTGTAGGGTTGAGCTCAAGTTTAACTTCTTTAAACATGAAGTTATGTTTATGTGCTTCAATAGGGAATTGAAGTATGCACATGCTTGTTTTAGCTCATTTTCAGTTGGAGTATGTCATCTTCGTAGGATATGCTTTGAGTTCTTGTTGTTGTGACAATTAATTGTAGGAGAAAATTACCTTATAGGGGTAGTAGCCACATATTTACCTACAAAAAATGTTTATGTACTTCATTTTGATATTGAATATATGACTGGTCTAGTCATGTTAACAGGCACAAAGATGTAACCCAGAAGGGGTGAACTCCGTCAAGAAACCTTTGTCTTGCTCTCCTTTATGCCTACATGGATTATGTGTTATTATGTTCATTATGTTAAATTACATATGAAGACTAATTCATGACAAGAGGACACATTTGAAAAAGTTGTTGTTTCAAGACCCATTTTTGACCTTGCAAAGCATTGACACAGTCATAAATTTTTGTTTTATTTGATTTTCGAAAAGGAGAAGAAATCACCTAATCCAATTTTAGATCAGTTTGGTATTAGAGCACCAGTTGACTAAGTTGCAAGAATGGCCAGCAAAAATAATCACCAAGATTCAGAGGAGTGGAATTTGGCTCTTTGAATAGAGAACATAGAATTGAGTAGGATGTTGGAGATCGCTGAAGAGGAGAAGAGACACATACACTTCGTATCGCGTCAAGTTCTTGATGAGAAACTTGCAGAAAGTTCGATTCCTACACCATCAAGGGAAACCTCTAAAATGAGACTAGTATGTGGTCATCGTTAAAATAGTGGTTTTGGACCATCTGTGGAATATGTTGCATGTAAATTTTGCAAGCATCTTCAAGAATCACACCATATGCCCATGGATAAGAGTCGGTGGCTAGAGTCATCAACAAGTTGGCCATCATCATCATCATCAAAAGCTGAGAATATGAATCACAATTTAAGGAGGTAGTTAACATATGAAGTTCCACTCCTTCCATTTATATGCATAACAACTATTTTGTAGCATTCGAACAACATACCAAGGACATAGGTATCAAGTTTCTTTCCAAGATTGGATATGAAGGTGGAGGCCTTGGCATAAATGGCGAAGGTATTATCAATCCCATTATGGTTGAGGAGAGAACAAAGTATATCGGATTGGGATACGATCGAAGGCAGTTTGGGGTATGCTCCAAGAAACTTGAGGTACATCAATCGTCTAAGCATGAGATGTCACCACGTTGTGAAAACCGTTGAAGATGCAACTTTAGAGACATGCATAACTCTCAAGACTGTTTTCCAATGCATTGAAATTTTGAATATTTGTGGAATTAGTACCCTTGTACATTTTGTGATGGTTTTGACCATTATGTGGTTGTATGTGAGAAAAATATGATAATGGTTAAAATAATGAACTAAATTTTATACATCAAGCATAACGAATTTCTTTTGCATGAGAGAACTTATATGTCAACAAAAAAGAAGAAGTTTTTGGGCCTCTGCTTTTGACTTATTTTTATTATGCTTATTTTAGTATTTATCACATTTTCCCACTATATTTCTGCCATATTCACCATATTTTCATCCATCCATGTATAACGAGGTAACTTAACTAATTATTTTAATTATTTTAGTATTTTTATAAAAATTGAGCATTTAATTAAAATTGAGATGGAACTAGAAAAGCTTGAAATGGCTCCATTCAAGTCATGGTTCCAGGACACCTGGGTTCAAACCACGAATATATTTGGAAACTATGGGAAACAAGAATGAATGAACATCTATTGGGGCACATCAAAACATCTGTGAAGTAGTCGTTCAACCCTGGTCAAACTTGATCAGTCATTTAGAATATCCGCTGAAAAAGGGGCATTTTTAGGATCTTTGGGGATTCATCCTGATTTCTTGTAACTAATGGATAGTTTTGACCTGATGAAGTGGGATAAAATTAATGATATTTGTTTCAGACTTTTTATCTTATATTTTTATCATTTTTCCTATTTAAGAGGAGCCATTCGTAGTTAGAAACAATGGAGAAAAATTGAAGACTATTATTTTGAGATAATTGAAGACAAAGATTTTGTTTCATGATTTCTTTATGCTTTCTAGAGTGAATGAGTTGTTGTAGATGAGTGTTTTAAGAGTGTACCAACAAGTTTGGAGGGTCCCCATACCAAGTTAATCAAACTTTGTTGTATAATGTTCATAATTGGGCATATGCTAGTTTAGTTCTTCATGTTCATCATATTTATTAGTTGTAAATATTTGCAGATGTTTTTAGTATGAATTCATTTTATGGCCATATTTTAAGTGAATATTGCTTTCCTTTTAGTAATTAGCTTGAATGTTCAAGGACAAATAGGACTCTTAGAAAAGAGCCTCTTCTCCATGAGTTAGGACTAAACTGAAACAAGGTTCACTTTCTTAAATTCTTTTCTAGATTAAATTGATGTCCTTTCATAGTTTACATTCTCTCGTGATTTCTTAGATGTTTGGAAATGTTATTATAGAAATATTGTGGAAGGACAACCATGACTCTTAGAAAAGATCCTATTCTCCATCTTCTAAAATAGACTAATCTGATTGACCAATCATTTATGATTTTATACAATAGATCTAAATGTTTTTACTCTCTTTTGTAGAATAAATTATATTCATAATATGCATTTCCATTTTCACAACTACTTTCTATATTAAGTTTATCCAAAATTCCATAAAGTGTGGTTTTCTTCTAAGATTACCAACATGGATTGATGAGTAAAATATATGTTTCAATTTACCCAGTAAATAGAACTGGCACTTTTGGCATCGTTTATGGGGAAGCATGTTCGGATATAACTAATTAGGAAGATCATTTAGAAAAGCATAAAAAAAAACAACATAAAAGAAACATAGAAAATTTAGGATTGTTCATTATGGTCATTTATGCCTAAACAAAGAGAAGAAAATGGTAGATACATAGAGCAAGAGCCCCCAACTACTAAACCATTGGTATAAGCAAGACTACCTACATTCGAATTAACTACACCAATTGCTGGGAAACCAACCTTGGAAGAGTTATAGGAAAAAAAACTTTCAGGACAAGAGCTAATGCTTGTTGAAAGACAAACTTTTTTATATTATGAATTCAAGAGAAAACAAAAAAAATAGGAACATATTGCATAGGGAAACAAAAAGAGATAAGAAAACCAATTTATCATCCTAATCTTGAATAATTGGATTAGCCTATCCTTCAACAATTACATCAGACTATTTCTGAACAAAAAAAATAAGTTGAAAATACAAAATCTCAATTTGTCACTGAAACATTTGGAACAGCTAAAAAATATATGGCAAAAGAATGGCAAGGATCTAACTTCCCAATACTAACTCTAGAACAAAGGTTATAATATGAAAAGCAACAAAAATAATGGAAAACAGAAATAAAGGAAGAGACGAGAAGAGAAGCAACAAGAAAAAGAGAGGAAGATGCCAAAAGAGAATATGATCATAAAATAAGACAAGATTCAGACAAAAATAATGATGAAGAAGCTAATTTTGGATTCCCAATTTCAGATACTAGAGCAATTCTTGGAGAAGAGGTAAAAATGAAGAATATTCCACGTTCGGTTTTACCAAATTTCTATGGAATGTCTTCTAAAGATCCTGATTCCTTCATGTTTGAATTTGATATCTTATGTCATACTTATGGTTATACTGATGATACAGATAAGATTTGTCTTTTTCCTGCTACTCTTAAAACAACTGCATTGAAATGATTTATGGGACTAGGAGAACACACTATTACTTCTTGGGAAGACATGAGGAATTTTTTTCTTAAGAACTATCAAACCTATTGTAGTCCTAGAGATTCAAAGGAAAATATTTTTAGGATGTCTCAACAAGAAGATGAGAGTTTGGAAGAATACTTAGAATGATTTCTTTACAACTTACAAAAATCCAAACAAAACTCTTTAAATCCTAATACCATTCGAACAATTTTTCTCAAAGGAATATGAGATGAATATCTTGATATTCTCAATGTGAAGGAAAATGAGACATCTCATATTTTCCATTTGATACAATAGAGAAAAAAGTGGAAAAAGAGATGTAAATTCAAAAGTTACTAAATCAGCAAAGGGAAGCATAACAAGAGCTGAATTCGGAAATTTGTTTGAGAATTTTAAAATTGACATTTTGAGCAAATTAGGAACACAAGTTGATGTACTTAAGGCTAAGAAGAAACAAGATGAAAAAGATCTAGTACTATCAATTTTCTATCCCAAATGTAGGAAGAAACATCCACTAAGGGAATGTCCTTTAGATGGTATTCATATTTGTTGAAATTGTAGTAAAAATCATCTAATCGATAATTTTCCAAACCTAAAGGAATTACAAGCAAATTCAATAGATGAAAGTCAAGGATTTGACTCTCTCTATTATTTGGCACCAAGAAAACCTTGGTAACCACGGTTTACAAGTATGCTTCAAAATTTACCTCAACAATTTACTCAACAAATTCCTCAAAATTATCAATATCCTACCCAAACTTCATGCAATGCTCTTATGCCATGGCAGGCTTGGCCTCCTCAGCAAAACCAAAACTAACCTTGACAAAGTTGGTGAGTATATTCTTATGGAGCCAACCTCCCCAACAATTTTACCCTCAACAACCATACCAAAAGCAATATCAACAATAATATCCTCAACAATCATATCAATAGTCATATCCTCAATAACCATTTCCATATTAGCAATCCCCTCAATCAAATCCATTCAAACAATAATTCATGCCTACACTAACTCAACCTTAGCAGCTTTAGTTTCTTTCTAACCAAACACCACCTAGAACAACTCAATTACTAGCCCAACCAGTAGCAAATCCAAGCAACAAAGTAGAAAGGCCAATCTACAATACTGAAGGAGGAACATCATATTCAATTCTTCTTATTCAAAACATCCACTTGAGGTGTGAAAAAATCTTACAAAAATACTCTCCTATGATTATCGAAGAACAAATTGAGGACGAAAGAAATCCTAAAAAGCTTAATGTAGAACAACAAATTCAGAAGAGTAGAATAATAACAACTCAAACACCTCCTTTTCAAGAAAGGTTAGTAGAGCAAAAATCTTCAATCTTTATTCCTGAACTTTACGTTTTAGATGAACTGAAAAACTCTTATGTTAAATTTCCTTTATTGCGTGCTATTAAAGATATTCCTATTTATACAAGGGGAATTAAGGAATTGTGCACAAAGAAAACCACAAAAAAGAAAACAAGATCCACCTATGATTCATGTAATTAGGAAATTAGCTAGTCTTATGTCAAGAAAAACCACAATTGAAAAATATGTTGATCCTAGAATACATATGGTAACAATTTCAATCAACAAATTTTCAGTTTCTAAAACTCTAATTGACTTAGGAGCTGCTATCAATGTCATGACATAGAAGCTAGGAAATATTTGAACTTGCCAAGTATCCGACCGACCACTATAATTCTAGAACTTGCTGACAGATCCAAAGTAGTACTAGAAGGAGTACTTGAAGACATCATTGTTTCTTTTTATTCTTGGGAATATCTTGTAAAATTCCTAGTCGTGCAACCAAAATCAAATTTAGGAGGCCATCCGTTAATTCTTGGCAGACCATGGTTAGCCACAGATAATTCCTTTATTGGATGTTGATCAAGAAGTATGATCATATCGCATGGAAATCAAAGGAAGCACATAACACTCTATTCTGCTACCCAATCTCCTTATTTATTTTCTTGGCCTGATGAATAAAAAGAATAAATCAAGCTTTCGATCTTAGAGAAGAGGATAATTAGGGCTTAATGGATCTTTTCATTTTTGAACCTGACATTTCAGAGCAGCTAAGAAGTATTCAATATAAAGCTGCAGATCAATTTTTGAATCAATTTTTCAGGAAACTTGCACTATTAATTCATTACAAACATTATTTGAAGCAATTTTTCCTATTAACACAATAAAAAATTCTCAAAGTAAACTGATTCTAATCAGCCCAGGATGAAATCTTAACATTGGTATCAATTTACAATCATCACAGGAAGAACAAGTAATTGTACTATTAAAGAAATATTCAAAAGCTTTTGGTTGGGATTATACAGATATGCAGAGAATCCATCCGAAAAAATGTATCCATCACATTTACACAGATGAAACTATCAAACCGATAAGACAACCACAAAGAAGAACAAATCCAATGATGAAGGAGATAGTGAAAGAGGAATTGCAAAAACTATTTTAGGTAGGATTTATCTACCCCATATCAGATTGTCAATGGGTTTCACCCTTAGTTGTGGTTCCTAAGAAAAATGGAAAATGGAGAATTTGTGTAGACTATAGGGAACTGCATAAGGCGACACTTAAAGATAATTTCCCACTACCATTCATTGATCAAGTACTGACTCATTAGCAGGGAAAAAGTTATTTTCATTTCTTGATGGATTTAGTGGTTATAATAAAATCCAGATAGCAGGAGAGGATCAGAATAAAACTACATTTACTCATCCATTGGGTACATATGCTTACAATGTGTTACCTTTTGGATTATGTAACACACCTGCTACTTTCCAAAGAGTAGTCCTAGCCATCTTTGCCAATCTTATACATCAATATGTAGAAGTATACATGGATGATTTTAATGTTTATAGGAACACATTTGATGATTGTTTAAACAATTTGGAAAATATTTTACAAAGATGCATTGACACAAATCTATCTCTTAGCAATGAGAAGTGTTTCATGATGTTAATTGAAGAGATAGTGTTGCGACATCATATTTCATCATCTGCAATAAAAGTGGATCCAACAAAAATGGAAGTCATTGTAAACCTATTACCACCAACAACACAAATATAGGTAAGAAGTTTCTTGGGATATGCAGGCTATTATCAGAGGTTCATTGAAAATTTCAGTGAAATATCTTTGCCATTATTTAAACTTCTTACAAAGACATAGAATTTCAATGGAACACAAATTGTCAACATTCATTTGACAAACTCAAACACAAACTATCCATAACATTCCACATATCGACTGATGCATCTGATACAACAATAGGAGCATCTCTCAGAGAAAAAGAAAACCAATTTAACTATGATACATATTTCATCAAGAAAGGCCAAGCTCCAGTAGAGTTGAATTATACTGTAACTGAAAAATAAATGCTAGTTGTTGTGCATGCAATCAATAAATTTAGACATTACGTAACCTGATATCAAGTGCTCATTCATACTGATCATTAAACCATAAAATACTTAACGAAAAAACTATCACTAATGACAGAATCACTAAATGGTTGTTATTAATGCAAGAGTTTAACCTTGCTATTTTGGATCGACCAGGAAAAGACAATCAAGTGGCAGATTTTCTGTCAAGGCTTCATCTTCCTGGTGAGATTGTTCTTGTTTCTGATCATTTTCCTGATGAGCACTTATTTTCTATAATAGTAAAAACCCCATGGTTTGCTGACATAGATAATTAGGTATCATCTAGGAAAATACCTTCTCATTTTACAAATAAATAGAAAAACAAAATAATTAGAGATAATGCTAGATATAGTTAGGTTAAGGGAGACCATTTCTATACTGGACCTGATCTTTTAATTAGAAAATGCATAAGAGAAGATGAAATTATTGATATTTTAAAAGCATGTCATGATGAACCATGTGGCGGTGATTTTATAGGGAAAAGAATATCATACAAGGTCTTGAATCAGGGCTATTATTGGCCATCAATGTTCAGAGACTCAAAGAATTATGTTAAAAAATGCAATAGTTGCCAAAGGATAGGCAAACCTGTATTTATGATGAAATTCCATTAAAACCACAAATACTTATAAAGCCATTTGAACAATGGGCTCTTGACTTTGTGGGTCCTATCAACCCACCATCTAATGGTAACAAGTGCATCTTAGTATGTACTTACTACATAACAAAATGGGCAAAGGAAAAATAAATGACCAAAGCAACAGAAATAAAAGTAGTATATTTCCTTTTTGAAGAGATATTTGTAAGATTTTGGGTTCCAAGGCAGATTATAACAAACCAAGGAGCATATTTCACCTCCAATATTGTTCGAAACCTTATGGAGAAATGTAAAATTGAGCATAGAAAATCAACTTCATATCACCCTCATGCGAATGGACAAGTGGAATCAACAAACAAACTACTTGAGAACATCATGACAAAGATAATGAACATGCATAGGAAGGATTGGTTAGATAAAATTAATGAAGCACTATTGGCTTATAGCATAACATGGAAAGCTATTACTGGATTTAGATCCTATCAACTTGTTTATGGAAAATAAGTTCTAAGCCAATTGAATTCGGCATCCATAAATATAAACTTGTAGCAGAATTGGGACTCGACCTATCAAAAGCACAACAAAAAAGAATAATGCAACTCAATAAATTATATGAGATTATGAAACAAGCTATAGAACATACATCATTGATATAGCAACAAAGAAAGAAATGGCATGATAGGTTTATCAAGAAGAAACTTTTTGATATAGGGGACTGAGCACTTCTTGATGATTCAAAATATAAATATTTCAAAGCAAATTTTACTACTCATTGGTTGGGATCATATGAAATACAAGAAAACTTTGATAATGGATCAGTGAAAATTAAAACAATAGATGAATTTGTAGCATCATTCCTAGTAATGGCCATATATTAAAGGTCTGCAATAAACCATTCAATAAGGAAGATTTTCTGAAGAAACTTTGAGCAAAGGAAGACATACATGTTTTGGAAAAGCATGGATATATGCCTTCCTTAACTACACAATAAAAAAATATAGAAAGAATAATAATAAAAGAAAAAATATAAAATATGAAATATAATAAAAAAATAATAATAAAGATTTGATTTTGAAAACAAGATATTTGGAATAGATCAAATTTGAATTCATATTTGAAAACCAAATCATTGGTGAGTATGAATTTTTTCCTTTTCTTTTTAGTCCAAATTTCATTTCAACATTATATTCTAAGACTTGAGGACACGTCTGCAAATAAAAAAGGGGTCAAGGTAAAGCACAAGTAGTATTTATACTCTTGTCTATTGTTACTTTCAAACCCTGTATACACTTCAGAAGGGACCTAAAAGAAACATCAAGCAAATACTCTAGAGAGACATGAGCATCAAAAGAAAAATATCTCAGTAGGGACCAGACAAAATCAAGAAAATACTGCATAAGGACCTGAAAGAAATAGGGAAATACTCCAGAGGGACCTGAGCATCAAAAGAGAAAATATGTTAGTAGGGACCTCAAAGATCAAATACTCTAGAGGGACCTCATTATCAACTACTTCAAAGAATTATTCTATCTCAACATGATGTTATTTGTGCAAAAGACTCATCTCAGAAGCACTTAAAACTCCATTATTTCATAAATATCACTAGGCATTAGAGGACTATTCTATCTCAAAGAAAAAATCTACTTCAAAGGATTACTCCATCTCAAAAAGAGCTCCAACACAACAAATGTGAAACCTTATTCCAAGATCGAGCTACAATCAAGAAAAGATGTGTGAGTTAAATTTTTTTTTTTTTATGCTTCAATTTTTGAATTAATACTCATAATTAAAGACTAAGTTGACATTGGTATTCCCTCCTATTTATACTATATACGGTTCTAGACCTCCATTTCCTTTCATAAAATTATTCGATTATGCTTCCTTTTTTCTCAAAATCTAGTCTCCTATAGATATTTTACACCATCATTGTTTTTTAAATTTAATTTAAAATCATAGGGTAAACTTCCCTTCACTTCCAACAAAGACAACATAATAAGATTGACAGAGGCAAGTGCGAGAGATGAGAGTACGTATGGGCAAGTATTTCTTGCAAAATAAGATGATAAAATGGACAAATCTTAAACTAAGTTGAAAGGTAGCATTGGAAATGTTTCTTGCAACATGTTATACTTAACAAACAAAGCAATGAGTAAGAAGTATGAGCTTGTAGACCTCTTCTTTTGCTTGTTTTTTAAATGACCTTAAACATGGTCATTTAAAAAGAAAATATACTATATGGAAAACGATAATAAGGAAATAAATTTGAATCAAGCAGTATCATTTTCATGAGCAACAAAAGCTTGTTCTAAAAACAAACAATTTATTTTCTCAAAACTTCAAGCGAAAAGGATAACATAAGCCTACTAAGTTTAATGATGAAATCAAGGTATTGAGTACAAAATCACTATGGAGATAGCATAACACATTTAAGTTATCAAGCACGAAAAAGGAGGGCAATGAAAGCATGTACTATGTCCAAGAAAAATGATTAGTTCATACCCATATAAAAAGCACAAGTGGAAGAGATCATGAAAACAAAATGTAGAGGTAAAAGCCCAATTTGAAATAATTAAGCAACCAAAGGAGAAACCATTCTCATGCAACAGTCATCAAGTGGAACGGAAGAGAAACACAGCCACATGAATAACACTCCATCAAATTAAAAAACATAGCTATGGATATGGCATAATGAGAGGGAAGGAGGGGAGAATTTAAAAGAAAAAAAAACATAAGGAACTACTACTGTAAGTAAAACTAGAAGTATAGTATGAGATTTGGGGAGACAGTTGTTACACTAGTTGTGCGCACAAGTAAGCAATCCCACAAAATATCATAATAAATCATTGCAGGGAGTTCCACATATGAATCTCGAGTTCTAATTATTATAAAACATGTCAACAGAAACTCAAACTTTGGGAGTCACGTGGAGGAAATATAGGTAAGAACTCGACTTTGCTTCCAGTCTGGAAAATAAATGAGTAATTGACAGAGAGTAGGATTCATGGAAAGACATATCTATAGCACGGATTTGGAAATTGCATGGATAAGAATAGCAGATAACTCAGATTTTTCTTCTAGTTTGGTAAAAGTGGGTAATTAACAGTTAGCAAGACTCGTAGAAAGAGACGAGAGTTATGGAAATGTTGCGGGAACATTAATCTTGAAAATCCCTGTGTCAAATTCATTATATTTTGTGCCTCTGATGTCAAACATATAGGAGCCTCTAAAAAATGTAGAAGGATATAAGGCATCATTTCAACCTCAGCACTAGCTTGACCATGGTATCACATGAAATTGGTATGTACAGGGCATTGTTTTTTAATTCTCCTGGGAATTCAATAATGTTACATGTTTTCTTTGACTTTTGTATAAAATTTCGTTTTTGAAAACCTAGAAATTGAAAGTGTTTTCTAAACATAAAAAAGAGCCTCTTCAATGGAAAGAGGAACTAAACCTATAGGCTTTCAAATATAAAATTGGACACCAGAGAGTATCATGAAACTCCATGAGGTAGATTTGCTTGATTTCTTGCGTAGATTTAAAGGGCATAACACTGAACTCACGGAATCATTTGTAGACAATTTTTATGAAGGATAAATAGTCATAGGAGGTCTCACTATTCTAGTAAATGAAGAATACATAGCCCAAGTCACAGGACTACCACAAATAGGGGAAAAATATCATAGGGAACAACACTTCAAGGGTAGGGAATGGAACTATTTCTGCAGAAGTCTAGAAAAGGGATAGTTAGCTGGAAAATTAGAGTTATAAGATATTGGTTTCAAGATCCCTAGAAGGAACTCATCTTGGTCATTCAAAAGTGTTTTAGCTGTTATGGAAGATACATTATGGTACACAAGTACCATGTTAAAATTTTCCAGCATATCCAAGGGGAAAACTAAATTAATCTACCCTACTTCTTTACAATGAGCCTCTTGAAAATGATTGAGGGAGTTAATCAAAAGAAAGATAGAAAGGAAACAAGATATTATCATAAAGGGATGATAAGAATGATGTTTGAACATCAATTGGAAGAAACAACACAGGGGACATGGGCAGACTTCATTAAGAGAAATAACTTCACAAAAAATCAAGAACAAGAAGAACAGGGAAATACCCAAACAAGCTTTCCAAAGTAGATAATGAGCACATCTTCATATCCAAGTAAAAGGTCAAGGTAAAAGCTCCAATTAGAAAATAGTGAGAAGGACAAAGCTTTTGTCTCTTTCCTTAGGAAATCTAGGAAGAGGGTATTAGAAGAAAATAGGATGCCTAAGGAAACTATTCATATTAAAATTCAGGATGAAGATGGACAAGGAAGTTTCGAGGAACTTTCTATTGATGAGGCACAACAAGAACATCATGACCACCTCGAAATGTGAGAGAGACAGGAAATGAAACATGGAAGGAAGTAGAAGAATACAAATGGGATAGGTTGTGTGAGGCAACTGAAAAGCACTCTTCTTCTTCATACGCTCCTTATGAAAAACTGAGCAGGAAACTTAAGGAAGTGGCAAAAGAAACATATGAAGAGATCTCCAAACCAAGCAAAGAAAGTGAAACAAAACATATATAGAAATTAAAGGAAAAACTTCAGGTATCAGAGATCATGGAGAGGCATCTGAAGAAAGAAAATGAAATGTACAAGGCAAAAAATAACTATCTAGTGAAAGAGAATAAGGAACTAAAAACAAAGGCAAAGACACTTGAAACACAAAATATTCTCATTTCAAAACAAGCTTATAGATGGTTGAAAGAAAAAAAACACCAGAAATACAAATATGAATCCCAAAAGGTGAAGACTGAGATCTATAAGAGGTAGAAGGAAGCAACAAGGAGAGAGGCACTTTTACAAGTAGCACAGGTAGAGGCCTCAACATCATCTCCTAGAAAAAGGAAAAGATCCAGAAGAGGCAACCAAGCATGAGGACATGCTTGATGATTAGCAGGGGGAGTGTTGGCCTCTAATTTTGACTTATTTTTATTATTCTTATTTCGATATTTATCACTTTATCCCACTATCTTGATGCCATATTCACCTCATTTCCATCCATCCATGCATAACATGGTAACTTAACAAAGTATTTTAATTATTTTAGTATTTTTCTAAAAATTGAGCATTTAATTAAAATTCAAACAGAACTAGAAAAGCTTGTAATGGCTCCATTGAGGTCATGGTTGCAACACACCTGGGCTCAAACCAAGCATATATGATGAATTAACATCTATTGGGGCACATCTGTGAAGTAGCTGGTCAACGTTGGTCAAACTTCACCTTTAAGAAGAGGCATTCATGGTTAGAAACAATGGAGAAAAATTGAAGACTATTATTTTGAGGTAATTTAAGACAAAGATTTTGTTTCATGATTTCTTTATGCTTGGTAGAGTGAATGAGTTGTTGTAGTTGAGTGTTTTAACAATGTACCTGTAAGGTTGGAGGGGCCCCATACCGAGCTAAGTACACTTTGTTTTATAATGTTCATAATTGGGCATATGCTAGTTTAATTCTTCATGTTCATCATATTTATTTGTTGTAAATACATGCAGATGTTTTTAGCATGAATTCATTTTATAGCCATATTTTAAGTGAATATTTATTTCCTTTCAGTAATTAGCTTTAACATGGAAGCATAACAAGGACTCTTAGAAAAGAGGCTCTTCTCCATGAGCTAGGACTAAATTGAAACAAGGTTCACTTTCTTAAATGCTTTTCTAGATTAAATTCTTGTGCTTTCATAGTTTACATTCTCTCATGCTTTCTTAGATGTTTGGAAATGTTATTATAGAAAGAGCATGGGAGGACAACCAAAACTCTTAGAAAAGAGCCTCTTCTCCATCTTCTAAAGTAAACTAATCTCATTGACCAATCATTTATGTTTTTATAGAATAGATCTTTAAATGTTTTTAATTTCTTTTGTAGAATAAATTATATTTGTAATATGTATTTCCATTTTCACAACTAACTTCTATATTAAGTTTACAAAAAATTGCATAAATTGTGGTATGCTTCTAAGATTACCAACTTGGATGGATGAGTAAAATATATGTTTTAATTTACCCAGTAAATTGAGCTGACAAAGTTTTTTTGTGCTCATTGCAAGGTACATGGACATGACATTGAACGATTTTGGAAGCTACATCCACTAATAGAAAATGATGAAATTAGTAACTAGGTGACTAAAAAAGTTACTCACCACAACTTTTCCAAGCGAAATACTACCAAAAATTACCAATATTAAGACACCCAACTAAAAATGACTAACATAAATGATTATTTTAGTCACGAGTTAAAATATACGACTAGCTAATAAGTAATACTACTAAGGATGACTAACATAAATGACTAATTTAGTCTAGGAAAAAAAATATGACTACCTAACAAAAACTACAATAATATGAATTAGTCATTTATGTTAGTCATTTTAATTGCGTCACTTCGACAATCTAAACTTACAAGTCATAGGGGATTCAAAGGTTGATTGGATGAGAGGTTATACTTCCTTGTACACTTGTTTATTGGATCAATGGATGATTAAAATTATGGAGCTTATTATAATATTTAGGGTCATATCATTTGATCACATTCATAGGGAATCAATTCAAAGGTTGACAAATTATCGAAAAGGGGAGTGGGCCAACACCTCCTTTTGCAACCTGACACGACCACCTATATATGTTGCGACAACCTTTCCAACTTATTTAGTTGGTTGCACATATATTTCACATTTCTTCTTCGTCTTGCAAGGTGGTAGTGCTAAGGAGAGGGTATGAACTTTGATCAAAGAATGTTCACTTAGTACCACTACCAAGTTTCCTTCATGCAACTTGCATGATGATAAATGGATGACATTTGAATGTTACAAATAGGTAAGTAGTCCACATTCAACTTTGTTGTCTTCATTGTCCTTAGTAACAAGGACAAGTTTGAATATTTCCTTTATTTATCATCGCAAACAAATAACTCTTTGTTGTCCCAAATTTAGTTAATATTGTTGGTGTATGATTTCTTAATTGTGGAATGTTCTCTTGATGATGATAACGATATCTCAATCTTCAATGCTCATGAATATGTTGAATGCATGCTCTAATGCCTCACTTGTATAGACAATTTATGATTCATTTTCTATTTTTATTGTGCCATTATATATATGCTTCACTAGCATCTCATGCTTTATGGTTAATTGAGCAAGATTTATCTTTCATTTTTGAAGTATAATTTGGTTGCATGAATAAGAATAGTTGTCTAATTAAAATCACTCAAAATTTGTTAATAATTCATGGTTTGTTTGATTATTCGCACACTTATCCTTGACCTTTTACTTTGAGAGTGAGTAGTGTAAAATCACTAGTCATTATTATGGAACTTCCTTTCATTATTCAGTGACCTAGCTTGGCTTGATATTTAAGGATTCCCCCCTAGATAAGGATATCCTTCTTGTAGTCTAAAGAGTGAGAGAACACCGCCAAGGTGACATTGGGTGGTCTGCTTGATGGGTGGGGTCAAGACTTTTTTTCTATGAGAGTGTTTGAGTGGAGATACAATTTAGAAAATGCTTAAAATAAAATTCATTTCCTCTATTTCCATCACCTAAACTACTTCCAATAAAATCATGTGCTTTTAATAAAATCTAATTTTGATAAATAATTAATTCAATAAAATTTTAAAAATAAGATTATTATTATTATTGTTATTTTTTTTGTATATGAGAGAATAGAAAACTATAGCATGTTTGTACTTAAGGATTGATTCTATCCACTACCACAATAACCTCCATGTGTACCCACATTGCCTCACACGTGGCACACTACGCTAATCAAAGTTTAAACCAATAACATCATAAGAAATGCATTAACAACCCTGTCTATCATTAACTAATCTACACCAAGGGGAAAATTAAAAATAACTTTTAATATCAAAAAATATAGCCAATTTATTTTATTTGAAAATCAATTTTAACATCTAATTTGAGGAAACTCCGTAAAATAAAATTTAATGTGAAAAACGTTAAGCAAAATAAAGTTTGGGTAAATTATAAGAATAAAAATAGGTCAAGTGAAATATAAAATTAATAATTATAATTATAATTAATAATTCAATCATATTACTTCTAATTTACCAAGCGTTAGAGGCATAAAATCTCTTCATATACAAACCTTTTTAAAGTGAAAAGAGATTTCATCCCTTCTGCCCCTGGTAAATCCAAAATTAAGTTCTAAAATTAAGATAGATCCAAGCTAGTTTTATATCAATTTATGTAATTGAAAGTAAAAAATGATTATTTTAATGAAAAGTTACTTTCAAAAATATTTGTGATTTCCACAATTTTAAAATAAAGCCAGCCTAGTTCCATCTTAACTCTGGATGTATGAAACGATGAGAGGGATCACATCTCCTGAGGTGCAAACCTATTTTTTGAGTGAAAAACTTGAGGAAATGTTTGTACCTCGAGAGATTTGATCCCTCTCGGTGTTTGATAGATCTAGAGTTAGGATGGATCTAGGTTGGTTTCAATCATGTGCGACCAAAGAAAATCTAACGAACATATGATTAATTGTATCAATAATATGTAAATTCATCTAACATTAATATAATCATGTTAAATATGCTAATATGTGTTGGGTTGTATTATATTCTTTCCATGACTAGCCAACGTAGTTAACCGGGGGATTAGAAGGTGGACGGAGCCCCCCTTCATTGCGTCGATTGCATAGTGGGGGGCGTCATAGGGGGTTTAAGGGGTGCAAGTAAGCCCACTCTATGGGGTCCAGTGTAGCACCCCGCATTTTTTTTTTGGACCCTATGTTAGGTTGGGTGGACCTACCTATTGATTTGTGCATGATTTTCGCACACGGTTTTGGACGTGGTGGTTTTCGGTCGATGGTATTCGATGCTTCGGCATGTATAAATATGTATTGTAACATTAAAGGGAACATAATAAAAAATCAAGCTGGTAGTCCCTGTTTTGGGATCCAAAGGAAAATCTCTATGTATATGTGTTTTATGTGTTATGCTCTTGCATTGTTTATTTTCTATCTTACAGGATTCGTATGTAGGTAATTTCTGTACAGGGTTAAAACCTACGTTTGGTATTGGAGTTGTTTTGGCTTCAAGGGGACACCTTTGTTCTAGAGGGGTTTCACTCGGGCCTGTGGTAGCCCCGTTCAATGGGAGATCTGCGAGATCGATTCTGGTGGTGAAAGAAGATGGCGACTAGTGGAAAGATAGAGATCGAGAAATTTAATGGTCAGAGTTTTGAGTTGTGGAAACTCAGAATGGACGATCTGTTGGTGGATAAAGATCAGTGGATCGTGGTAGATCTGGGTACTAAACCAACGGGAGTGTCTGATGAACAATGGAAGAAGTTGGATTAGAAGGCAAAGAGCACCATACGATTGTGTGTCTCAGATTCAGTATTGTTGAATGTATCAAGGGAAGCTACAGCGAAGGCTTTGTGGGAAAAGTTAGGGACTTTGTACCAATCTAAGTCTCTGGTGAATAAACTATTCCTATGAAAAAAGCTGTATAACCTAAGGATGAAAGATGGAGACTCGGTGACAGAGCATCTGAATGCATTTAATACTGTGGTAAGTTAGTTATCATATGTTGATATCAAAATTTCAGATGAATATAAGTGCATTAGCTTGTTGTGTTCTTTACCAGATTTGTGGGATAATCTGGTTACTGCAATAGGTAGCATTGCAACTGCCTTGTAGTTTGATGAAATAGTCTCATCCTTGCTGATGGAGGAGATAAGACGGAAAAGTATAGAGAGCTAGAATGGTGATGCCTTGTCTATACAAGGACAGTCCTAGAACAGAAACAAAAATAAGTCATCGAGTGAGAGATCTAAATCTAGAGGAAGATCTAAATCTCCAGGAAAACCTGTAAAGGTGGTGTGCTGGAAATGCAAAAAGGAAGGGCATTTCAAAAGGGAATGTAAATCTAAAGCTCCTGATAAAGGAAAGGGATCTGATCATGTTCCTTCTCCACAGGCGAAAACAACCTCAGATGAAGGTGGGGATGTGTACTTGGCTTCTTCAAGTACACATGTAGATCATGAGGCATGGTTGATTGGCTCAGGTGCACCCTTTCACTTCACTCCCCATAGAGAGTGGTTCTGTGAGTATGAGAAATACGATGGTGGTGATGTCTTCTTAGGGGATGATAGGAGGGCCAAAATCATTGGTCATGGAAAATTAAAGTTGAAGTTGCAAGGGGAAGGGTTAGAACACTTTCGGGTGTTCTGAATATTCCTGCATTGGCCAGAAATATGATTTCTATAAGTAAGCTGGATGATGTAGGTGTAAAAACATTATTTGAGAAGGATACCCACAAGATGGTTCGGGGAGCACTGGTATTGATGTGGGGAGTTCGGATTGGAACTCGGTACAAGCTGCAAGGTAGCACTATTGTTGATGGGTGTAACAGTTCTGTTGTTCCTGAAAGTGGAGTAGAAAATCTAGTGGTCTCTAGAGAGAAGACCATGCTATGGCATCAAAGGCTTAGACATATTGGAGAGAAGGCCCTTCGAATACTTCATGGTAAAGGTATGGTAGAAGGTATGAGTAATAGCTCTCTAGATTTTTATTTCTATGAAAATTGTGTATATGGGAAGCAGAATCGGGTGAGTTTCCCCTCTAGTGGTAAGAGGGTGAAAAAAATATTAGGGCTTGTGCACAGTGATGTGTTTGGACCTGTGAAGGTTCCATCACTAGGTAAGTCTATGTACTATGTATCATTTATAGACAACTTCTCAAGGAATACATGGTTATATTTTCGTAAGGAGAAATCTGAAGTCTTTGACAGGTTTAAAGAATTTAAGGCTCTGGTGGAAAACTAGACAGAGAAGAAGATAAAGGTGCTGAGGACAGATAACGATGGAGAGTTTTGCAGTAAGGAATTTTAAGAATTCTATAAGAAGTGTGGTATAACACGACAGAATACTACTCCATATACACCTCAACAAAATGGAGTTGCATAAAGAATGAATAAGACGTTGATGGAAACAACAAAAAGCATGCTTAGTGGTGCCGGGTTAGGATAGGAATTCTGGACAAAGGTGGTGGAGACAGTATGTTACCTGGTCAATAGATCACTTTCATCAGCGTTGGAGGTAAAGACTCCACAAGAGGTATGGACATGTAAGAAACCCTCTATTTCACATCTGAGGGCATTTGGATGTGATGCATATGTACATGTCCCAAAGGAGAAACGAACCAAGTTGGATAGTAAATCTGAAAAGTGCATCTTTATTGGGTATAAGGATGGTTTCAAGGGTTATAAGATTTGGAACCCAATAACAAGGAAGGTTGTGTACAACCAAGATGTGGTGTTCAGAGAGGTGAAATATGTTATTAAACATGAAGTCCAACCAAAGGAACCTGAGAGGATAGAGTTTGAGCTAAAGGAGGAAGAATTAGAAGATGAAGAGCCGCAAACTCCGGGTGTGAGAAGATTAGTTCGAGAAAAAAGGCAGCCAGAAAGGTATATTCCATCTGCTTTTTATTCAAATTTTGCTTTATCTATTGCTGATGATGATCCCATAACTGTGAAGGAAGCAGTAGATTCAGAGGATGGAAAACTCTGGAAAGAGGGCATGGTTGATGAAATGGCATCTTTGCAAAAAAATGAGGCTTGGGATCTGGTGGAGTTGTCGGCTGGAAGGAAACCCATTGGTAGCAAATGGGTGTTCAAGAAGAAGACAAATGCAGAAGGAAAGGTGGAGAAATACAAAGCTTGTTTGATAGCAAAAAGTTATTCCGAGGTGTCGGGAATTGATTTTGGTGATATTTTTTCTCCTGTTGCCAAGGTAGCTTCTATTAGATTACTTTTATCTGTTGTTGTTGCTTTTGATTTTGAGGTAGAACACATGGATGTGAAGACAACATTTCTTCACGAGGATCTGGAAGAGGAGATCTACATGAAGCAACCTGAAGGCTTTGTGGTGAAGGGCAAGAAAGAACTACTATGCAATTTAAAGAAGTCTCTGTATGGGTTAAAACAGTCACCAAGGATGTGGTATCAGAAATTTTATACATTATATGGGGACTTGGCTTCACCAGAAGCAAAGCAGATCACTGTGTGTATTTTAAATTAATTGGTGACCGTGTTATTTATCTGGTCTTGTATGTCGATGATATGTTATTGGTTGGAAATGACAAAGAAATTATCCAAGTTTTGAAGACCCAATTGTCCTCCAAATTCGACATGTAAGATCTTGGTGCTGCAAACTATATTTTGGGCATGGAAATTACAAGAGATTGGGCAAAAAGGAAGCTCTGGTTAAACCAGAGGAAGTATGTCGAGACAATATTACAGTGGTTTAATATGCAGGATAGTAAACTGGTTAAGGTTCCTATTCCTGTAGGTGTAAAGTTATCTGTTGAATAGTGTCCCAAGACACAAGAAGAGGAAAAGGATATGTCTCGTGTTCCATATGCAAGTGCAGTCAGTAGCCTGATGTATGCAACAATTTGTACTAGACTAGACAGTGCACATGCAGTGGGAGCATTGAGTAGGTTTATGTCAAAACCAAGGAAGGAGCACTGGACAACAATGAAGCGGGTTTTCAGGTATTTGTGTGGCACTAGTGATTATGGTTTGTGCTACCAAGGAAGACCAGGATTGGATAGTGTTGGATATTCATGGCTTTGTTGGTGTAGACTGGGTTGGAGATTTGGATCAGAGAAGATCTACAAGTGGGTATGTGTTTAACCTATTTGGAGGTGCAGTCAGTTGGATGAGTAAGAAACAATATATAGTGGCACTATCAGCTACAGAGGAAGAATACATGGCAGCCACTCATGCAAGCAAGGAAGCAATTTGGTTGCAGAGATTGTGTTCAAGTATGGGGTTAGTACAGGGAGCTATAAGGATAGACTGTGACAAACAAAGTGCAATTTTCTTGGCAAAGAACCATGGATATCATTCAATGACAAAGCACATCGATGTTCAGTATCACTTTGTGAGGGATATAATAGAAGACAAAAAGGTGTGGCTGGTAAAGGTGGACACTTTGAAGAATACTGTAGATGCATTGACAAAATATGTGAGCTCTCAGAAATTCTCTTGGTGTAGAGAAAAAATGGGCATTGCAGGGCTGGATAAATGACTAAGCTCTCCTGGGACCCCCTATGGAAAGAAAACAACAAGTGGGAGAATGTTGGATTGTGTTATATTCTTTCCACGACTAGCCGACGTAGTTAACCGAGGGGTTAGAAGGAGGGTGGAGCCCCCCCTTCAATGTTCCAATTGCATAGTGAGGTCCGTCATACGGGGTTTGAGGGTTGCAGGTAACCCCACTCTATGGGGTCCAGGGCCGCGCCCCGTAAAATTTTGTTTTTGGACCCTTTGTTAGGTTGGGAAGACCTATCTATGGTTTTGTGCATGAATTTCACACATGGTTTTGGATGCGATGGTTTTCGGTCCATGGTATTGGATGCTTCAGCATGTATAAATATGTATTGTAACATTGAAAGGAACATAATGAAAAATCAAGCTGGTAGTCCCGATTTTGGAATCCAAGGGAAAATCTCTGTGTATATGTGTTTTATGTGTTATGCTCTCACATTGTTTATTTTCTATGTTTTAGAATTCATATGCAAGTAATTTTTGTACGGGGTTAAAAGCTACAATATGTCTCAGATTAATCTATATATTTTAATTTTAATTTTTCTTGTTGTCTCAGTTTTTTGTGATGATAATAACTTTAATGATGAAAAATGATGAAATATAAATTTTGAATGTAAAGGGACAATGTAATAGTGTTGAATGATAGAAATGTGAATAATAAGAATATAGTCAATTACAAATAGTCTTCATTGTGGTTAATCTAAAACTATTTTCTTCTATTACTCTTATTGTCACCCTTTTTTACTTTTGTCATCTTTTCATATTGATTGTCATATTTTCATATCGATTATATGAAAAGGATAGGCTAAACCATAAACCATTTAAATATTTAGTCAATCTATTGTAGTGAACATCATTTCTTATCTCTCATTCTCTCCAATATTAATAGGTTGAATTACTATAACACAAAAATCAATGTACATTGCCAATAATTTTTTGTGCTTACACTGAAATCAATGCACAATGTTAATCCAATAACTTTAAAATTAATGTACCATCATACATCCAATTACCTCAAAACGTAAATCAACATTTACACTGAAATTAATGACTCTAATGCAAGCAATTAAATAAGATTAGAAAACAACATTTACACTAAAATCACTACATCTAATGAAAGCAATCAAAAAAGATTAGAAATCAATATTTACACTCAAATCAATTCATCTAGTGCACGTAAGAAAATTGGATTATAAACCGACATCTACATTGAAATTAATGCGCCTAGTGCAAGTAAGAAAATAGGATTTTAAAGCAACGTCTACACTAAAATAAATGCATCTAGTGCAAGAAATCAAATAGGATTAGAAATCACCATCTACATTGAAATCAATGCATTTAGTGCAAGCAATCAAATAAAATTAGAAATCACCATCTACACTGAAATCAATGCATCTAGTGCAAGAAATCAAACATTATTAGAAATCAACATCTACATTGAAATCAATGCATCTAGTACAAGCAATCAAATAGGAACAGAAATCACCATCTACATTGAAATCAGTGCATTTAGTTCAAGCAATCAAATAGGATTAGAAATCATCTACATTGAAATTAATGCATATAGTGAAAGCAATAAAATATCATTAGAAATCAACATCTACACTAAAATCAATGCATCTAGTGCAAGAAGTGAAATTGGATTAGAAATCACCATATACACTAAAATAAATGTATCGAGTGCAAGAAATATTCTTCCCTCTCACTGCACCCCCCCATATATATCTATATCTCACTCCATATCTCATTAGTTTCCACATTATCTCAACCCCCGAAACACACATGATATTTTAGTTTATATCTATCAATCTCTTTGTCCCTCCCTCCCTCTCTCCATCACTATCTTCTGTCCTCTCTTGACTTTCCATCTATATCTCTATCTCCATTTTCCTCTCTATATCAACACCAAAACATACACTCTATTTATTCAATCTAGATGCCTATAACTCCCTCCTCCTCCTCCTCCTCCTCTCTCTCTCTCTCCCCCTTCTCTCCTTCTCCCCCACTTCTATCTCTCTTCCCTACTTCTTTCCTCTCCCCCTCTCTCTCCATCCTCTTTATCACTCACACATTCTCTCTCTCCACCTTTCTCTCTACATTTCTATCTTCTTACCTATATCTCTCCTCCCCTCCAACTCCATCTCTCTTTCCCTCCCTCACTCCACTCCTCACATCCTCTCTCTCTTCCTTCCTCTCTTTCTCTCTCTCTCTCTAATTCTTCAACCTGCAACTCTATTACCATATCCCTCCCTCTCTCCTTCTCTCCCCCATTCTCTCCATCTCTCTTTCTTTGTCTTTATCTCAACCCCAAACATACTCACAGTCTCTCAATCTCTCCATTGTTACTCCATCTCTCTTTCCACTTCTCACTCTCTATGTATTTCTTCTTCCCTCCCTCTCTCCCCCTCAAGCTCCATCTCCCTATCCATCCCTCTCTCCTCCTCTCTCTCAAATTTTCTATCTTGTACTTCCTCTTTCTCCCTTTCTCTTCTACCTCCCTCTCTCTTCCCCCATCACTTACTCTCTCTCTCTCTCTCTCTCTCTCTCTCTCTCTCTCACCCCATCACTCTCCTTCTCTCTCAAGAATTATCTCTCATTCTTCCTCTCTCTCTCTCACTCTATATTTCTCTCTCTGCCCTCTCTCTCTCTCTCTTTTCCGTCCAATCCTATCTCTTACCACATCTCTCGCTCTCTCTACCTATGTTACTATATCCCTTCCTCTCTCCTTCTGTCTTCTTCTCTCCCCCCTTCTCTCTATCTCTCCTTATTTATCTCTTTATCTCACCCCTAAACATACACTCTTTCTCTCCATCTCTCCCTTGCGAGTCCCTCTCTCTCTCCACTTCTCACTCTCTATGTCTTTCTTCTTCCCTCCCTCTCTCCCCCTCCAACTCCATATCTCTATCCCTCCCTCTCTCCTCCTCTCTCTCATCCTTCCTCTCTCGCCCTTTCTCTCCTATGTTTATCTCTCTTCCCCCATCTCTCTCTCTGTCTCTCTCTCTCTCCCCTCCAATCCTCTCACTATCTCCCTCCCACTCTCCTCTCTCTTCGCCCTCCATCTTTGTCTCCCCCTCTCCCTCTTTTACCCTTCTCTACCTCTCTCTCTTTTTAACCTCCTTATCTCCATCTCTCCCTTGTCACTACCCTTATCTCTCCACCTCTATAACTTTATGTCTTTGTTCTTACCTCCCATATATATATAGTTAATATATATCATGATATATTATAATATAAAAAATTTAATATTGGATGAAAACAAAGTTATTATATTTAATAATATCAATATTATGATATATAAATATGAATATTAAATTTAATAATAATAATAATAATAATTTAATATTAATATTATGGTTAATAGTATTTTTTGCATGGTATTAATAATAATTTAGCCCATGGTATTTTGCCCATAGGCTTCACCTAAATAAAACCTATTTTTTGAGTGTTAGTAAGTGTAGAGAGCTTTATGGAGCAAATATAAAAAGAGGTTTTATTTATTTACCATACCTCTAGTTTATTTATATTTTAATTTATTTATCATATTTCTTTTATTTACAATGGTATTTGGCCCATAGGCTTGGTATATAATTAGATGTTGATTTCTAATCTTATTTGATAAGTTTTTATTTATTTACCATACGTCTTTATACCTCTTTTATATTTATTTATTTATCATACCTCTTTTATAAATATGGTAATTGACCCATGATATTAATAATTACGTGTCCTGCTGGATCCACCTAAATAAAAACTATTTTTTGACTTTTCAAAAATTTAAAGAGGTTAATGGAGTAAACATAAAAAGAGGTTTTATTTATTTACCATACCTTTGGAGTAAATATATAAAAAAAAAGTCTTATGTATTTACCATACTTCTGGTTTATTTATATTTTTTTATTTACCATAGCTATTTTTTTTACTATTCGTAAACCTCTTCATATTTTAAATTTATGTTGTGTTTATACATAATAATAATTAGATTGATTTTTAAATAGGGTGACATTAGATTGACATTGTTAAATGTTAAATATTAACTTTTACATTACGTTTATGTTTACATTTACATTTAAGTTTACATGTTTAAGTTTTTAAGCGAGATTTACCCCATGGATACAATAATTATTTCATTTTTAATATGAAATTACAAATAATTTTGAAAAATACATATAAATAACCAAAAACAATTTTATATTAATTAAAATAAAAAAATTTCAATTAATTGAAAGTTAAAATAATGATGATGATGATGATGATGATGATAGTGGTTAACGTCCACTGAGACCAAATTGGTCTATGGGACCTATAATTTTCTTAGTTTTTAATTATCTGGCTCCTTGTCTTTCTTGGCGATATTCATGTTGTAGCTTTCCTTTTTTTCCTCTATGGTCTTCCAACTTCCTGTATCTTGCATCTCGTTCATCTCTTCTGGTTCTTGGGACATTGGTGTCTTAGCTTCATGATCTAATATTATTTGAATGAAAAATTGCTTTCTATTTTCAAAGATAGTAAAGAGATTTGTAATTATTTTATTTAAACTTTGAATTACAAATAACTTAATAATTTAATAATTTAAAATACCATAAATTTGGGGTTTTGTGTCATTTTTCTCTAAACCGTAGGGGTTATAGATCATCTTTCCTTGATAATTGGAAATGTAAAGGCATTGTTCTACATCTGGCACTGTTTCTACCAGGTTAACACCTATCCAAATCTCTTGGAGGATAAAACTAATCCAGATGGTGCAGCTAGATTTTTAGTGGATCCATGTGTTTAGTGCCCCTGAAAATTGACATCTCAACCATCAGAGTGATTTCAGATTCTATCGGCACTGAACTAGCGACAACTAGCTGGGAACTAGAGAAAGAGAGATGCACTGAGCTGTGAAACATGGAAAAAAACTAGTAGGTTTTTAGATTCGAAGTTCCTTATAATGGAGACATGGTGGGTGCTTTAGATGTTGGTTACATGTTTGGCATTTCGAACCATGATCAATGGTTGTTGAGATTTCATCGAAATTTGGTCTTTGACAAAGTTGAGGAAACCTTCGGATCCGATGCTCGATTACTCTCACATTGTTGTTGAACTAAATCAAATATTCAGCTTGTAGAATGATTGATCCAATCATTATGCACTATGGCAAAGGTCAACTATCTTGCTTCTTGGTCGATCCAGATATGATGCAGGAGCATCCAACCCAAGGAAAATCATTGTAAATCAATAAACATAGGGGGGTCATGTATTTTAAGGAATTTGAATTCCTATGTGATGAGTTAATGTAATATTTAGGTTTTTGAGTGCATAGAATAGGAATTAATTAGATAATGTCAGATATCTTGTAAATTCTCTTGAATAAGGGAGAACATGAGTTAGAAGTCCATTATAACTCTTAAAGCAGTTCATGATTTGAGGAACTAGAGAGAGTTCTTAGGAATTAAATGAAGTTAGAAGTGGACATAGAGGACATAGGATATTTAGGAGTCAGTTCAATAGATCTAGGATTTGAACCAGAATTAGTTCAAAGAACCTTTCTAGTATAAATGTAAGCCTACGGGCAGAGTGGAAGGAGAAGGCCACTGATACTGAAGAACAGGCTTGTGAGAGACAGAGAGTCTCGATATGTATAATTTGTTCATATTTATATATACAATGGATGATTCCATAACTGTGTTAGTATGTAAAATGAATGTTTAATGAATGAATGATATATGAAGTCATAGGTTCTGTAACAGGGTTATAGACAGAGTTCTATAGAATGAGCAGAGAGGAGAGAATGATTTAGAGGAGTCATTAGGGATCTTGGAATCTAGCTGAAGAATTAGAGGAAGCTCTAGAGAGGAAGTGAAGGGAGAATTCGCGAAGTTAAGCTCTGAGGAAGAGGAAGAGTGAAAACCCGAAACACTGAAGAAATCCCTGAAATCACAGAGGAGCCAATGAAAATAGCATAAAGTCTAGGTAAAAGGGATGAGCAGAGAAGTGAGGCGTTGGCGCAGAGTAATCGTTGGATGTCAGTGATCAATGGTCCAGATTAAACAACAGAGGAACCTAAAGGAACTATCGGAACCAACCGATGGAGTAGATCAACGGTCATTGCATATGAAAGAGAACATGAGTTAATGCAGTGAAAACGTGGATTTATAACCTTGAGTGGTATTTCAGGCGGCAAAGTAGTGGTAAGTGGTATCGAGGGCTTGGCTCCAATTCCACTAATCGGAGGACACGTAGCAGTAGAGGAGTGAGGGGAAACCACTTTATCAGGTGGTTAACCCCCATGTGCGTTGTCAACCCGAAGCAAATGTGAACCGTCAGATCTACTAAGAGTAGATCAATGGCGAAGGTTTAATATGCAAGTTGGTCGATCAGGGATCAGGGTATGGAAGTGACAGCAATAATGCAAAGGCTGATGGATGTGGACCCGATGAAGTTATGAGCACAGGTTTATAAAGTTTGAAGTTCGACAGTTCATTCACATAACGGATGCAAAGGAGGTGTGTATTAATGTGACCCATAGAGGAGTCAATACCCGATTGTGATAAAGGTGGAACCTCGGGAAGCATGTCAAGACCGTACTAAAATGGAAAGGTTTGTTTTGTGGGTATTTCCTTTGTAATGGTTCATAAGGAAATAGTGTCAATGGAAGGTTTTTACGTGTAAATTATATATAACCAATGTTAAGAAAGAAGAAGGTTATATATATGTGGTTAAGGCGTAACAAAGATTAATGAGAGGGTTTTAAAAGTCCCGATAAGTATATATGGCTAGAAGTTAGCCTATGTTGATTAATAGGGTCCTTAACCATTGGAGGGTGAAGATTTTGACTCCTTAGAGAGTTAAAATACCTAAGACAAGTGTGATTATGCATGTTACATGCATACTGTGGGTGTAAGAGGGGTAACTCGACATCAATTTGGTATCAGAGCCAGGTTAAAGAAGCTCTATGTGAACATTTCTTTGAAAGAATTGAGAACAGAGTTCTATGTTAATTTGTTTATGGAGGCAAGAGGTAGGATCAGATTCTAATCTGACAGACAGTAAGCACACAAAGAGGATGTGTAGCAGAACTTGCAGATGCAAGAAACAGAGAACAATCCATTCAAGGTAAAGGTGGAATGGTGAAACAAGATCATGTCGAGATCTTGAAGGTGAGGTGATATGTTCTGTTTTGATTTGAGAATGTGTGTTTATGCCTTGATGCATAGATAACAACATAATAAGGTGAGAAGGTTGTAGCAATGTAGAGAAAGGAGTGCTTGGATTGGTTCCAGAGAAAAGAACCAGAGAGATGCTAAAAGAATGAGTTCAAAGGAGAGAAGCTTAGTGAAGCATATGTAGCAAGAAGGACACTTGTTACTGCAGAGGTATTGTTGCAGATCACAAAGGCGATTCCACGGAGGATGTGGGTAGAATTGCTAAGCGATGAAGGAAGTTAGTAAGACTTTCTAAGTGAAAGAAGAGGTGGTGAGAATGAAGTATTTCACTGTGATTGAAATATAAGAGGATAGTTGTGTTCTTGAGAAGTGTAGATGAGTTGAAGCCTAGAAGGAGTAGAGAGAAGTGCTCTAAAGAGGTTCCAGAGATAGAGAACCAAGGGCTTGCCAAAAGACCAGGTACAGAGGTGTTATCATGAAATCTAGTGTCTATGCAGAGCTGCTAGTCCCACTAAGGCTAGTAGCTACCTTAGAAACAAAAAAACTAAAACCAATTTCGTTTTCCCTTATGAAAAGTAGATAAGAGGGGAAAGAAGGACACTAACCTCTATCTTGTGCTTGGTTCCTTGTTTGATTCCTCTCCCTTCTAATAGATCTTTGCCACTCACTTCCTCGTTTACCCAGCTTCAAAGAGCACCTGTAGAATCAAAGCAGCATAACACTATCCAAGAACAGAGATCTACTATCATAAACAATATAGGACCAGATATATATTGACCAAACAAATGCATATATCAGCAATCATAGAAGAATGTGGAGGAAAACTTGAATAGCTTTATTAATAATCAAGAATAGCAAAGAGGATTACAACCAATTGTTCTGACCCAGTGTCATCCTCTCAGCAAGAAAGCCCTTCTTCACCTCATGAAAAGCTTAGATCGCCCACCACTATGATGTTACACCAAGAAACCAGCAACACTTCCTTACAAGATACAAAATTCCAGCCTCTGGATCTCTAGGAGGAGGGATCCATATATAGATGTTTGCAAGGGGGGTGAGTCAGCTTTTGAGATTTGATTAGTGTCCTCTCTTTGATAGTTCTTGATCCCACTTGGAGAATAATGATCTCTTACTCATCCCTGGGCGAATGCAGAGAGGCAAGTGTCACAAGAGAATTTTCTAGAAGATTCCATGATCCTCCACCTCACAGATTGACCCTGCCATTTGTCCACTTTCACCCATCACACCCCATAGAAGGGCTTTTCAGTATGCATCACACCTCCCGTGTGCATTTAGGTGGGATGCAATGCACTTTGACCATGGAGCAGGTGAGGTGGTCCAATTTTGACTAGTTCTGAGTAGTTTTTCATGGAGAACTTCTGGGAGATGATGTAATCAGTTGACCTTGTTCTTTCAGGGGCTGGAATAATATTTTTAGGGACTTAAGAGCCCTTGGTTTATGGACATTTATGATTGGGGTTGCAGTGCCCAAAAATGTCTATAATAGTTGCCCCCTAAAGCATCAGGTCATTATTCTTTTCATGTCGGGTGAAATGCTTTATCATTAGGATCCAAAGTTTTTTCAAGCTGGAAGGTGACCTGTAATAAGATACAATACAATACATTATCTTCATAATATTTTCATGATCTAGCTGAGGCGAGCATTCCCATGCTCAGCTTTATAAATTCATTTTCATTTACATAAGATAGACAACCATCTGTGTGCAGACTGATGATTCTGGTAGAGCCATCATCCCTTGGATTGGATGATTATCTGTGCAACAATGATGTACATTTGATGTCTTTAATTTTCCTAAACTTATATCACAGCCCGGATGGATGAAACTAGATCCAGGGTCTTCAATCTCATTCAATCTTCACTCAAAGTACAAGTCGATCCATGTGAGAGATGTTCTAGAGTCGAACATGGAAAGACATCACCTGATTACCAGCCAATGATGTAAGCTGTTAACAGGCGCGAGAGGAATTACCGATAATGATGATGACTCTCAAGGTACTACAATACAATTCACATGGTGTGAATAAGGGACTTGGTGTCGAACACCACGCAAAATCTTTTGGTCGATGGCCATTGATGTAAACTTGTCGCCGGAAGTGAGAAACTTAACATTGAGGCGTGCAAGCTTCAAAGTACTGAAAGGGTTGTTCCTAGATCGACTTCTTGGATAATGAGCTGATGTCGACAAGAAGCAATCTGTCATAGGAGGGCCTTAGTGAATCCCACATCAATGACACGAAATGGAGCAAATGATTTTAATGGAGGTGAAAATGATCTGATGACATAAGGTTCAGGATGGCGGTCATGAAAGAATGGAGCATAAATGTATTGCAGTGAATGAGACACAGGTGAATTCTCTGAGCGACTTCTCTTGAACATATCGGCGACACTGACATGATGGATTGGTAGCGTTAACCCCAAATATGGATGGTGTGATGGACCAATGGTGATATGACCAGTGAATGGAACAACCCAACCCGACTCGGATGCGGAGTGAAAGTGTCATGTTCAAGAGTGACTTGCTAACAATAAAGTTTCTTCAAGTTTTCTTCCCAATTTTTCCCCAGTCATTGTTGACCAGTACCTCTTTATTTTTGTCAAGCTTGAGGAGGATAACATATGTTTTTTCTATAATTTTCCCTTCGGGCAAACCCATCGCTATGTTTTAATGAGCCCAGCGATAGTGAAACTTGTTCTTGTCTGTATGGACAAGTTTGTCGCTATTCGGTTTTAACGAGTTTAACGACAAAGATAACTCAGTCCTTTTCAATTTTATAGAGTCTGAAAAGGGACGTAAAGAAAACTCCAACAATCCTTTTTCGTCATATAATCCCTTAAGTCCGAAAAAGTATAAAATAATACAGAAGGGATGAATTTTTGGTAATTTTAACGAGCCAAACAAAACAAGCACTCGATCTCTTTGTGTAATAATCCCTCAGGTCCAAAAAGATTAAAATCTAAAGGAGGGATAGCACTTCCAGTCACTTTAACGAGCTGGAGAGGCCAATTGCTCGGCAATCTTTTCATATTTTACGATTCAGATGAAAAGAGCTTAAAGGAGACTCATTTTTCGAGGAACGAGTGATAAATTTGGGTAGCAGCTAATTCTAGGTACGGTTTGGAATTTTCCAATCACGGTAGTGTCACAAGGATGGCTAACAGGATCACTCTTCGCAGTTGTTCCTCAAAAAGGTTAAACAATCAAATGGAGGTGAACGATCGGCCAATATAGAGTGGAGGTGATGATGAGAACACGACCAAGGCTTAAAAGGCTGATGATAATGCATTCATGATCGTTATTTACCAGAAATTGGTTCATTTTTTAATGAGATTAAACTCTCGGGGAACGTTTTCTCATTGCTTATGTTTATTTTTTAACGATCTTGAATTCCGCGTTAAAACTGCTCGATATAATGGTCATTGATTACTTTGATTTTACCACTGACAACTTTGTTCCTTCAAAGGTTGTACTGCCTCTTCAATTGCTTCATCAAACTAGTTAGAAACGAATAATATATACTTGAAAAATGAGTCAAAACACTAATATTTTACTTGACTTACGTGAAAAGTAATTTAAAAGTGGTTTTTACCTCTCATTTTACCATTTCATTTGAACTTTGGTTTGTTGGAGATTTGGAGGTGTTTCCCCCTTGATTTTCACTAGCTAATTCTGGGAGATTCTGTGGACGATTCTCGGTGCCGTCTGGACCAGGTAGGAGCTAAACTTGAGCTCTTCAGTTTCATCCTTTCCTTTTTGAATTCTGAGCATGTTTTCTGGTTTTTCTGAGCCTCTGGGGTTTGAAAAACTCGCCCTCGCTCCATCGTACCTCTTCTATATCGAAAGGTGTGATGAATGCTGGCTTGGCCATTGGCCAGTCAGCATGCATCCCACCTAGAACACTGCTGGGGGTGCGATGGGTGCAAAGAGGAAAATTTGTGCACAGTTTTTCATCGAAATTTTTGCCTGTTTTTCACCAAATCAGGATCCCGACTCTCCTCTTGTTTGTTTCCAGAGATTCATTGGAGAAAAATGCCTGTTACATGGCGAGAACATGAGCATGAAGAAGAGGACATGCTTGCTTTACATGATCTGGTTATGGTAAATGCACTGCGGAACTGTGGTTTGTTCAAGTTTTTCCGCATCTCTAGCATGAGGCAACAAATCAACTTGTTGCAATATTTTATCGATGCATGGGATCCTACCACCCAGGTGTTCCAGATTAGGGGCAAGTCCATCCCCTTAACTATCGTGGACATCTATTTTTTGATCGGCTTATTGAGGCGGTGTGCCCCTATCTCATTATCAAGTTCGGCCCATGGGGGTGAATCCGTGAGAGATTACATTCGCAGGTATTGTAGAGAGGGATCTCAACTGAGTGCGGATGGCAAGATCAATATCCAAGATGTCATTGAAAGGTCCTTGAGGACCATTTTGTTCACTTTTGCTAGACTGGCTGGTAGTGCGGCTCTTCATGCGGCCAACAGGTCTTATATGCAGTACACCTTGGAATGCCTTGAACCAAAGGTGTTCAACTAGTGTGATGCAGTACTCTTTGTGATGAAAGAACAACTGACCAAGGTGAAAAATAGAAGATTGAAGAACTTTGGATATGGTTCTATTTGACCACTTTCGCCTTGGAAAATATCCCACTGATGCAGCCGCTGTATGTTTCACTTGGTTTACCTCCACCGACTGAGCCATGGATGTAGAGATGGGTCGACCTTATGGCCAGACATGCTATTCAGTCCCAGGTTTCCTTTTTTGATACTTTCTTCGAGTGGTTCAACCATCAGGAGATGGATTTTTCCGAGCATCCATATGCTGGTATGGATTTCTAGGGTGATCTAGATTTGGTACTGCCGGCTGGCGAGCAGTGGGTGTCATCGGTAAATTCTCTGACCATATATCTATTTATCATTTCTTTTATAACGTTCTTGTGCTTTCTTCTATCAGGACTAATCAAAACTCATGTGATCATGCATATGTTGGACCAGTTCGGCCAGTAGTACACCTGAGAATGCCAGTTGCCACTCCAGCAGGAGAGGCTGTGGGAAGGGCTATCCTTCGCGACCTTGATGTGGCCGAGACTCTTTCAGCATTACAGGATCAGGTCGAGGGCCTCACTCTTGGTATTCTGGACGTGAGGACTGATGACCTGCCTCTGACGTTGCAACGACATACTACTGGCGTGCCGAGTCGATGGACTAGGCTTTTACGTATAATTGCACAGGTGGTGACTTTTTATCACCAACATCATTAGACTAGGGTGCCCCCTAGCATTTTGCGTTTTGGGTCATCTGTACAATTTTGTCTTGGTTACAAAACATTATGTGTAAACCATAAACAGTTTATATATATATTTTTGATTTTCGGGGTTTTATTTTGGTTAAGTTACATGATCCTGATGCAAATATTGATGAAAATGCTTCTTTTTATAAATGTTGCAAATGTCTATCTAACACATAATTTGCCAATGAGTCCGTTAATGTGTTTAAGTTTCTGTAAATATGCTGATATTAAATAAAATCAAATTGCCTTTCCAAAATATTGACCCTTAGGAACATGCGATAGATAGCTGGATTTCGGACAAAGTAGATACCAGTGAGCTGTAGTATGACGAGTTGTGAGTCTAGCCTGACAACAAGTCAGCGTATGCCATGTGTGATGGCATCAGAGAGGAGTTCTATCAATGCCCTATATTCAGCGATGTTATTTGTTGACCGACCAATACCCCTCTGAAACTTACTATCTCGCCGCTTGGATAAAAAATGGCCCAGGCCACAGAAGATAGGTTTCGTGAACTACGACTCGCTCCATCGGCATATCTAACAAAATATTCCAATAGGTTCAACATCTGCGATAAATGTAAAAAGAAAATTACTTGACCAAAACAATTACCCTTAGCGAAAACAAAAATGTAACAAAAGCATAGGGGTTACTACACTGAGTCATTCATAGTAACAATTAAGGCACAACTCATTATGAGTTTGTGCCAGTGGAATCCCGTCATAATCTATTAACTCGTAGGCTCCTTTTGCTAATACATGCTTAACAATAGAGGGGCCCATCCACAAAGACTTGAATTTACCTGCTCCCAATTTATCGGATTCCTGGTCGTAAAGTAAGACCAAGTCACCTTCTGAGAAGACACGGGGTTTGACATTCTTGTCGAACTGCGCCTTGACTCGTTTCTTATGGGCTTCATTAGCCAAAGCAGCATCATGACGGGTTTCATCCAATTGGATTAGTTCCAAGAAACGAGCCTCCTGTTCTGAAGTTCCAGGGAGAAGGTCGACTGCGAGTTTGAGGGACGAGATTTCACACTGAACTGGTAAGATTTCTTCTAGGCCATACACTAGTTGAAAGGGTGTAAACCTGGTTGCATTCCTTACCGATGTTCGGTATGCCCACAAGGCCGAGTACCGGATCAGGTGCCAACTCCTTTTGTGGACTCCAATCATCCTTTACAGCATCTACTTCAGGACTTTGTTGATTCCTTCAACTTGTCCATTGGCTTGCGAGTAATATGGAGTAGAGCTGTCATGGGACAACCCCAATTTGGCAGCCAATTCAACCATCATGTGATTGCGAAAATGTGATCCATGATCTGTGACTATGGCCTGTGGAACGCCGAATCTGGCAACTACATGATTGAAAAAGAAAAGGGCAGCTGTTTCGCCGGGGTTGTTTAATGTAGGTATCGCCTCAGCCCATTTGGTAAAATAGTCTACCGCGACTATGATATACCCATGCCCCCCGGTCGAGGTGGGGTTACATGTCATGAAATCTATGCCCCATTTGGCGAATGGCCCAACAGCAACTAGTGGCTGCAGGGGTGTGGGTGGTCTTCTGGTTTTGCTATCAAAAATTTGACATGCATGGCAACTTCTGACTGCGGTTGTGCAATCTTTGAACATTGTTTGCCAGAAGTATCCTGGTCGTAAAAAATTTTGTGGCGTAGCGTAACCAGATTGATGCCCCCCACACTGCGCCTGAATGGCAATCATTTAGGACTTTTTCGGCCTCCTCATGGGTAAGGCACCTCCTGAGAACTGTATCGACACCACGATAGTAAAGTGTATCACCGATGATCATGTAGTCTTTTGATTGGTATCGAATACGTTTTTGTTCCGATCGAGAGGTATTAGACCTATATTTTTGGGTTTGGAGATAGATGGTTATATCACCATATCACGGATTGCTTGAAGATATTAGAAACAAAGATTCATCCATGATGGTTTCATCGGATGTTTCATCGTTGGACCACGATGGGAGATCGCATAGTAATTCTGCTAAAACCAGGGATTTCTTTGATTTGGATTTTACAAATTCTAGATCAAACTCTTGAAGAATTGCTATCCATTTTGAATATTTGCCCCCCAGCAACTGTCGCGACAATATATAAGTCATGGGGTTGCAATCTGAAAAAATGGAAGTTTTTCGAAAGAGGATGTAGTGTCGAAATCTCTGTATCGCTTGAACAACTGCGAGAGCCAACTTTTCAACGTAGGAATACTTGCTTTCTGTATCATTTAAGTTTCTACTCAAATAATATATAGGATGTTCGATTTCGTTGTCCTCTTGAACTAAAACCATTGCGATGGTTGTATCCGATGCAACCAGATACAGGTTAAAGTCTTTTTGATAATCAGGAGCATACATTAATGATGCTTTCATTAGGGATTCTTTTAAAACATCAAAGGAAGCTTGCGCGACCTGATCCCAGACGAAGGGTACTTCTTTTTCAATAGACATGTATAACCTTTAGCAAGCTCGGCGTAATTTGGAATGAACCTCCTCAGAAAGTTTACTTTCCCTTGGAGTTTCTAAATCTGAAGCAAATTGAAGGTGGAGGCAAATTTATGATTGCCTGAACCTTACACGGGTCGAGACGAATCCCATCCTTTGAGACTACAAAGCCAAGCGAACGACCAGAACTGACACAGAACACACATTTGTGTGGATTAAGTCGTATCTTGTAGTGTCGGCAATGTAGAAATATCACTCTTAAATGCTGCGGATGATCGGTCCACTTTCACGAATGAGCTGGGAGATCGTCGAGATATGGTTGAACAATGTTTTTGATGTCATGGAAGGCATAATTCATTGCCCTCTTAAATGTTTCCCCTGCGTTCTTTAAACCAAAGGGTAACTTGCGATATGCAAATGTGCCCCACGGACAAATAAATGCAGTCTTTGACTGGTCCTGTGCGTGGATATTTATTTGATTGTACCCGGAGAATCCATCCATAAATGAAAATATTTCACATCCGGTGCATTCATCAATTATCTGGTCAATAAAGGGTGTAGGGTAGTTGTCTTTTGGACAAGCTTGATTTACATCCCTATAATCGACACACACTCTAATCGTTCCTTGTTTTTTCATTACGGGAACAATGTTCGATACCCAATCAGTTAGAGGAACCGGGTAAATAAAACCATCATGGAGAAGTTTTTCAACTTCTGTCTTGATGGCAGCGATTTTCTTGGGGTGCACCTGCCGTAGCTGTTGTCGTACTGGTTTGACATCTGGATACATCTTTATTTCGTGTTCAACTATACTTGAGTCAATGCCTGGCATTTCATCATATGACCAAGCAAAGACATCTCTGAATTCGCGAAAAAGAGCTTTGTATATTTCCAGTTCTGGAGGAGAACAACATTTGCCAGCATAAATATTCTCTACAACATTTGCTTTGGTCGAGATATTTATGGCGATAGTCTCTTCAATATTGGACAAGTTTCGCTCGGAATCCACCGTGTTTACAGTATTTGATAGGAAATAAAAAACCGAAGGATGATGAAGGTCATGAGGCATATCTTCTTGACAATCTGGAAGATGGGATCGATGGTGGTAATCTTCCCATGGCGCCCCGTCAATTATCATTGACTGAACAATTCCTTCGTCGGTGTAATGTACTAGCGACCAAGGATCTAAAGGTGTGTCATATTCCTTAGACCTATCTATCGAAATGCTTGATGAGCATTGATTTGGGTCTGCCTCCCATGCCAAAAACATTGATTGCTACAATATTTCTATTGGGCTTGGAGGCAATACACGCAGATGATCCCTGTTAATATCATTTTCTGAGATATTTTGAATAGAAGATATCATATTGCAGGTTCCGACCGTCGCCACTTCCGCCAGATTGATTGGAGCTGGGAGGGCAAAAGTCCCCATTAATATAGGTCTTTTAGTAGGCCTACTTCGATATTTTGAAGCAAATGGGGGCTTCCATGGATCATCGAAATGCTTCCCGTAACTTGGGAACAATTGGGGAGAAATGTTTGTTGGTCGACAATCGTAATTCCTCCTTGAAAAGGAAATGCAATCTTCCCAAAATAGGTCGACACAATGGCAGCCATAGCATATATCCAGGGCCTTCCCAGTAGGATGTTGTAATCGAGGTTTCTGTCGATTACTTCAACATCTATTTCCATTGTTTTTCCCCCAGTTCAACTTGCAAGTTACTTAAAATCCCATATGGGGTATATGTTCGTCCATCAAATGCTTTTAATGTCATCGAAGATCGCGACAAGGTTGGAGATCCTAAAGTTTTCCAGCAACTCATCGACATAATACATGCAGATGCTCCCTCATCAATAATTGTTCAATGAACAGTTTTGTTGAGGGCTTTCACTTGAATTAGGAAAGCTAGTTGAGCTGGCAGCTGAGGGTCATATCCTTTGGATTGAAGGACACAAGATTAGAATCCTTTGGGTCAATCCCATCTATTGCTAATAATAAAGCCTGCTTTTGGGAGGGGCAATTTTGCAGTACCTCAAGTGTCGACATAGCGGATGGTGATTGGGCTAGATCTTCCACTATATTATGATGTTTTGTTGCTCTGGCACACAGATTAAATGTCGACTTGTGTACTACTCCCTTTGGTGGTTTTATCGTCAGCTCTGGAATGATGGGCGGCGCAACTTCTGTCGAAGTTGTTGTCAAACTACTAGGTTGATCTTTATCCTTGTTGTTCGACAGCTGTGGATTCCCATAATCTTTATTCCTTATCGTTATCAAAGCATCATTTTGCTGTTTCGAAACCGACAACATCAGCACTTGGGACAGGGAAGCATTGTCACTAGCAACCAGATTTGTTCCTCGATTTGGAAACGGATCAGTCAATACCGCCGAGGTTTTTGAATTCTTGAAGAATTTTCTAAGCTCAGCTTTATACGGACACTCTCTTGTCCAGTGATCCTCATCACATATAAGACATGGATGATTTGGTTTCTTATCTCCAGAAGGGTTTGCAGAAGATTTTCCAGGTGATGATTCCTCCTGTTTCTTCTTCTTCCCTTTGTTTTTCTTCTTTCCTCCTGGTTGCTTGGTTTCTTTGCCTTTGTCTATTGAGACGACATTTACTTCCGAGGCGAGAAGTTCTTCTTTTGCATTTTGACTAGAAATCTTATGGGCCTTTCTAGATGTAGCCTTTGTTGATTTCGTGTCTGTTGTACCAATCACGCCATTACCAGCATGAGAGTCATTGTTCGATTTGGGAGGAGGAGGAACGAAAAATTGCGGTATGGGAGCGTTCGGGATTTTGTCGCAGAGCATGTCAGACTTAGTATAAATCAAGTCTAAATATTGTGCACGAGCAATAACTTGCTCTTCGGTGACGACTCCTCCTTTTACCACATCTTCTGTGATGGAAGCTAATAATGACTTAATAAACCATTCAGCTAAAAGCTGATCAGGAACATACGTTTTTACCATTCTACGACGACGTCGCCGCTCATGAATATGATTAGATATATGAGTGGCCGTCGTTTGTTTGAAATTGGTAAGGAGTTCTGTTCCCATTTTGTACCTTATGGGTAACTGAAACTGGGTTAAAAAAGTTGTGGCTAGGGTACTGAAGTTATCAAACAAAGCTCTAGGTAATTCGATATATCATTTGGTTGCCGGACCAGTTAACATTCTCTGGAAAAGGCGAAGCCTAATCAAATCATCGTTTAGGGTGTTTGATGAACACCATAGATGAAAGGTCATCACATGATTCAACGGGTCTTCACTTGGATTTCCATTAAATTTAGGAATATCTGACGAAAGTTTATGCGGAATCGCTGGCCACCAAGGGGTGTAAGCAATTGGATCATTTATTAGTCGATTTAGATCCGGTAACTCTAAAGTCGCCACGAAGGGTAACTGTTGATCCAGGTTTGGCGAAGCATACCCAGGATAAGATGGAATTGCCTGAGCAGTTGGTCTTTGCATACCAGCATAATGCATTTGATGCTGGTAACTTTGGTAAGGTTGATGGGCATAACCATTGTAGAATGGTTGATTTTGACCGTTTTGAATATACGGCTGCCCATTATTTGCAAAGATTTGTTGCTCAGATCCTTGGTAAACTTGTTGGAATTGCGGTTGTTGATATTGCACCAGCCATGGTTGTGAAGCCATGTGCTGTTGTCCAATACTAGCTGTTTGACCAAGATGAGGGGTAATTGTACCCATTTGGGCCTGTGTCATTCTACTAGTTGGTGATTGTGGTTGAGTCGCAGGGACAAGAGGCTGTTGCATTACAACCTAAGAAACCTGAGGTTGGCATACAATAGGCAACGCTTGTACTTGCGACACTGTCAGAATAGTCGATGTAGTTGGTATATTAGACATAGGTAAACATTGTTGCATCGAGTATACAACTCTTGGTTGCTGAGGCAGTATTGGCACCCAACCGCTAGATGTAATTCTGGAGGATAACCTAAATTTTGTTGTGAACTCTCGTATGGTTGTCCTCCCGGAGTAGACAATGAAAGGGTATATTGCCCCCCATACGGCGGTAATCCGGTACTTAAAGGAATGATTTGTCCTTGAGGACTGGACTGCCCAAATTGACACCGTGAAGGGTGAATTTGCTGAGACTCAACATAAGAGTTCCCAAATATTATTCTGGATGAACAAATAGGAACAGACCATACTATCGAGATAGCTCCTGAGTGGGCCCCATCTAGCGATTGAGAGCTAGTTGGGACAGATGGTATGCTGGCGAACATTGTTGGAGTGACAGCAGGAAGTTCTGTCGTTGCTGTGTCGGATGACACAGTCCTAGATGTGGATGGTTTTTCAGATATTTCTAATCTATCCAAAATATTTCCTAGTGATTTTACAGGAACTTCCGATAACGGTAGTCTAATTTCTGATGAAGAAGGGTATAGAGTGATCCCGACTCCAAATTGCGAAGGAGTACTAGATGGAGGATCCTCGACAATCTCTTCTATAGCAATCAGACCAGGTGAAAGAGGTAGACCGTTAGGTACGTAAAATATTTCTGGTGCCGAAGAAGGTATAGAATCTGCAGCGACAGATGTTTGGGGAATAACACCTTCTGAATCAGCTGTAGATGGAGCTAGTTCAGTAATACAAGTGTTTACCTTCACACTAGGATCAGCTCTACTGTCCTTTGTGGCTGCAGAACTTCTCTGTAAAGGCAGGGATACTAGAAATGTTTGGAGTAACCAGAGTCTCCGATGGTGTTGGAACACTTGTTCTAACTTTACCAGGGGATTTGGAACTGGTTGAACGAGTTCGCTTTGTCCATAACAGTTTTGATTCTGGAGACAAAGACGATTGACTCATAAGTCTCTGCGAACGATGGGGTTTCAGTTGACTTTCTTCCACGATTGCGGATTACTTGATCAACTAAAAATCAAGGGGAAATATGTTTCCAAATTAAATGAATTTTAGATGCTTTGACACAACTTGTTTTTTCAATTTTTAAGAGTCGAGAAAAAACAAAAGATGACTCTAGTCGCCTTCAATTTTCAATGAGCTTGAAGTGACAAGTGCTCAGATGGACCTTTTCCTTTAAGGAGTCTAAAAAGGAACGAAAGAGACTAATCTGGAAATCTAGATAGAGGGATTACCAAACCAATCGCAAAACTGCAGAATACTTTTTACGATACGACAGTCAATCTTCCCGAATGTTGTGTTCAGTGCATTGCGATCGATAGGGTGGCAGACACAGCTTCCTATGGATAAATGATAAAGCCTATTGTGGTCTCCCAATATATACTCGACGGTACGTGGGAGCACAAGTTCGTACTGGCACTTATCGTCTCAAAGTGGAGGAATCACCCAACCAGCAATGAAAACAACAGTTACCAGGCTTTATGACATCGGAATACGTCTCTAGCCTAGACTTCTAAATGTTGTGTGTTAGGTTCCAAAGCGTTTTTAGATTCATTAAATTTATTTTACAGTTGATCTTGCTTAAGAAATTTTCCTTTCAGGTTCACCACGTGATGTAGATATACAATTCCTAAAATGTAATCTAATATGATAAACAATCATTTAATCTTCTTTTTGCAATGAAAATCCTAGCTACTAAGGAAAGAGAGACGATATTCTTTCAACATAGAGCAGAGATCACACACTATATGCACTGTCCTAAATCAAACAAACAAACAGTCTAAATGAAAATGCACATGGATGTATTTGTTTTTCAGCCTTCTTAACGTGTGAATGATAAAAAGAAATCTAAGCGCAAATTTGAATTATTTTTCAAAACGACATTACTAACAAGTTTCTTTTCAAGACAAAATGAATACAATGATGACACTTTGTTATTTGGAATTGAAAACTTGCTTTCGGCACTTGAAAAACTATTAATTCAAGTGAAATACAAGAGTAATAGTGTAATCGACTATCAAGAAGAATCAGATTCTCTTTTATGACTGAAAATGACACTTGCGACACTTCCATATCAAGAAACGACAGTTCAATTGCGCTGCTTCTTTGTAAAAGAGAACTGAAAATGGCTCACAATACATAAAAACATTTACAGTTCTTTGCACAATGGAGGCAGAATAATGGCAAGGAAGGGGGTTTCTAATAGAGGTATACTGACTATAGACAACAAAACTCCTGAATAGAGCTGAAAAGAGTGAAAAAGCCAAAGTTTGCAGGCAAAATTAGCCCTTTCTGATCAACGCACCTGTTACACAGGGATTCCAGTATGCATCCCACCTACAACACATGGGAAGTGTGATGCATACTGATATCCTTGAAGAGAGGGTGCGATGGTACAGTGCGAGACTTTTGACCCAGTTCTTGATCATAATTTGCAGCACAGTTCAGGGGTTTAGGCTGAGAAAGTGGTAATCAATAAATAAATCACAGGGGTAGATCTAAGGAGGTTACTAGAGCCACCACAAGGGCAATTAGAGTGTTGTAAATCGATTGTTCATTTCATAAACAAAACCCGGAGATAGATAGAAGCAGCATTGATTCTACTTTGCACTTGCATAGCAAATGCAGTTCGAAGGTTAGCTGGCTTGACTTCAGGCTCCATCTGTAAGTTTATAAAGCAAAGAAATATAGACAAACAAACAATCTATTCATTCCCCAGTGGAGTCGCCATTTTGTTATCGGGAAATCTAGTGTCTATGCAGAGCTGCTAGTCCCACTAAGGCTAGTAGCTACCTTAGAAACAAACAAACTAAAACCACTTTCGTTTTCCTTTATGAAAAGTAGATAAGAGGGGAAAGAATGAGATCAACCTCTATCTTGTGCTTGGTTCCTTGCTTGATTCCTCTCCCTTCTGATAGATCTTCGCCACTTGCTTCGTCGTTTACCCAGCTTCAAAGAGCACCTGTAGAATCAAAGTAGCATAACACTATCCAAGAACAGAGATCTACTATCATAAACAATATAGGACCAGATATATATTAACCTCACAAATGCATATATCATCAACCATACAAGAATGTGAAGGAAAACCTGAATAACTTTATTAATAATCAAGAATATCAAAGAGGATTACAACCAATTACTCTGACCCAGCGTCATCCTCTCAGCAAGAAAGCCCTTCTTCACCTCATGAAAAGCTTAGATCACCCAACACTATGATGTTACAACAAGAAACCAACAACACTTTCTTACAAGATACAAAATTCCAGCCTCTGGATCTCTAGGATGAGGGATCTATATATAGATGTTTGCAAGGGGGGTGAGTCAGCTTTTGATATTTGATTAGTGTCCTCTCTCTGATAGTTCTTGATTCCACTTGGAGATTGATGATCTCTTACTCATCCCTGGGCGAATGCAGAGAGGCAAGTGTCACAGGAGAAGTTTCTGGAAGATTCCATGATCCTCCACCTCACAGATTGACCCTGCCATTTGTCCACTTTCGCCCATTGCACCCCATAGAAGGGATTTTCAATATGCATCGCACCTCCCATGTGCGTTTAGGTGGGATGTAGCGCACTTTGACCATGGAGCAGGTGAGATGGTCCAATTTTGACCAGTTAAGAGTAGCTTTTCATGGAGAACTTCTGGGAGATGATGTAATCATTTGACCTTGTTCTTTTAGGGGTTGTAACAACACTTTTAGGGACTTAAGAGCCCTTGGTTTATGTACATTTATGATTGGGGTTGCAGTGCCCAAAAATGTCTATAACAAGTGGAAATCTTGGTGAGGTAAGTTGCAACAAGGAGGACTTGTTGTTGCAGAGGCTTTAATGCAGCTCATAGTGAGTGAGTGAGGAGCTCATGAAGGTAGAGAAGAAGAAGATGGCTATTGATAGTCATAGTAGAGGTTCTGAGGAAGACCACAATAGAAGAAAGATGAAGAAAGAGGATGCCAAGGTAAATGGTAAGAGGATGAGTCAAGAGGAAATTGACAAAAAGATTGCAGAGTTAAAAGAACAACTCAATGCATTAAGGAGAATAATTGAAGAAAAACAGAGACTAGGTTGAATCTTGAGGAAGAAGCCAACAAAGTGGCATAAGTTGCAAAGAAGGCTACAGCAGAGGCAAGTAAAGTGGTTGATGGAAAAACTCAAAGAACCTGAATTGGAAATGGAAGAGTCCATTTATGAAACAAAAAAGGGAGAAATTCTGGGAGAAAGTGAAGACTACATTGAAGCTAAAAAATGGAGATCAAGTGAAGATCTCATGGACTATTGGGATAGTTCGAAACATCATGAGGAGATGCTGACTGAAGATGAAGACTTGAAGACTGAAACTTCAAGTGAGGCCAAAGGGTCACATGGTTTAAAATCTAACAATTTGTGTACGTTTGTAGGTGAAACATGTGAAGGATAATTTACTAATATTGTCATAATGGAGGAAGAAGACATGCAGAATCTAAATTCTGTTCTAGAAGACAATGAGATAGATAGGTCTCATATATAGTTGGGGAAAGATATCAAGCAACCAAGAGAGGAGCCTGAGGAGATTGAAGAGAGACCATCGAAGAATTCCTAAGTCATAAAGAGAACTTGGAACAACAAGGAGATATGATGACTGAAGCATCAAGTGAGACCACAGGGTCTTATGTTTTTAAGACTGATAGTTTTTCTTTCGATGCATAACAAATGCAGGAGAATATTAATGCAGATGGTGAGACAAGGGTAGCTCTTGGAGAAGGTAAACAACAAGAGATTAAAGGAAAACTTGAAGAAGAGAGTATGTTAGCTCAAAACATAGTAAAGGATCATCAATTCACCATGATGATTGGCACAGTGGAAATAGCCATGGAAACTGTTGAGACAGTTAGTAAAAAGGAAGGACATCTACTGAAAGATGTTAAGAAGGAAGAAACCTATGCAAAGGATTTAACCTTGGGAGAAAGGACATCTGATGATTTATCAATAACAAAGGAAGGTATGGAAAATTGTGTGAAATTTCCAAATTCTACTCCAATTGAAATTATTGAGTTATATAGAAAATTAGACTTTCATAGAAGGGAGTTCGAAAAACAAAATATAGATGTTCAAGATAGATTGCTGAAAAAGGAAGACAAAAGAATTGTCATGAATGACAATCATAAGAAAAAGGAGACATACGGGAGTCATGTATTTTAAGGAATTTGAATTCCTAAGTGATGAATTAATGTAATATTTAGGCTTTTGAGTGCATAGAATAGGAATTAATTAGATAATGTGAGATATCTTGTAAATGCTCTCGAATAAAGTTGAACATGAGTGGTTAGTAATGAAAAAAGAGTTAGAAGTCAATTATGACTCTTAAAGCAGTTCATGATTTGCGGAACTAGAGAGAGTTCTTAGGAATTAAATGAAGTTAGAAGTGAACATAGAGGATAGAGGACATTTAGGAGTTAGTTCAGTAGATCTAGGATTTGAACTATAATTAGTTCAAAGAACCTTTCTGGTATAAATGTAAGCCTACGGGCAGAGTGGAAGGAGGAGGCTACTGATACTGAAGAATAGGTCTGTGAGGGATAGTTAGGCTCGATATGTATCATTTGTTCATATTTATATATACAATGGATGATTCCATAACTGTGTTAGTATGTAAAATGAGTTTTTAATGAATGAATGATATATGAAGTCGTAGGTTCTATAACAGGGTTACAGACAGAGTTCTATAGAATGTGTAGAGAGGAGAGAATGGTTCAGAGGAGTCATTAGGGATCTTGGAATCCAGCTGAAGAATCAGAGGAAGCTATAGAGAGGAAGCGAAGGGAGAATTCACGGAGTTAAGCTCTCAAGAAGCGGAAGAGTGAAAACTCAAAACCTTGAATAAATCCCCAAAATCACAGAGGAGCTAATGAAAATAGTGTAAATTTTAAGTAAAAGGGAGGAGCGGAGAAGTGAGGCATTGGTACAGAGTAACCATTGGATCTTAGTGAACAATGGTCTAGATTAAACAACAGAGGAACCTAAAGGAACTATCGAAACTGACCGATGGAGTAGATCAATGGTCATTGCATGTGAAAGAGCACATGAGTTAATGCAGTGAAAAGGCAGATTTATAACCTCGAGTGGTATTTTGGAAGGCAAAGTAGTGGTAAGTGGCATTGCGGGCTTGGCTACAATTCCTCTAATCGGAGGACACGTAGCAGTAGAGGAGTGAGGGGAAACCGCTTTATCGGGCGGTTAACCCCCGTGTGCGTTGTGAACCCGAAGCAAATGTGAACCGCCAGATCTACTAAGAGTAGATCAACGGCGAAGGTTTAATATGAAAGTTGGTTGATCAGGGATCGGCGTATGGAAGGGACATGCAATAATGTGAAGGGCCAATGGATGCGGACCCGATGAAGTTATGAGCACGGGTTTATAAAGTTTGAAGTTCGACAGTTCAATCGCATATCAGATGCGGAGGAGGTGTGTATTAATGTGACCTGCGGAGGAGCCAATACCCGATTGCAATAAAGGTGGAACCTTGGGAAGCGTGTGAAGACCATACTAAAGCGGAAAGGTTTGTTTTGTGGGTATTTCCTTTGTAATGGTTTATAAGGAAATAGCGCCGATGGAAGGTTTTTACGTGTTAATTATATATAACTAATGTTAAGAAAGAAGAAGGTTATATATACGTGGTTTAGGGGTAAGGAAGGTTAATGAGAGGGTTTTAAAAGTCCTGATAAGTATATATGGCTAGGAGTTAGCCTAGATTGATTAATAGGGGCCTTAAGCATTGGACGGTGAAGTTTTCGACTCCTTAGAGAGTTAAAATACCTGGGACAAGTGTGAATATGCATATTACATGCATACTGTGGGTGTAAGCGGGGTAACCCGGCATGAATATATTATGCTAGATTTGGTGAGTAACTCTTAAAAAAGTGTGAAAAATCATCTTAGGTTTGACATTTTTTAATTATTTAAATCATATATATTTGATTTTTTTGGAGCTTCTCTACATTATTTATTTCTCTTCGGAGATCATATCTTCCATATATATCTTCAAAACTTCAACCCAAAAAACCATTATCCTTTTTCTTATAAACATGTTATTTTTTTGGTTGAATTCAAATTGCAGATATGAGCAGACATGGTTGCGAATCCAAATTTAGCCATGGCCAAACACACAGGAAATCACGACGTAAAGGTTTATCAGGTTACTTCTTCCGTGGTAAATCTGATAACAATTCAAGAATTTATAAAAATAATATTTGAACATTTTAAATGTAATCCCTACATTGATAGCAAAGGAAGGTCAGTAAAATTGTTGAAGCAATTGGCCTACGTTAATACTGTGGAGAATTATGAGCAGGCTCTAGACATAGTGGTTTGTTCACCAAGCAGTTAGTTCACAAAACAACATATGTTGTAACAGTACTCTCTATTTCTTACTTGAAATTTTGATGAATATAAGTGGAATTTGAAAAGTTAAAAATTTACTCACGTAAATTTTATTTTGCATATAATTTCTGCATAGAATTTTTGTGCAAGGAGTAGATTCATTATTTAATATAAAGGATTATTGATTCATAATAAAAAAAAATACATTAAATGAATCATTGTAAACTGATAGTCATATTGCAGATAGCGTGGTTATCAAGATCATTTATCAAGATCATCTACAAAATATATGTTACAACAATTGAAGCACCTGGAAAAGTTCTATGAGCCATATGCATTCTACGAAGGAAGGTGAATTATGTGCAATGGAGATGAAATACAAATGTGTTTGTGTTGTATTGTTTTAAACATTTTGATTGGTAATCAAGCAGTGCACATTAATAATTTTTTTAATATATTTGTGCAGATTCGATACAATTCTGAAAAATTGTTTCAAGAGCTCTCTGAAGAAAAATGAGACAGTTTTGGATTTGATGTGGAGATGAACGAGATAGTTTCGGATTTGATGTTAAGATTATTGAGTGGAAAATTTACATAGGAAATATTCATATTCCCTGGCTTGGTGAATATATCTGAAATGGGTGAATATGTATCAATGGATCACAATGGTTGCAATGGCCAACATCAATTTTCACTTCACTAGGTTCACTAATTCTGGGAGAGTGATGGGGGTTGTTAGAGCATAAAGTTATCTAGATATAAATGGATGTCATGCCAATGTGAACATTGAACTCATTTCAACTAGCAATGATCTCATTAATGATGTGTTTAAGTTGTAGGGAGGCAGTTACACGTTTACAAATATTACTCCAAGGAAATATAGGTTGGTTGCTTCCCATCATGAACACATAAACTTCATCAATCCTCAAGCAATATACAAACATCAGGTCATATCAAATCCCACTACATTTTTTTTTGAAAAGGAAAGGCCATGATATTTTTCTCCCTTTTCCTTCGTTTGATACGTAGAATAAGTTTGGAGATTTGTTAAGGATGAGTGTCTAGAGGACACAGTAGCCCTCCATGAAATCAAATGTGAAGAAGTGGAAAGAGTGAGCTCTGTGAGTCAATTGTTAAACAAAGGAAGAAGATACAAGGTCATACCTAATGTCGATCCTAGCTAGAATGGTGCTACACATGAGGTACAATGATTAAGGTTTATAGAGTATATTTTCTATAATATTCTCTTTCAAATACGTGATTCTCATGTTCTCTTAACAATTGTCCAAAGATGCTCTCCAGAGATGGAGTTGGGCTTTGGAAATCTGGTAGTAGATGACATCTTTTACGTCCCAAGATATGATATGGATGGCTTAGTTGTTTCTAAAGGTAACCCTATTTTAGGTGTTCATGTATACCTTTGTTCAGATGGTTTCCATGAGGTGAAGTGCCCTCAAAGAAGCTCCTTGTCCAAATCAAGTGCTTTGTCATGCAATATCTGATGCACAAGGGAAGTTTGCTTTTAATTTTATTCCATGTGTAAAATAAAGGTTGTTGCCATTCTACAAGGGTGAGAATACAATATTTGATGTTTCACTTCAATCTATAGAGATTCTTGTTGAGCACAGTCATGTTAATATATCTCAGCCATTTCAGGTCACAGGTTTCTCAATTGGAGGACTTGTGGTGACTTTTGAAGGAGTCTATTTTGAAGGTGTTAAGATATTAGTTGATGGACGAGAAAGAGCTACAACAGATGTCTGGGGATATTACAAACTTGATCATGCAACATAAACATGCTACACAATCAAGGCTGAGAAGGATCACTTCGAGTTTAGCAGTTTGGAGAATTTCATGGTTGTGCCAAACATGGCTTCAATACCAAATATAGAAGAAACTCATTATAATATTTGTGGTTCCCTAAAATTAGTGACAAATGGCTATTATGGAAAGCATCAATTTGGCTTGACACATGGGCCAGACAATTTTAAGCCTCAACTAAAGAGGATTTATGATATGGGAAACTTCTACTTCGAGGTTCAACCATGTTAATATTGAATATCCCCACTGACCACAACAACAGAATGTGGTTTTGATTTTCAATTTTCACCATCACTTATTGATGTGATAGTAACTAGACCAATGTTTGGCATTGAATTTATAAAGGACCTTGTTGATATTCGTGGATCGGTGATATGCAAGGAAGGATGTGACTCTTCGGTTTCTATATCACTTACTTCTCTGGTTGTTGAACCTTGGGTTCAGAGAAGCTTAACTCTTTAAGTTTAACAAATGAGAGCAGTGACTTCATATTTGAGAAAGTCCTACCTAGTGCGTTGCGTCTTGAGGTAAAACATGGACCCTCATCTGATTTTTTAGATTGGGATGATGATTAGTGTTGGGAGAGAAAGGTTATTGATGTCAATGTTGGTGTTTCTGATCATTCAGAGATAGTGTTTATCCAAAAGTTCTATTGGTTGCGTATTATGTCTACTCATCCTATGGCTTCTTACATCATACAACCAAACAAAGAAACAATGAATTTGTTAATTGAGAAAGGATGGTAGAAAATCTGCTTAGAATCTTCTTGTGTGCACATGCTTCATTTCTTGAACTCGTGCATTTTCTTTGGAATGTCTTCAGTAGAATTCAATGTATTGAACCATAAGACTATATATTTGACTGGTGAAAAATATCTACTGAGTGGTGAAATACATGTTGATTCATCTTCTTATCCCAAAGAAAATGAGTTGTCTCGAAGCATTATTGTAGAAATATGGCAAAAGGAGGGTGCATTTATAGATATAATCAATAATGTTAAACTTGTTTCAAGTTCTAATGGACCAAACAACAATGTTGTATATTAGTACAGTCACTGGGCCAATCTTGAAGATGAATTTTTCTTTGTTCTGAGAGATAAAAGGAATTCTAGTGAGAAAAATAGCTTTGAAAAGGTCTTGTTTTATCCAAGAAGTCAACACGTTGCTATTAAAACTTATGGGTGTCAAATTGCTATTCCTTCTTTTGTGGGGTGCCTAGGAAAGTACATTCAGGGTCAGTGCTTCTAGCAATCCCAGGTGTTGACATTAAAATAATTTCTCAAAATGATAGTATCATTGGTCTTCTAAAAAAGGGTGACTTGGTTCTTCAAAATAAGAGAGGATCAGATGGTCTATTTTTGGGAGGTCCTTTATATGATGATACTGAGTACTATGTTGAAGATTCCAAGGGATATCATTTAAAATTACTTGCATAGGACCCCCTTTGAATCTTAGCTATATTCTCATCCAATTTGAACGGATGCCCCCACTCAACTATCCAAACCATAAAGAAAATTTGATCGTTAGTATTCGACCTATTGGAAATAATACTGAAAGGGGGGGGGTGAATCAATATTATCAAATCAATTCTTTTTCATTTCACAATTAGATTTGTATACGCTACATTAGTTATGGGAAACTGCGTATATACGCTACTGTGACTAAAGTAGCTAGCATATATCAGTAAAGTTATGATTCATTAAATGTTGATCTTTAATCAATGCATCAAAATTTCATTAACCATAAGAGTAGTAAACAGGTGTAGTAAAACAGAACGCATCATCACACACATGGACACAAGATATAAGGTGGAAACCAAATGTGGGTGAAAACCACCTGCTGCAATTCGTCTCTATCTTCCTTTAACAAAAAACTTATTTTTACAATGTTTATATACTAGTGAAGTCTTATACTAGTACGCAGGCTTCTACCTGCAGAAGGCTACAACCTTCTCTCATTCTCCAGCTTCTCCTGGAAGGGAGCTACAACCCCCTTAGCTCTTGTACTAGCTAATGTACTAGTACGTAGGTGCTAGCCTATAGAAGGCTACAACCTTCTCTTTTCTTCCAGGGACCGCGTTTCATAAATTTTCAGATTGGATCCATCAATTACAATAATCAAACATCAAATACATTTGCATCAACCAATCTCCTTTGCTTCAATCAAAACTAAATCAACGAATTACTTTTTTGAATGCTATAACCAAAATATATTAACAGTAACCAGAAACCAATCCTGAACCCAGAACATTGCAGCAATAAACAGAAGTATCTAAAACATATTTCATGAGACGAATGCTACTTCAATATGTAGAACCTGGATGCATACGCTTATGTATTAAGGCCAACCAACGTATATTTTGTTTTGACTTACTGAACCAGCGTGTATACATGCCTCTGCTATGCTGAACCTGCATACAGATCTATAAAAGATAATTTACCCTTTTCAGACATCACTTATACCCAGATTATCAGATTTATAGATCAAGTCATGTGCCAAATATAACAGATCAAAATCATACAAAGATACTACTATTCAAGCCTTAAGATCTTGACCCATCAATAGATCTTATCCTTCTTCTAGTGCTTAGGTTCCTCCTTGGTTCAGATGCAGCTATGCACCATAAACCAATTCTAGATCTTGCTCTTCATAAGATATTCAATCCTTGAGTGAATGTCTTTGCCTAATGATTCCCTTCCCCTTTATAGTCTTAGGCCTTACTCAATACATGGTCCAAAACCATAGAGAATCAATATCATGGACCCAATACCTAGGTTCAACACTTCGGACGAGATACCATGGTCCAAAACCATAGGTCTGAATACGAAGGACTAAATACCATGGATCAAAAATAAGTTTTCCCACATGTACACACTTTTTCTTGCATGAAAGTGCGTGCATACGTATACGCTCCTTTTGATCGTCGATATCGTGTGTATACACAACTTGGTTAAGAGGAACCTATATATAACTCTTTTTCTTTCATTCTGAGAGCCTAAACTATGATCTGTCATTTGAGTGAGTTGCCATCAAGGACGACACTTGTGTCATAGCGCCAGACCTGTGTCATAATGCCAACAATCTCCCCCTTTGGACATGATGGAAACTCCAAGTCACTCAAAGTCATTCTCCCCCTTTGTCATCAAGGTCAAAGGGTGATGCTCCCCCTGAGTACATGATAAAATCTCTGCTTTGCTATGTTGTCCATGCTCCCCCTGACTATAGGCAAGGTCTGCAAGAAGATGTTCTACAAAAAAAAACATGACTTTATACATCATAAATTATCTTCTTGTCACCAAAGACTCATACATATATCCATCTCCCAACCAAGTGGGGATATACCAATATTGACTCATCCACCCAACCAAGTGGTGATACACTAAAAGTTTACACATGATAAAACAAGAACATTACATCATTCATCCCAGGCATAGTGGGGAAACCAACATAGGCCATTACATGACCTTGATAATAAAAGAAGTACATGACATAGAGACTACGTATGTAAGACAAGACTATGATAGTCATCAACAACTAACATCAGTAGCATCTGTCGATCATCATCAAGCCGAGAAACCATGATCTCCCTCTGCACCTATTCCACTTGAAAGAAAATGAACCAAAAATCTTCTAAGATAAGGCCAACAATGCATTATTAGAAGTATATGCTCCCCTTGAACCTGTGACAGATGGTCTCTGTCAGACCCATATTAGACTCTTTTCATCCTGAGTCTGGCCCCACTGTTTGTCTTCAAATCAACATATATGCGACTGTACCCACAAAAACTGGCGTATGTACATGGATACGCTTCATGAAACTCGTGTACAACCACTATTCTATGAAGCAAATAACTTCAACAGCAAGATGACGCATCAACTATCCCCAGCTTCTGTCTGAGGTATTCAAATGTCTCCCTGGGCAGTGGTTTGGTGAATATATCAGCAACTTGTTCCTTGGAGGGGACATACTCCAATTTGACCTTTTGTTCAAGCACTTGTTCTCAGAGAAAATGATATTTGATAGGCATGTGCTTGGTCTTTGAATGCATGACTAGATTCTTTGAAATACTGATTGCACTTGTATTATCACAAAAGATGGAGATAGGTGGAGTACAAGTGATTTGAATGTCTTGCAAAGTTTGCATCATCCAAAGGAGTTGTGTGCAGCAAGATGCAACAACCACATATTCTGCTTCAGCTATAGATAATGCAATTGAACTTTGTTTCTTGCTGAACCAAGATACTAATTTGGAACCCATAAAGAATGCACCACCACTAGTGCTTTTTCTGTCATCCACGCTTCTTGCCCAATCTGCATCTGTATATGCATGAAGTGTGAGATCTGTATCTATAGGATACCATAAGCCATAATTTTGAGTTCCTTGAAGATACTTGAAAATTCTTTTGACTTCTTGAAGATGAGCTTCCTTTGGATTTGCCTAAAATCTTCCAACTATTCCAACTGCATGCATGATGTCTGGTCGGGTACCTGTTAGATAGAGTAGACTCCCAATCATTGATCTATAGGTTGGTTGATGCACTGCTACTGATTCATCATTTGTGCTGAGGCTGCATCCTGTTACCATAGGGGTACATATTGGTTTCGAATCCTCGATCCCATATTTCTTCAAGATCTGCTTGATGTACTTGATTTGTGATAGAAAGATACCGTCTTTGTTTTGTTGTACTTGTAAACCATGAATATATGTGAGCTCACTAGGTAAGGGCATTTCAAATTCTTTTTGCATCACCAAAGAAATGTTTTGACTCATGGCTTCTTCATTGCTACCAAAGATGACATCATCAACATACACAACAAGTATTAGCAGTTTATCATTGTCAATTTTTATATACAGATTGCTATCTGTTGATCCTTTTGAAAAACCTTATTGATGGAGGTACTTATCCAAACGATAATACCAAGCCCTTGGAGCCTATTTAAGGCCATAGAGAGCCTTTTTGAGTTTGCATACATGTTTTGGATCATTCCCAAGGATGAATCCATCTGGTTTCTCAATATACACTTCTTCTTCTAAGTCTCCATTTATAAAGGCAAATTTCACATCCATTTGATATACTTTGAACTCTTGAAAGCTAGAAAGAGCAAGGAACATTATTATGGCATCAAGTCTAGCAACTGGTGCAAAAGTTTCTTCAATGTCTATACCTTATTGTTGAGCATACCCTTTGCAAACAATTCTAGCCTTGCTTCTAATAACATCTCCATTCTCATTCAACTTGTTTTTGAATATCCATTTTGTCCCTATGACATTAACAATGTAAACTTTGAAACGAGAACTATAAACTCAAAACGAGAACTCTGGCCAAAAAACCCCAAAAAAAATCAAAAACAGTGCTAAAAACGAAAAGTGTTGATGCTGGAATAACACCTATTTTTTTCTTGGGTAAATTTTTAACATGTTTTAAAAATGGTGGTGAAAACCATTTTTTTTGCACAAAAATTATCCAAAAAAAACCATCAAAACGAATAGTGTTGATTCTGGAAGAACACTTTTTTTTTTGAATGTAAAATTCCAACATTTCGAAATAATGGCGTAAAATATTTTTTCATGACCCTGAAAAACATTAAATTTTAAAAAAATAATGAAAACATAAAATAAAATTAAAAATTAAAAATTAAAACAATGAAAAAACACAAAACAAAAAAAAGTTTAAAAATATAACAAAACATAAATTAAGATATATAATAAAAACAAAACACAAAATAAAAATATAAAACTTAAAAAAAATCAAATATGAAAAAAAAAATATCGATCATAAAAATGTAAAAAAAAAAAAAAAAAAAATTATGGTAAAAATTGAAAAACTAAAAAAATTATAAATTATAAACAAATAAATAGTGAAAATAAAAAATAAAAAACCATCAAAAAATTGGGAAAAGAAAAAAAAAATACGAAAAACAAACAAAAAAACATTTAAAAAAACTAAGAATTAAGTAGGTAAAAATAGAAAAAAAAAATTAAGAAAAAACAAAAAACATTAAAAAAAACTAGATTTAAAAAAATAGAAAATTAACAAAAATAAAAAATAAAAAACGTTAAAAAAAAAAAATTATCTCACAAATCGAAAAAGAATTTGGATATATATATATATATATATATATATATATATATATATATATATATATATATATATATATATAATTAAGTAAGTAAAAACAGAGAAATTAAAAAAAAACATTAGCAAAAACTGGGAAAAAAAGAAAAATAAATTAAAAATAAACTAGTTTTAAAAAAAATTAGAAAATTAATGAAAAGAAATTAAAAAACTAGTGAAATTAATATTAAAAAAAAATAAATCAAATTAAAAAAAAAAAACCAAAGAATGCATATTTTTTATTAAAAAAAAAAAATCTAATTATTTTTTATTAAACCTACTACTTTTATTTTAAAAAAGGAAAAAAAAAAATTAAATTCAAATTTTATTTTAAACAATCTTTTTTTTAATTAGAAAAATTATAATTTTTTTTAAACATTTTTTTTTTAAATTTAAAAATAGAAATAGTTAGCAAAACATAAAAAAAATAGTAATTTTTTAATTTCCATATTTAATTAAAAGAATTATAATTTTTTTTAAACATTATATTTTTTAAATAAACATTATAATTATAATTTTTTAAAAACAAACTTTTTTTTTAATTAAAAAAATTATAGTTTTTTTTAATTTTCATATATAAAAAAATTATTAAAAAAAAAATTAAAATTAAAAAAAAATTTTAATACGGAATTATTCGTTTTTTATTAAAAAAAAATTATTTTTTTGGGCCGCCGCCCCTCGGCCGCCCGTGGTGGCGCGGCCGTGGGCGGAGGTGCCTGCCTGGGCAACTCACATACTATGGTGAATTTCTATAGAATCTCCTGCAGTGAGCAATAGCAACGGACCTACAGCAGCTCCTCCTCCTGTATCTAGGAACGACAGACATAACGTACATTGGGCATCTGGTGCGTATCTGTAATATAAGGATGACGGACCCACGACCTCTATAGTGTCTGGTAGCAATGGATAAGCTGGGACAGAGGGCAATGCAGGATGTTGTCCACATTCAGGTGGGGGTTAGAACGACTTGTAGTGAAGCTACAGGATGGGACAAGGGGTGGAAGGAACTGCCCTTGGAAGAAGGGATAGAAGGTACTACCTTTGCTTTTCACGAGCCTTAGTAAGATGGGTAGATGCGGACACTGCTGTTGCGTGTTAAGCTAGTATAGTGGTTTTAGATGCTTCTACTCCTGCTAAGGCTTCTGCTTCAGGAAGGGATTGGCCTCCTACTGGTGCTAGAAGGATGCCACATTCTAACTGCTGCAATAGTGATAGTGCGCTTTTCTTCTTTTCCTACAAAGGGAAGGAGGAATGGTAATTGTCCACTTGATTGACGTGATAGTGGTGAGTGTTTGGTCTACCAGGTGCAATATCGTTCGGGAATCGAGTTAAGTGCGTCGGGAACCTATTGATCCCAAACTAGCAGTTTCATATCCTGTAGCTTCCCCTTAGCGGTTCCAAATCCATTTTGAGTGCTAATAGCAGCAGGACCACCAGGTGAGGTTATACCAATTGAAGATTAAGTAGCATAGGCACATTCATGAGTTTTCTACCCAGATGAAGCTAGGTCGGTCACTGCCATCAAGCGTTTGGTGGGTTGTTCGGAAAATAAGGGATAGACAAATATCTATACATATGCTCTGTGGTGCTTCGGTAACGTGGCATTGAGATGGGACACAAAGACCAGCTAGGCCAGACAGGGAAAGAAAGTAAGCATAAGAACTGGAGGAGGACATAGATAACAACAAACAGCAAGATAAGGAAGGATGCAACCCCTCAAGAGTTGCAGAACCAATCACCCACAATATTGCCAATAACATATTAAGCAACAAACTACCTACCCTATCACAGTACATCATAGATAACCCCATGTACTTCTTACTACCTCTTAGGAATCGATACAACCACTTCAACAACTCTTTCAGCAGGCAAGGAACACGCCTACATTAGACTATCACAGCATTAGAACATTAGGACAACACCCGGAACACATTACACATTAAGACACCCACCCCTATTACACATTACAATCGATCAGCACCACACACCAGCCAGGAATTACGAAACACCAGAAGAAAAGTACCTATCAAAAACCACACTACTCGCACTTCTCACAAAAGCCGCTACAATCAACCCTGAAACCAAGGAACTCCATACTCACTCAACTCTAGACTCACTATACCTCACTAGAAAGGAAATAGACCATATACTTACAAGACCTACCCTCACCTACTTTGTTGTAGCAGGGCCGTGCTAGAAAACCGGAGTCGTGCTTTCATGTTGAACTCTACCCATCACTAGATATTCTATTTGACTATACCCTATTTATTTGACTCTACCCTACTTCTACGAATACAATCAGACACTCTCGAATCTACCAACATGCATTATTTCCCTGCCCCCAACCGCTAGGTTGGTCCTTCCCACCCCTATTTACAGGAGAGATCATCATTGAATCAGAGATTGTAGACAGAGAATAAACAACCATCCATAAACCATTGGAACCCAATCCACACCCTTCATCCTATGAACTTACCTTCTCTTCTTTCTCTTAGACAAGGCTCGGTTAATAACCCTTGGAACACACAACATTGAATAACATCATTGGTGAACAGAACAAACACATTGAATAACATCATTGGTGAGGAAATAGACAAAGACCTCGAACCCCACCACCTGATCCTAGAGAAATGGAACCTCGAACTAGGGTTGTTCACCTAGACCACCGAGACCTAGATCACTTTACTTAGACCCGCCCTTATGACTATTTACAACCTAGAGAAAAAGAACCTATACCTAGGGAACTTGCTGAGGCGGAAGGGTTCACTTGCTGAGGGAGACGCGGGAAACTGTAACCTCGACCTACCTTATAACTTTGAGACCTTTTGAACTGTTCCTAGACCCAAACTCTACCTAGAGGATTGAACCTATCGTTGGTCACCCTTTTGGCGATGATCTACGGGGCATGTTCGGCTGTCCTATCGTCTGGCGATGACCGTTTGGGAATGATTGTGAATCGTCGATGAACCAAATGGCAGTGCCTCATTCGTTGCCGTACCTTCTTTCTTCCCGTCCCGTGTTTGGTGGGTATTTCCTAAATCCAAGCAGTTCCAACGATCCAAGACTGGGTGGGCAGAAAATTGATTGCTGCTACTTTCTCAACTGGAAGAATTACCTTTATTCAGTTGCATAGGAGAACCACCTGGGATCTTGCATGAAAACTATTAACTACTGCCCAACTTATGATGAGATCTTACGCGCTCGCTATAGCTTTTTATTGACCTGCCTACATCAATCAATACTTTCTGTTCGATCTACAGCAGCTACCAACCTTACAACCTTTTGTGTTAACCATCCTTTCAATATAGGCTCACTGACTCCATTCTTTTCAAAAAGAGCGAGCGAAAGCCCTAAGGAGTACTAGCCATATGGACTTCCATAAGGTCTTAAGCCGTCCTACTTACTAGCGCAATATAGACACTAGCCTGTAGTCCACATACATGCACTAATCAATTATTTGAGTTATCAATGGCCTCAGGTTCGGTCCAGGCACAAAGTGTTGTGGTTGGACAATATTACAACAACTTCATCTAATTCGATGTTGTTGATCAATTGAAGGGAGTGAACCCCTGCACCGGAACCCTGTAGAACGAGAAATAGGGGAGCGGTTAGCTTCCGCGCTAACCCCTTCAGCTTTCACTAAATAGGGGATGGGGGGGACCCCAAAAAAGGGCTTATGCAGGTCTTTTCAAATACTATACTGGCATATATCAGTTTCACTTGTATTGTCATTAGTTATATGCAATCAGAATACTCAAATGAAATGTCATGACACAGCCCTTTATCCTTGGGAATGATCCTCAGCCCTCGATCCTCATCCTCATCCTTGGGAACCTACAGCCTTGGGACTATCCTTGGAAACCTAATTTCTAAGACGTGAAAAGCCATAATCCCGAATGTGGGCGAGGTGGGTCACCGTGGTCCATCCATTCAATTCTGTTAAAGCCATTTCATACAGACGTTCAGTTCAGTACATACTATATATGTGAAAAGCCATTCCCCATCCACCTCCACCCACGGCCACGCCGCCACGGGCGGCCGGGGGGTGGGGGGTCGATTCCCGGAATCGACCCCCCGCCCCTCGGCCGCCCGTGGTGGCGCGGTCGTGGGCGGAGGTGCCTTCGGGCAGGCCCTCCGCCCACGGCCGCGCCACCATGGGCGGCCGGGGGGCGGCGGCCCAAAAAAATAATTTTTTTTTAATAAAAAACGAATAATTCCGTATTAATTTTTTTTTAATAAAAAAAAAAAAATAATTCCGTATTAATTTTTTTTTTTTAATTTTAAATTTCTTTTTTAATAATTTTTTTATATATGAAAATTAAAAAAAAACTATAATTTTTTTAATTAAAAAAAAAATTGTTTAATAAAAATTATAATTATAATGTTTATTTTAATTTTTTTTTTTAATAATTTTTTTAAATATGAAAATTAAAAAAATATATAATTTTTTTAATTAAAAAAAAATGTTTAATAAAAATTATAATTATAATGTTTATTTAAAAATTATAATGTTTAAAAAAATTATAATTTTTTTGAATTAAAAAAAAAAGTTTGTTTAAAAAAAAAATAATGATTTTTTTTAATTAAAAAAAAAGGTTTGTTTAAAAAAAATTTAATTTTTATTTTTATTTTTTTTAAATAAAAATGTTAGTTTTAAAAAAAAAAATTATTATTAACTTATAAAAAAAATAAAAAAATAAAAAATATGCATTTTTTGGGTTTTTTTTTTTATAATTTTAATTTTTTTTTTGTTTTTTTTTTTAATATATAATTTGAATTTAAAAAAAAATCAAAAATAGGAATTTTTTTGATAAATTGTAAATGTTTTTTTTATTTTTTATTTATTTTTTCATTTGAAAAGACATATTTTCCGCCATTTTAATATTTTTTGAGGTTTTTTTTTATAATTTGATTTTATTTTTGTTTTTTTAAATATTAATTTTACTAGTTTTTTCATTTTTTTCGTTAATTTTCTTTTTTTTTTAAAACTAGTTTGTTTTCAATTTTTTTATTTTTTTCCCTAGTTTTGCTAATGTTTTTTCTTAATTTCTCTATTTTTACTTATATATTATATATATATATATATATATATATATATATATATATATATATATATATATATATATATATAATTTTTTTTTTATTTTTTTCCCAAATTATTTTAGGTTTTATGAAATAATTTTTTTTAACATTTTTTATTTTTTATTTTTCTTTTATTTTTATATTTTTTTTATATTTGTTTTTTACAGACAATTATTTCATTTGGATTGAAAATTTAATTAACAATGTATAAATATGTAGAATATCGAAAATGCAAAATATCGACATTCTTCTTTAAATATGCAAAACAATAAAAACCTCACTACAAAAAAAAATAAAAAAAAAATTAAAAACAAGATAATATGAAGAAGAAGACCACTTCCAAAATTATTAATTTTAAAAAATAATTATTTACATTCCATACAATAAAAAAATTTAAAGTCAAAAAATAGGTCTTTTAAAAAAAGGGTGCAATGCAGAATAACCACTTTTTAAAATCAGCATGAAAATCACTACCATTCACTACCATTCTAAAACTTAATGCACATGAAAAAAATTAAAGTTCCAAAAACCATGTTCTAAAAAAAACATGTGTATTCTGCATCACCACTTTTGCAAATCGGGTCATTTTTTTGCTATCTCTACGAAACGGGTAACAGTATCAGTTCCCGTTTCAAAGTTTACATTGTTCATTCTTATCATTTGGTCTAGGAACTAACTCCTAAGTGTTATTCTTTTCAATCTGCTCAAGTTCTTAATTCATGGCCTTGACCCAGCATTCATCTTTGCATGCTTCACTTACATTTCGTGGTTCAGTGGAGGAGAGCAATGCTAGATAGCTTGAAGCTTCTGAAATAGTTCTTCTTGTTTGTACACCTGCCTCTTTCTGCCCCAAAATTTGAGTTTTTGGATGATTCTTCTGGACATACCTAGATGGAGTCTTTTCTTCTACCCTTATCTGTTCTTCTGGTGCCTCATAGGTTTCTTCTTCATCATTAGTCTGATTTGATGTTGAATGATAGTCCTCATCATCTTCGAAATCTTCAGATTTTACTTTCCTTGGAATGTTTCCTTCTTCATCAACCACTACATCAATACTTTCAACAAATTTTCTAAGTCTTTTATTGTAACACTTATATCCTTTGCTTTCAGGAGAGTAACCAAGGAGAATGCCTTCATCTACTCTAGGTTCAAACTTGCCAAGGTTTTCATCAGTCCTTTTGATGTAACATTTGCTTTCAAAAATTTTGAAGTATTTTACCGTAGGAGTCTTACCATACCAGAGTTAGTGACGAGTTTGAGTGCTATTCACCTGGACGTTTGTCTTGTTGAGAATAGTAATGGTAGAAAATGCAACTTCACCCCAGAAGGTTGCACGAGTTCTAGACTCATTAAGCATAGCACGAGCCATTTGTTGACCTGTTCTATTCATCCTTTCTACTACTCCATTTTGTTGAGGAGTCCTTGGAGTAGAGAATTCCCTTCTTATTCCATGTTCTTCACAAAAATGGAAAAATTCATCCGAGGTGAATTCCCCTCCTGGATCAAACCTGAGGCATTTGATTCTACGATCTGATTCATTTTTAACCAAGGCTTTGAATGCTTTGAGCTTTTTGAAATTTTCGTCTTTATGCTTCAGTAGTCCTATCCAACACATCCTAGAAAAGTCATAAATGAACAATATGATGTATTATTCTCCTCGAGGTGACCTTTTCCTGGATGGACCACATGGATCTATATGGACAAGTTCAAGTGGCTTACTTGCTGATCCTTCCTTATCAGGGAAACTAGTTATGGTTTGCTTACCAAACTGACATGATTTGCATATTGTATTGTCTGGAATTGTGATGTTAGGGAAAACAAAAACTGCTTGATATTTACATGCTTTCTTTATCTGAGAGAAGCTTAGATGCCCCAATCTTCTGTGCCATAGCCAATGTTCATCATTCCTGCTTAGATAGCATTGTTGTTGTCCTCCCTTGAGTATGTATAAATTATTTGGAGTTCTTACGCCTTTGATCACTATTTCTCCTGTATCAAGCTCACGAACAATACATCCATTTGATCAAAATATTACCTCATTTCCTTGATCACACATTTGACTGACACTCAATAGATTATGCTTTAAGCCATCAACATACATAACATTTCCAGCTTTGACCTTTTCTTTCAAAAGAACAGAACCTTTACCTTTTATGAGTGCAGGGGTGTCATTTCCAAATGAGACATTCCTTTCCTTTTCTAAGGCACTATATGATTGAAGTTTTTCTTTATCACCTGTCATATATTTCGAACATCCACTATCGATGTACCATTGATTTTCCTATCCTTCTGCATATAAGGCTACGCCACATATTTCTGGTTGCGGTTCATTCCTTCTCCATGTTTTGGGACTCAATGAAGCTTGCTTCTTCTGAGATGTTTGCGGAAACCTACTCCCGCATTCAGAATCTTCATGACCGAAATTGTTACAAATAGAACATTCTATTTCATTTTCAAGAGAAAAAAAGTTATTGTAGGTTCTTTTCATGATTCCAGTCACATTCCTTTGATTTCGTGCTTCTCTAGTCATGATGGTCTTGTAGGCAGCACAGTGAGCTGCTTTGTGTCCAAAGTTATGACAAGAGAAACATTGGCCATTGAAGAAAGTCCTGCGATTATCAAACCTACTGTCCAGGTGATTGTAGTTTCCATAGACATTCATTCTTGAGGCAAATTGAGAATGATTTAGCTGCGGTTGGTTGTAGCTTCTGCTCATCCTTGAAGTAGATTGCCCCTGATTTACCTAGTGATCTGCTATATGCCTTTGTTGTCGATTGTCAACCTGTTCACTTCTCCTTGCTGCATCAAGATAACTTTTGGAGGTAGATGGATTCTATGCTTGAGATTCTTCTTCAGAATATCAAAGACCTGTCTTGATTAGAGGAGAATGATACACTTTGATAATCTCATCTAAAGTTTCATATCCTTTAGCAAATCTAAGATTAAGAGCTTTTGTTTTCTCAATATCTTTTCTAAGTCCTACAATTTGACATTCTAACTTATCATTGTGTTTTTCCCTTTCAGCAAGTTGAAATGTCAAAGTATCTATGATCATACTCTTTTCTTCTAAACATATTTTAAGTTTAAAAATTTTTCCTAGAGATCATCTTCATCTATAGCACCCAAGAAATCATCATCTTCAAAAGCCATCAAAAGTCTATAATCATTACATTGCTCATCTTCATCACTAATTGAAAATCCATCACTGTCTTCATGAGTATAATAGCTCTTCTTACTTAAATTATTTTTCTTGTTCCATCTAACTGGTTCCTTACCTTTGTCAAGCTTATCTTTATGAGGACACTTGGCTGCATAGTGACCGACTCTTCCACAAGCAAAGCATTTGAAAGGTAACTTACCTCTGAATCTTCCAGAACCCCGTTGAAGGTTCTTGACAAAGTTTGATTCTTCCTCTCCTTCAGACATATGTCCTGACTCATTGTAATCATTCTGTGCAGCCATGACATGGTAATGCTCTGTAGATCCTGCTTTTCTTCTATGGCAGAAAATTTTGATTCAAACTTAGAAGACAAAGATCTTAGCACCTTTTCAACGAAAGTAACTTCTTTTATTTCTTCACCCAAGTTTTTCATACGATTAACAATCTCATCTATACATAAGAAATAATTAGCCACACTTTAATCATTGTGCATTGTGAGATTTTCATATTGAATTCTGAGAGTTTGTAGTTTTGCACGTTTTACCTGATCGTCTCCTTCATAGCTCAGAACGATCTTGTCCCACATTTCTTTTGTGGTTTTGAGCTACATAACCTTGACGAACTCTAATTGAGATAAACTCCCTAATAGCGTATTGACGGACTTTGCATTTGTTCCATACTGATTCTTACCAGCCGTATCCGTAGGAGTTGCTGAAGGAAATGTGTGTCTTGCTTCCATGATATCCCAAACTTCTGTACCAAGAGATTGAAGATAGGTTGTGATTCTTACCTTCCAACAGATGAAGTTGCTCCCATCAAAGATTGGTGGCCTGATAGATGCCTCCTTTTCGTAGTTGCTCATGATGATTGATCTTCCTTCAAGTGACCAATCTTCTTTTGAAGGACCTGCTCCAATACCAATTGTTGGAAATAATAATGAGAGGGGGGTGAATCGATATTATCAAATCAATTCTTTTTCATTTCACAATTATATTTGTATACGCTACTTCAGTTATGGGAAACTATGTATATATGCTACTGTGACTAAAGCAACCAGCCTATATATGTAAACTTATGATTCATTAAATGTTGATATTTAGGTAGTGCATCAAAGCTTCGTTAACCATAACAATAGTAAACAGGTGCAGTAAAACAAAACAGATCATCACACACATGAACACAAGATATAAGGTGGAAACCCAATGTGGGTGAAAACCACCTGCTGCAATTCGTCTCTATCTTCTTTTAATAAGAAAATTCTTTTTAAAATGTTTCTATACTGGTGCAGTCTTATACCAGTATGCAGGCTTCTACCTACAAAAGGCTACAATGTTCTCTCATTCTCCAGCTTCTCCTGGAAGGGAGCTACAACCCCCTTAGATCTTGTACTAGTTGATGTACTAGTATGTAGGTGCTTACCTACAGAAGGCTACAACCTTCTCTTTTCTTCCAGGGACCACGTTTCATAAATTTTTAGACTGGATCCATCAATTACAATAATCAAACATCAAATACATCTACGTCAACCAATCCCCTTTTCTTCAATCAAAACTGAATCAACCAATTACTTTTCTTAATGCTGTAACCAAAATATATTAACAATAGCCAGAAACCAATCCTGAACCTAGAACACAGCAGCAATAAACAGAAGTAGCTAAAAAATATTTCATGAGATGCTAATTCAATATGTGGAACCTGCATGCATATGCTTCTGTATTAAGGCCAACTAGCGTATACATTGTTTTGAATTATTGAACCAGCGTGTATATGCGCCTCTGCTGTGTCGAACCTGAGTACAGAACTATAAAAGAGAATCTACCCTTTTTAGACATCAGTTATACCCAGATTATCAGATTTATAGATTAAGTCATGCTCCAAATATAACAGATCAAAATCATACAAAGATACTACTATTCAAGCCTTAAGATCTTGACCCATCAATAGATCTTATCCTTCTTCTAGCACTCAGGTTCCTCCTTGGTTCAGAACCAGCTATGCACCATAACCCAATTCTAGATCTTGCTCTTCATAAGAGATTCAATCCTTGAGTGAATGCTTTTGCCTATTTATTTCCTTCCCCTTTTATAGTCTTAGGCCTTAATCAATACCATGGTTCAAAACCATAGAGAATCAATACCATGGACCCAATACATGGGTTCAACACTTCGGACGAGATACCATGGTCCAAAACCATAGGTCCAAATACCAAGGACTAAATACCATGGACGAAAAATAAGTTTTCCTACATGTACGTGCTTTTTCTTGCATGAAAGTGCATGCATACGTATACGCTCCTTTTGATCATCGATACCGCGTGTATACGCGACTTGGTTAAGAGGAACCTGTGAATAACTCTTTTTATTTCATTCTGAGAGCCTGAATTGTGATATGTCATTTGAGTGAGTTGCCATCAAGGACAACACCTATGTCATAGCGCCAAATCTGTGTGATAATGCCAACACGACCTTCTATGCACTCCCTGCATTTGTGATCGTCAGTAGAGGAATCATTGAATTTGCATCAAACAAGCACTAGATATGGACAAAACCTCTTCAATTGCATTGCTTCAAACTACAACCATGTAAGTTTGGATTTTACTATTACTTTGAATGCTTTACAATGAAAACAGTGTAAATGTAGGTTGTATGTGGATAAAATATAAACCAGTGTAAATGCATGTTGTCTTGTATGTGTATGGAGGGGAATACATGATAAATATTGGAGAGTGAATGGGATATTGTTTCAAGAGATTTCACGCTCTATCTTGAGACTCAATATGCAACGTGGAAGTAATTTGACCATACTAGAAATGGACTCATATCCCGATAATGCATACAATTTCTTTGTGGACATATTGATTGAGATGATCGAGAGCTTTGAATCATTAAAGGAGCTGGTTATATGTGTTGTGCCTTTTCTTAAAGAAATATGTGTCTTCTCAATTTGTTGTTTGAGAGGCTTCCTAATCTCCAATGTTTGTTAATGGGTGACAACTTTATCTTGGGAAACACATAATTTCTTCTTTTCTTTTACATGTGCAATGAGCAACATGTTTCAATGCTTAAGAATGTTTTCATATGCTACTTAGTTGTCAAGTATAGCATAAAAAAGAATTATACAAAGCATATATTGATGTAGCTTAGGTTGACTATTATGTTTTGGTTCATTATTATCTCCTATTTCCAGATTCACTATATCCAATAGATACGAAACAAAACCAGTAACGACTTTATTTCATATCTATTCCTTAATGAAAATATACACTACCTAAACTAAAAAATTTAACGTGCTATAAGATGTGAAAACATAAAATTCTTCCATGGTTTTTTTTCCATGATGTTCATAATGAATATTTATGTCTTTTACCTCTTAAATGAGTGTAGAGTTGGTTTATACTAGTTTTGAAATGAAATGCAGGAACTTTCAAAATATCCCATACCTCGACATCTAAGATACCCACTCTCTCATATTCGTATATACAACTTTATGTAGACATAACTGAATTTCATGATAGGGAAATATATGTATTAGGTTTCTTTCTTAATAGCACCCCTTCACTGTAGATGATAGAACTTCATTTAATTGATGACTTGAATTATGATGATCCACGATATGTAAAGTTTTTGGAGAAAGTGATGTATTTGAATAGAGTTTCAAAGCAAGCAAGGATATTGGTATGAAAATTTTCTTTTTAAATACACAATTCAAAATATTTAAACCGTTGACCAGTAAAAAAGCTTTAAGGTTTCATTTTCTTTTTTCTTTTCTTTATGGAAGGGTATGACCAATGCTAGTTGTATGTGGATACGATGATAAATTCTACTATGGATGTGAGGATGTGGACACCAGTGGAATGACCTACTTAGTCTTGGGAAACATCAAGTATGGAAGTGGATGGCAGTCTCATGGAGTGGGTATGTGACATTTTGCCCCATTTTCATTTTCTTTATCATTCGTTGTTTGCACTAGTTTGAATAGTTAGTTTTAATTATTTATCCTTTTGTCATTTATATAATTAACATTCCATGTTTCATAGGCAAGGTAACATCTTCGGTTTCTTTAGATGAGTAGCCTGTAGGATTAGGATCTTCCCAAAGAGTTCTGAACATTTGTCCAATATTCCTTGTCGATTTTGGATTGTCATCGCGGGTTATCGCTTCAATTTTTTTTTTGGTTTGACATTTGATTGACAATGAAATTCCATGCTTTTATAAATTATTTGTATGTTAAATTTTAGAAGTATTTAAGAAATTTGTCTTTAGTAGCCACACTTCAAAAAATGGATTTCTGACTACTAGGTTTAAGGTTTGGGTTATGTATTTGATTGAAATTTCCCAAGATTTATATCATATCTCAAGTGTCAGGTTTGGGTTATTTATTTGGTCAAAATTTGCCAAGATTTATATCACATCTCATCCTTTTGAAATTCATGCATTCATGCCATTCGAATGTAACACATCACGATAAGAATGAGCCCTATTAAGCTTGCCAACTCTATTATTATGCTTCATGAATCATAATTCTAATGGCCTCTGAATTTGGTTCTTTTCCTTAACTAAACAATATTAAGCAAAATCCTCTCATTCAAACTCAACTCCAATTCATACTCAAAATTTTGACCTGTGAATAACATTAGCTCGGCAGCAAGTTTGACACCAAATTCCTTGCAAGTCAGACAAGATTGTCCATTTAAAAACAAAAATTATCATATCCTTAAATTGTTAGCCCTTGGGCTCCTTCATTAAAGAAAAGATCATTCTATGATCTTGATAATTGACCTATCAAAATGTGGATGGCATGAAATATGAGTTAAGGAGTAGAGAAAGAAATTTTCCTTGACATTGCCTAGAATATTTTGAACTTTTTGGGGCACATCACATGACACTACCATCATGACAGCAACATTTTTTGTTAAAGTTCCACTGCAAGAGGCATCCACTGATTCACGTTCCTCAACCCATGACTGTAGAGATGATTCTCCCTCAACATTTTTCCTAGATGATGATAATGATATATAGTCCTTATCATCATAAATTATGGATTTCCTTCTTCACCTGTGCTCCACCTTCCCCCTCCCAATTGTATATAAGCATCAGTTTCTCTTGCATGCTTCCCTCTGATTGTAAAGTTATACCCATACCTGAAATCCTTCTCTTGATCTTGGTTCTTATGCTTCTCTTCTTCTTCTAAGCTAAGCAATCAGAAAAACATTACCTCCCTACAACCACAAATAGATAAACCATTTTTCCTACACTATATTTCAAGCTCCACATGATGAATACTAAACAATTCTCGAGTTGTTGCTCCCTCTTGAATCACCATAATAGCATCTTGATTTGGACCAGATCCATCTATTATGTCTGGAAGATTGGATTCAGAACTATCAAGGTCCTTCAATGGTGGGGAATCTCCACATATTCAATGAAAGGGAGGGACACCTGAATTTCCAAACCAAAGAAATATAGCTCTCCATCCATTCACATAAGCATATGAAAGAAGAAACCAGTCTGACCAAATGTACCAAACTATCATAACTCTCTCCTGCAAGGATGCCATAATATAAATGTAAACAAATTCACAAAAAGATCCACAAAGTCATTACACTAAATTATGATATTTTTTTTTACGAGTAAAAATTACCAGCTGCCTTTCTAATTGATGACCAATAAGGGGCTTGATCTTAATACATGATCTATTTTCATCATTACTATCCTCAACATGTTATATTATTTAGAGTGAGATTTCATGAATTGGCAGGCGGTTTATCCACATTTCTATTTTTATATCCCACACAATTGGAATCCTGCTACATTTGGCCTCCTCTACTTCCCTAGGCTACATGTGTTAACGAGGGTACAAAACACTAATGATATGTTCTTTTGCCACAAGTTCTTCTCATTTTTTGGATGAATGCTATGGAAATTTTATTCATGCCAATTATGTGCTATGAAATAATGTTCCATTATTCTTTTTTATCATCTCTTATTTATGAGTTAGCATGCTTCTATTGTAGTAGCTCATTACGACTATGTCATGTAAAGATCAAGTTGAGTGGGTTTTACATTTGATTTCCATTGTAGTCAATAGCTGAATATATAAGTCTTCTGTTAGGTTGAATGCTGGGACAACACACTTTGATTTCCACTAGTGCTCTCTTTTCTATATACTATCACAAGTGCACAAATACAAACTCACTTTTCTTTTTACTTGGATAAGCAAATGATGACAACTTTGTATTTTGTAGTGAGAAGGATAACTATGTATTAGAGCTAGACCTTGAGCCCTTCAATTGATCCTTTCCCTACCCAACACGACCATATCCTATTGGTAACGGAGCTCAATTTCTAAACCAACATTTGTCTTCAATACTATTTCATGATAAAGAAAGAACACAACCATTGTTATATTTCCTTCGAGCAAACAAATACCAAAGCCATGCCATTTTTCTTTCCTTGGTTAACATATTTCATTGTTGTGTTTGATATTTAATTCATTATTATTCTATGCCAATAAATCTCTATGAAATAGTAGAGAAGGATGTCAACCTGGCTGCTTTAGAGATATATAATATGAATTAATTAAAAATTCACAGGGTTATTTCGATTCTGATCTTTCTATTTCACTTCTTTAGAGAAAACTATATATTCAAATACCAACTCAACTCAAACCAAAATAAAATAGAGAATCCTAGTTATGAAGATGTTTCTTTCTCCATACCTTATAACGACATTAGTTTTTTGAATTATACTTGAAGTTCGCTGATAATAACCTGTATTTATATATTTCTTTTAGCACCAAATTGAAATCATGGTAAAAATATGAATATCCCATTAAATATGACCTAAAGATGATTCAAAGAATATCACCTTTAGTCTGAGCACATGGCAGAGTAATTTTTGAGGTGTGAAGTTTTATTAGAGCCACTGTTTGTTTATTTGTTTTGGTTAGAAAATGGTTTTCTGTTGCTTGTATGTGACTTTCAATTTATCATATCTAGCACATTGAGAAGTGGGAAAGAATAATGTGTGACATTTTTCTTGTAGAAATTGATGTTGAATGAAAGGATAAAGAGTTTAACCAAGATACAATCCACTTTGGTAAAGGTAGAGGGACATCTTAAAAAGTTACCTAAGAATACACCATATACATAGTTTGAACATAAGTAATATATGGATTTTTCGTTTGCAGATATGTTCTTCTTTCTATCCAAGATATCACAACAAGAAAAATATTGATATTGTAGAAAGTGTTAGAGAACCTCATTGAGGTCAATTTTTCTGATGTTCTACTTTACTAATACATTTTCATGACAGGAAGGCTTTAAATACGAATTAATATGTTACAAAAACAAATTATATTCAAAGTTTATACATATAAAAGATAAAAAAAAAATGTCAATTCCTTCATTTGGTTGTTACTTGACTTTGGTGTGGGCAGGTTACATGAAATGTGATTGGGAAAAGAATGGGGAGACAATATAGAGATCATGTCTTGGATATGATTAATTTTTTGTTGGATATCCTTCAGGCACTTCATCCATCGACTTTAGAAATGTTTCTAGTAAGTATTCATATGGTGTTTAATGATGTGATTCTTTCACCTCATGGTTATTTTGGGCAAGAAAATTATAGGTTTTAACCTCGTACAGAAATTACCTGCATACAAATTCTAAAACATAGAAAATAAATAATGCAAGAGTAGAACACATAAAACACATATGCACAGAGATTTTCCCCTAGATCCCAAAACCGAGACTACCAACTCGATTTTTCATTATGTTCATTTCAATGTTATAATACATATTTATACATGTCGAATCACCCAATACCATGGACCGAAAACCATCATGTCCAAAAAACATGTGCGAAAATCATGCACAAAACCATAGGTGGGTCTACCCAACCTAACATAGGGGCTTACGGGTGCCCCTCAAACCCCTTGTTAACTACATGGAAAGAATATAACACAACCCAAGATTCTCCCACTTGTTGTTCTCATTCCACAGGGGGCCACAAGAGAGCTTAATCATTTTCCAACCCTGAAATGTCCATTGTCTCTCTACGCCAAGATAACTTCTCAGAGCTCACAGATTTTGTCAATGCATCTACAGTATTCTTCAAAGTGTCCACCTTTAGCAGCAACACCATTTTGTCTTCTATCATATCCCTCACAAAGTGATACTGAACATCAATGTGCTTTGTCTTTGAATGATATGCGGTGTTCTTTGCCAAGAAAATTACACTTTGGCTGTCACAGTCTATCCTTGTAGCTTCCTATACTAACCCCATACTTGAACACAATCTCTGCAACCAAACTGCTTCCTTGCTTGCATGATTGGCTGCCATGTATTCTGCTTCTGTAGTTGATAGTGCCACTATAGATTGTTTCTTACTCATACAACCGAATGCACCTCCAAATAGGTTAAACACATACCCACTTGTAGATCTTCTCTGATCCAGATCTTCAGCCCAGTATGCATCGACAAAGCCATGAATATCCAAAACTCTGTCCAATCCTGGTCTTCCTTGATAGCACAAACCATAATCACTAGTGCCACGAAAATACCTAAAAACTCGCTTCAGCGTTGTCGAGTGCTCCTTCCCTGGTATTGACATAAACCTGCTCAATACTCCCACTACATGTGGAATGTCTGGTTTAGTACAGACCATTGCATACCTCAGGCTACCCACTGCACTTGTGTATGGAACACGGGACATGTCTTCTTCCTCTTCTTGTGTCTTGGGACATTGTTCAGCAGATAATGTCACACCTACAGGAATAAGAACCTTCACTTGTTTACTATCCTGCATATTAAACCTCTACAATATTGTCTCGACATACTTCCTCTGGTTTAACCAGAGCTTCCTCTTTGCCTGATCTCTTTTAATTTCCATGACCAAAATATAGTTTGCAGCACCAAAATATTTCATGTCGAATTTGGAGGACAATTAGGTCTTCAAGTCCTGGATAATTTCTTTGTCATTTCCAACTAGCAACATATCATCCACATATAAGACCAGATAAATAACATGGTCACCAATTAATTTAAAATACATACAGTGATCTGCTTTGCTTCTGGTGAAGCCAAGTCCTCGTATAAATGTATCAAATTTCTAATACCACATCCTTGGTGACCGTTTTAACCCATACAGATACTTCTTTAACTTGCATACCAGTTCCTTCTTACCCTTCGCTGCAAAGCCTTTAGGTTGCTTCATGTAGATTTCCTCTTCCAGATCCCCATGAAGAAATGTTGTCTTCACATCCATCTGTTCTACCTCAAAATCAAAAGCAGCAACAACAGATAAAAGTAATCTAATAGAAGTTACCTTAGCAACAGGAGAAAAAATATCACCAAAATCAATTCCCAACACCTGGGAATAACCTTTTGCTACCAACTGAGCTTTGTATTTCTCCACTTTTCCTTCTGCATTTGTATTCTTTTTGAACACCCATTTGCTGCCAATGGGTTTCCTTCCAGCTGGCAACTCCACCAGATCCCAAGCCTCATTTTTGTGCAAAGATGCCATTTCATCAGCCATGGCCTCTTTCCAAAGTTTTCCATCCTCCGAATCTACTACTTCCTTCACAATTCTGGGATCATCGTCAGTAATAGATAAAGCAAAATTTCAACAGTAAGCAGAGGGACTGTACCTTTCATGTTTCCTTCTTTCTCGAATTGATCTTCTCATAGCCGGAGTTTGTGGCTCTTCATCTTCTGATTCCTCCTATGGTGTAGAGTCTGATTCTTCCTCCTTTAGCTCAAACTCTATCTTCTCAGGTTCCTTTCATTGAACCTCATGTTTAATAACATTTTTCACCTCTCTGAACACCATATCTCAGCTATACAAAACCTTCTACGTGACTGGGTTCCAAATCTTATAACCCTTTAAACCATCCTTATACCCAATAAAAATGCACTTTTCAAATTTACTATCTAACTTGGTTCCTTTCTCCTTTGGAACATGTACATATGCATCACATCCAAATACCCTCAAATGTGAAAGAGAGTGTTTCCTACTAGTCCATACCTCTTGTGGAGTCTTATCCTCTACCGCCGATGAAGGTGACCTGTTGACCAGGTAACATGCAGTATCCACCACCTCTGCCTAAAATTCTTGTCCTAACCTAGCACCACTGAGCATGCTTCTTTACCTTTCCATCAACGTCTTATTCACTCTTTCTGCAACTCCATTTTGTTGAGGTGTATATGGATTAGTCTTCTGTGTGCTATACCACACTTCTTACAGAATTCTTCAAATTCCTTACTGCAAAACTCTCCACCGTTATCTGTCCTCAGCACCTTTATCTTCTTCTCTATTTGGTTTTCCACCAGCGCCTTAAATTTTTTAAACCTGTCAAAGACTTCATATTTCTTCTTAAGGAAATATATCCATGTATTCCTTGAGAAGTCATCTATAGATGATACATAGTACACTGACTTGCCCAGTGATGGAACCTTCACAGGTCCAAACACATCATTATGCACAAGTTCTAATATCTGTTTTGCCCTCTTACTACCAGAGGGGAAACTCACCCGATTCTGCTTCCCGTATACACAATTTTCACAGAAATCAAAATCCAAAGAGCTATTACTCATACCTTCTACCATACCTTTACCATGAAGTATTCGAAGGCCCTTCTCTCCAATATGTCCAAGCCTTTGATGCCACAACATGGTCTTTTCTCCAGAGACCACTAGATTTTCTACTCCACTTTTAGGAACCACGGAACTATTGCACCCATCAACAACAGTGCTACCTTGCAGCTTGTACAAAGTTCCAATCCAAACTCCCTACATCAATACCAGTGCTCCCCAAACCATCTTGTAGGTATCCTTCTTGAACACTATTTTTACACCTACATCATCCAGCTTACTAACAAAAATCAGATTTTTGGCTAATGTAGGAATATGCAGAACACCCGAAAGTGTTCTAACCCTTCCACCTTGTAGCTTCAACTTTACCTTTTCACGACCAATGATTCTAGCCTTCCTGTCATCCCCCAAGAAGACATCATCACCATCATATTTCTCATACTCACAGAACCATTCTCTATGGGGAGTGAAGTGAAAGGATGCACCTGAGTCAATCAACCATGCCTCATGATCTACATGTGTACTTGAAGAAGCCAAGTGCACATCCCCACCTTCATCTGAGGTGGTTTTCGCCTCTGCATAAGGAGCCTCATCAAATCCCTTTCCTTTGTTAGGAGCTTTAGATTTACAGTCCCTTTAGAAGTGGCCTTCCTTTCTGCATTTCTAGCACACCACTGTTACAGGTTTTCTTGGAGATTTAGATCTCCCTCTAAATTTAGATCTCCCATTCGATTACTTATTTTTGTTTCTGTTATGGATCATCCTCGTACAGACAAGGCATCACCATTTTGGCTCTCCATATTTTTCCATCTCATCTCCTCTGTCAGCAAGGCTGAGACTATTTCATCAAACTACAAGGCAGTTGCATTTCTACCTATTACAATAACCAGACTATCCCACGAATCTGGTAGAGAACACAAAAACTGATGCACTTATCTTGATCTGAAATTTTAATATCAACAGATGCTAATTGACTTACCACATTATTAAATGCATTTAAATTCTCTGTCACTGAGTCTCCATCTTTCATCGTCAGGTTATACAACATTTTTCGTAGGAACAATTTATTCACCAGAGACATAGATTGGTACAAAGTCCCTAACTTGTGCCACAAAGCCTTTGTTGTAGCTTCCCCTCATACATTCAACAATACTAAATCTGAGACACATAATCCTATTGTGCTCTTTGCCTTCTGATCCAACTTCTTCCATTCTTCATCGGACACTCCCATTGGTTTAGTACCTAGATCTACCATGATCCACTGATCTTTATCCACCAACGAATCCTCCATCTTGAGTTTCCACAACTCAAAATTCTGACCATTAAATTTCTCGATCTCTATCTTTCCACTACTCGCCATATTCTTTCACCACTAGAATCAATCTTGAAGATCTCCCACTGAACAGGGTCTACCACAGGCCCGAGCGAAACCCCTTAGGAACAAAGGTGTCCCCTTGAAGCCAAATCTACTTTAATACCAAATGTAGGTTTTAACCCCATACAGAAATTACTTGCATACGAATTCTAAAACACAAAAAATAAATAATGCGAGAGCAGAACACATAAAACACATATACACAGAGATTTTCCCCTGGATCCCAAAACTGGGACTACCAGCTTGATTTTTCATTATGTTCCTTTCAATGTTATAATACATATTTATACATGTTGAATCATCCAACACCATGGACCGAAAACCATCAAGTCCAAAAGACATGTGCAAAAATCATGCACAAAACCATAGGTGGGTCCACCCAACCTAACATAGTGTCCAAAACCAAAATTTTCTAGGGCGCTGCCCCGGACCCCATAAAGTGGCTTTACAGGTGCCCCTCAAACCCCCTGTTAACTACGTGGATAGAATATAACACAACCCAACAATTTTTTTTTAAGAATGCATGATAAGATATCGGTGCATAGGCAAACAATTTTTTTATAATTGCAATGTCCATTCCATGATATCCTCTCTTTATTGTTTGATTGTATTTTGAACATTTATTTCGATTTTTCTTTGTATTTTAACTATGAAATTGAAAGTACATGGTATTATATATGTTTAAAAAACAACCAAAGCTTGAAGATGAAATTAATATTACACGATATTGATTGAAATCCTTTTAATTGTTCTGTATTGAAAGATTTTCATGATTATTAGAAAATTTTACCTTCATGTTGTTATTTGGAAACGTGTTGTTTATATACTTGACCAAGTTCATGCATTAGAAAACAAATTTTTGTTGCAAATAAAATGAAAAGGATTAGACATCACACCTCAGATTATTTGTTTTAACAAGTTATTTATAGCTTGATATTTTTAGCATCATTGTCCCTAATATTTCCCTAAAGGTTGAATACTAAGTTACAGTTAAGGTGTTATTTTCTATGGTGACTTTAATTTTCTTATACAGGTCATCTAGCCATATAGTGGCCACTATCGCTCAATTGAAGAAAACTTGTTCGAGTTTCTTCCTCTTATGGGGAAGAATGGATTTAACATTGTTGATGTTGAGGTATATGTAAATACATTCTTTATAGTCTACTTTCATTTATATTCTAGTGTTCATCGTCTTTCATGTCTTGCACTCTGCATTCTAGGTTCTTTTGTTTTCATAAAAGGAACTCAGTATTGATGGTAAGCAACAGGATTTGAAGAATGAGGAGAATACTAACACTGGAGCAACAAATGCAAAAAGTGAGGGAAAAGAACCGGTCTAATGGTACCCTTAAAGCCAATATCCCGCATAAGATGCACACATAGAGACTGATGTTAAAGTCTTCGTAGTTGGTGAATTCACTAGCAATGACTTGACAACACAATGATAATGTTTTATAGTGATGAAACAACATTTCATGTGTAAATTGTAGCAAACCAATGTTAAGTTGGAAACTCATATTGTAATACTACACATTTCATATAATATAATTTATGTTGTTGAAATTATTTATAGTTGCACTTGATATTGTTTAGTATTTTAACTAACATATGTAATTTTGAATTTTCATATTAGATTAACCAATTCACTTTGTATGATGTTTTTTTAATTTAGTCACAAAATCATACTAATTAATCTAAGTTGATTAATAATGAACACAGAAAATCAATCTGAAACTGCTAAATTAATAGTTTATATTGATTAATGATGAACACAAATAAAATGAATACATGACTAAATTAGTCGTTTATATAATGAATATGAAACTAGCAAGAAAATATAAATGACTACTGCGAATGATTAATTTTTCATTACAAATGACAACTAAATTTTTCATATATACGACTATTAGTAGCTAATCTACAGTATCTTATAACACGGCAAAAATTTAGTCATATTTCTTTGGTCATTAATTGGTTTCAAACGACGACTAAAATTTTCATATATATGACTACTAGTAGCTAATTTATAGTATCTTATAACACGACCAACATTTTGGTCATATTTATTTAGTCATTAGTTGGTTTTCTCAGATGATCATATAGTAATATATTTTGTTGTATATTTGGTCATTAATTGTGGCAATTAATGACTAAATCAATAACTAAATAAATGACCAAATTTATGACTAAATATACTGCTAGATGATAAAATTGAGACAATCAATTAATGACTAAGCTAAAAACGAATAAAAGTTGGTCGCGTTATAATATATTGTAAATTAGCTACCACTGGTCACCAATTGAAAAGTAGTCATTTGTATGCAAATTTTAGTCATTGTTTTAGTAGCTAATTAGCCATTTTGTACTTGTGATCTGGAGCTTCATTCAAAGAAAGGTAAACATATTATTCTACATAATTGAAGGGAAAATAAAGGTGGCAAAGTGGACTTTCCACAATCCTAAATGACCTTCAAAACAAAGATGGTGGAAGGAGATAACCCATAAGCCTAAAAGAGGGAAAGTTTGGGTACAGTGATTGTAAAGTTGTTTTATAAAATTTTGTAAATACTTATTGTCATTACCTGTTTAGGTGATTTTGTAAAGTGAACATTCATTGTCACTATGTTCAACAAGTAGAAGTTTTTCATTGATGTATGTATTGACTTATTATATTCCACATGTTAAAGAATTTTGTGAATGTACAAGATTGTTATTCAAAGTTGTCTACAAGTTATCATATGTTCATTGTTGCAAATATTTGATTTGAAACTTATGTGAATTGAATATTTGTTTTCAAGATTGTATAAGATGACTATGTCTTGTAGGAAAGGTGAATCATATCATGGAAAATTTTGCAGCATCGTACTTTTATGTACAAGCTCAGCTTGAACACGTTAAAGCAAGTTTATTTTGTTTTTTATTTCCAAGATTGGGTCAAGTTCGTCTTCAACAGATTAAATTTCAAGATGAAGTGTTTTTGGATCCATGAAAAGATGAGAGTAGAGAGAATGTTGAGATTCCACTTATCAGTATTTTGTTCTTGCAACAATGATAAGAATGATGGCTCAACTCTCAACAAAACAAAATTTCTTCATGAGGATGATTAATGAAGTGCCTTGATTGGGGCTTGAAGGGAACCAATTGAAAATTTTGCATTTTCGATTGAGTTTTTGGGTGTTTTTGATTTCCATCCTCTTTATATTGACTAGGGAAGCAAACATTTGGATTCCAAAATCTCCTACTGGGGAGGTGTGATCAAGAGATCACTTTTAAGCTCAAAAATGAAAGTCATGATAAATTTTTGAAACCAACATCAAATCAAATATCTTATCGATATGAATCAAATGCAAATTAAATCGCTGAAAATAGATCTCATATGCTCCTGATGTCACGTTCTCATCATTTTCCTAATTATGCAAAAAAATTGTAGGTACGTTGAATGTGCAGTTCATACGCTGACTGGGAAAGGTGACTGGGTTGGTTGATTGTATAATGTGGGCTAATGGAAGGCTGCCACTTGTCCTCTTTGGATTGTTCGAATTCCACTGAGTTCCAGTTGGTTGTGATTATGGTTTCTTGGTCCAATGGATGGAATCCACGTGGGCGAATGGATGGTTGCAACATGGCCTCCTGAGTGTGCATCAAAATTTATTTATGAGCCAAAATACTGCCCCCCATCCCCCCCCCCTGCCCCCCCCCACAGGGATTGAACAAGGGACCGGTCAAGAACAAGCCAAGTGCCTTACCACTAGGGTGCACGCTGATTCTTATAAGTCATAGTGGCTAACCACTATATAAAGTATACGTTGGCACTATATGGGGGAAGGGGCTCGGGCTAATGCCTAGGCCCTGACCACATCACATACCATAGAACCATGTTGGAGGGAGGAAAGTGCTATGGGGTTTGCCCCATCCCAAGGCCATAATACCTTACTACTAGAAAACTAACATATAACCTATGGAGGTGCTAAGGAGTGGGGGTAGAGGAAAGAGCTCTGGACTGTGGTCATAGCACACCTTGTATGCCCACAATGTAGGCTAGAAGGTAGGTGCTAAAGCAAGGGGTACATCCCTTAGTCTTGCAAAAACACAGGTACCTAAGGTGGAATGTAAAAGGAGCTCGTGTTAAGGCACTAAGGTAAGGGGGCCAACCCCAGGAATTATGTGACCCGATGTGACTCGACACAAAGTGTAAAGGGGCCTGACGAGAAGGGCGGGCAGTTAGCCTGACCCTCAGCCCCGTGGCACCCATATAACCACATGCCCATTGTTAAGGCATTCACTCATGTGGTCGGGTGTTAAGGCCCAACCCTCAGCCCTATGTGCCCACACAACCCTGATTTTCGGTCTCAAGGGTTTAGAAGCTGAACCAAAGTTACAACAAAATGCACTGGCGAAGGGTAGAATTGTCGCTCCATTGGCGATTTCAAGGCGTGTTTGTAGGATGGTTATCTAGAAGGTAGAATTTGTAGGATGGTTAACAATCATGTTGATGAGAGAGCTTGGAAGCTCATAATGTTTTCATCTTTTATCCAAATGGAGCTCAGAAACAGGTTGCTTAGGGGATTTTAGATGTTCTGAATTCATTGGTAACCTCTAATTTCTTATTTGAGCATATCTATAGAGTATTTTTGTAGGCTTGAGACTAAAGGTGTATGGTTCAGTCAGGGTTTGGAAGCAATTCATGAAGGTATTTGGACATGTAGAAGACCTTGTAGGGGTATTCTCACCTTTAGAAGTCTACTACAACAATTATAACTTCCAGGGTTTAGCTCAGGTTTAACTTCTTTAAACATGAATTTATGTTTATTTGATTCAATGTGGAATTTAAGTATTCATATGCTTGTTTTAGCTCATTTCAGTTAGAGTATCTCATCTTTGTAGCATAAGCTTTGAGTTGCTGCTGTTGTGGAATTTATTTGTAGGAGAACATTACCTTGTAGGGGTAATAGCCACATATTTACCTGCAACAAATGGTTATGTACTTAATTTTGATTATTGAATATATGAGTCATCTAATCATGTTTAGAAGCTTAGAGATGTACTCCAGGAGGGGTGAAATCAGTCAACAAACTATTTTCTTTCTCTCATTTATGCCTACATGGATTATGCATTGTTATGTTCATTATGTTAAATTACATATGAATACTAATTCATGGAAAGAAGAGAGATTTCAAAAACCTATTATTTCAAGACACATTTTTAACCTTGCAAAGCGTTGACATGGTCCTAAATTTCTGTCTTATTTGATTTTGGAAAAGAGGAAGAAATCACCTACATCAATTTCAGATCACATTTGTAGGTAGAATTGTCATAAATTGTACATGATGAGTATGCGACCATTCAACACTACTTTGCCAAATTCAAATATCAGTGAAATCATTGGTAAAAAGATGTAAAAAAAAATAGAAAAAGGAATGAAAAATATATTTTCTTAATTCTTTCTAAGTTCCAATGGTATCAATTATGATGAAAACTTTTTCATAATGGAAAAAATGGACTCTATTCTTAGCTTTTCTTATATCAACAACAAGAAGGTGGGAGGTTCACTATATGGATGAGTATAATGAATCTCTTCATAGTGAACTTGAAGACGAAATTTACATGGAGAAACCATAAAGGTATGTAAAACATTCATCATTACTTTTCCGACTTGAGAAGTCTCACCATGGCCTCAAGTAGGCCCTAAAAGAATAATATTCTCAAATGAATTTCTATCTACTATTTCAACATTTCATTCATTCAATCTAAATATGATCGAAATATTAATAAGCTAAGAAAACTCGACTTTATATTTCTCATAGTATTATATGTAGATGATCCACTAATCACGAATAGTTTAGCCTTTGCCACTGCTACAATGAAGGTCACTTTTCATGATAGGTCTTCCAAGGAAAATATAGGTATGTAACACTTGTTCCTTGGACTGTAAATGGACCAGAATGGCTGAGGGATAAATATTTCTCAATCAAAGTATGGAAAAGGTCTCATAGTTCATTTTACATCATCAACTGCAAGCCAACAGTTACACCTCTCTTGTTTGGGTTACACATTGAGGATGAAAATGATACATAATTGGTTGATTATGGGGAGTCCCATCTATCTCACTCACTTTCTTCCACATGTCTCATATGTAGCAGTTTCCAAATACATGTAGTAGTCATCGAAGAGGTGTTGGAAAGTTGCCACGCCCATACTCAGATATGTCCAGGGAACCACCAACTATAGATTCATTATGCCATATGATGTACTTTGGATGTCAATGGAAACATTAATTTACATTGGGATTGTGAAAACATTGATCTCAAGTCTAGTTCAAGATATGTTCTCAATTTGGGTTCTGGCCTGCTTTGTTGGTAAAAAAAAACAATCCATGATTGTTTTATCATTAGTAAAGATCAAATAAATAGGTGCAACTAGCATTTCCATTCAATTCATTTGGTTGTAGAACATCCTCATTGAACGTGGTATCACATTTTATCATCTACCTATCATCTAATGTGGACATTTAAGTTTCGCTGAGATCAGGGAAAATTTTAAGGATGAACTTTTTTTTTTAAGTTTATAAACAATGGAAAATATCACTAGTACATAATATGCAGTTTCTAAAATGTTTGGAAATGTTTTTCTAAAAGTCTTCAAATTTCTAATAATTGTATATAGCCTCTATATAAATTTTTGGATATTTTAAAGGCAAAATAATTTTATACTATAAAATTTGGGCGAATTATTTTTAGAAAAAATGGAAATTAATGAATCTTTTTTTGGAGAAAGCATAGAAAATTTTCCCACTTGTAAATATTAGTCCCTAAAATTTTCCCTCGCTGAGATTAAGTGGACCAAAAAGCAGCAAAAAGACGTCGACATCCACATGCACTACATCATAGAATGGGTATATGATGTGGTCATCAAGTTTAATGTTTTCCCACTTCTAAACAAATTACCAACATCTTCACAAATACTTTCACTGAGAAAAAGTTTCACTTTCTACTAAATTTCGTTGGGGTGACAGACATATCTACCTAGAATTTGTATTTCTTTTACTATTGTACTTTGAGGCGGGTTGGGGGGTTGTTCCCATGGGGTTTTCCCTCTTTTATCTCCTTGCATCTGCTATAAGTTACTTAGATGCATTGTAAAGTGGGTACCTTATGTGGATTTTTCCAGGACATATTCATTATTTCTCTCTAGTAGTGATTCAATTGTGGTATTGGAGATAACATACACTTATTTATATTTTAATTATAATAATGAGTGGATTCATGCATGGAAACTTTGTTATTATCGCCAAGAGGGAACTAGACAAGCTCATGCAGGAGTTCTACTCATCTCCACTTTCATGAGACAATTAACTAATGACTACATGGCGAAATAATTGGCACTAGATCTCTCTCAGTTCACTAGTAGACTCACTATTGTATTAGTTCAAAAATATAGAAACATTGCACTGAAATGTATTCTCTCATAACTCTATTTTTTGTTCATGAATAGAATTCATTATTTCTTTTTTTTTTTCTATCAATTTTCTCTTTTCTTTCCTTGCAGATTTTTTTCATTGTTTTCTAAGGAGATTGAATTTATCCATATTCAAATACAATTTCACACACATTATGTTGTAGAAATTGACTTTAGTTTTAATAATATTAAGGAGAATCTTATTATCTGCATACAACAATTATAGAAAATACTCATAATTCAACTATCCTTTATGAATTATGAGTATTCATATTGTTCTTAAATACATTTTTACAAATAATAATTGATCTTAATAAAAATTTATTGAAAATAATTTTGTTAGTTAGATTTTTATTTGTTGTACTCATAATTCAACTATCCATTAGGAATTATGAGTATTCATATTGTTCTTAAATACATTTTTACAAATGATAACTAATCTTAACAAAAAAAATCATTTAAAATAATTTTTTTATTTCTTATATTTTTATTTATTGTATTTTATTAAATTTAATGCAGTTTTTGACATTTAAATCTAATTTCCAAATAATTAAATATTATAAAGAAAACAAATACACTCTTCAAGCGATTATGTACAATTGTCAGCATATATTAAAAACTTTATTAATCCTATTATCACAAGAAAGCATTATGGATAATTACAAGTGCATAAAGTTGAAATTAATGGAGAAAATTTGTTTCACACTTGTGTGTGTGTCTTAGTTTAGAGTTAGTTCCTATTTTCTAGGAGATATTTTTGATCTCCCTAAATTGAATGTAAACTCATTTATCTCTGATTTTACGATCAATGGAATATAAGAGTAGTCTTTGGGTAGTCTCCAAGTGTAGCTTGGCTCACCTATAAGCTGCTAGTTTCAGTTTGCAAGTTTCATTCTAATTTGTCTTTCCATTTTTTAACATGGTATCAAAGCATAGAGAAGGAAGTCTTTACGAGTTGGGTCTATGGTGAGTTGAGCCTTTGTGGATGACAACCCTGGTGGCTGAGATTGGAGAGCGAGTAAGTCTACTTTGCTAGTGAATGGAGGTGTGTATATCTTGCTCATAGAGTTGTGCAGTAGTGAATCCTGACATGGATCGAAGGAGGCTCCATTAGAGATCACTGGATCAGTGGATCAACAGGACAAGTCAAGTTGAGGATCTCATTTTTTTTTCAGGTGAAAGATGAAAGGTTTGATTCAGAGTGCAGAAAAGGAGAATGTGCAGTTTTATTGAAGGAAAACTGCACATAACTGCACAGAATTGGACACGCCGTAAGAAGAAAAGCCACGTAGGTCAGGGAGAATTACAGAAAACTTACTCTTGGGTGTTGTATCTAAGGTAATACTGCACAGATGACTATTTTGTGAAATTTGTTGTTTTTCTTGCAAAACTCATGCCTGGATCAGTTGAATGAATTTGTAGACCAGTTATTGGATGAGGGGATCTGGTGTTGGATCCGTATATCATTTGTTGGAGGATATGCTATTGGATCCATATATCTATTGTTGGGTCACTAGATCTGTTGATTGGATCAGTGGATCTATTAGTCGAGGCATGGATCTATTGGTTAGAGGAGTTATTATTGGTGCTTCGGGTTAAAAAGCAAGGCATTATTGAAATTGTTTTTCCACAATGAATAATCACATTGCAGAGACATAGCTTAATGAGATTAATAAGCTCGATGTGTCAAATTATGTTAACTAGAAGTTCAAGTTGCAGACATTGATCGAGGGTTCCAGTGCATGGACAATTACAAATGAAGATGAAGCAAAGCCGATTGCAGTCAGTGCTACCATAGTCACATTAGTTCAAGATTGGGAAAATAGTGAAAATAAAGTGAAGGTGTTGTTGAAGATGTTGTTAAAAGACAACATAATCCATCATATCCGAGAATGTAAAAATGCCAATGAGATTTGGGTGACAATGAAGGATTTCTATGAAACAAAAAATATAAATCATGTGTTGTTTATGAAGAGTAATATTCTCTCCATTAGAATGGAAGAGAGTAAATTCATTGTTGCATTCATCTTATAGATTAAAGAACCGAGAGACTAGTTGGGTGACATAGGGGAGAAAGTGTCCAACATTGATCTCATCACGATTTCCTTGAATGACATGATAGAGGATTATCAAATGTTCATCACAGGGCTAGCAGCAATGGGTAAATCTCCCACCTTTGGAGAGTAGACACCGATTTTGATGTAGGAAGAAGAGAGATGTAAGAATCTGAAGCCTTAAAATGCAGATATGGCATTGGTGGCAAAGAAAAAGTTGTTCAGAGGGAAACGAGGAGGAGGATAGAAAAGTGATGGTACATCTCAGAAAAATATATTTCAAGGTATTTCATCCACTAAAAATGATTTAGGACTTAAGTGTTTTTACTGTGGAAGAACCAGTCATATTGCTAGAGACTGTTATAAAAAGAAGAATGATGAAAACAAACATAGACACAAGAGGCATACAAGGCAAATTTTTGGCAGAGATCTGAATCATGATCTTAAATCATTTATGTATGATGCTTCTCTTTCTGCTGAGACCGATGAGGCTGGAACTTGGTTTGTGGATTCTAGAACATCCACTCATATGACATATAATCAACACTAGTATGAAAATTTTAAGGAGACCAACAATGGCTCTAACATCTACCTTGGAGATGACAGAGCATATTAGATTAAAGGGTATGGAAATATTCCTATGATATTTCCTAGTGGTAATATCACATGCATCCATAATGTCATGTATGTCCCTAGTATTAAAAATAATTTGATCTTTGCATCCATGATTATAGATCAAAGTTTAAAGGTGGATTTCTTCAAAACTTACTATGTTGCAAGGGATTTGTTGGATCATTAAAAGTCGGTTGCATCAGTAGTAAGAGTTGGAGTCCTATATAAGTTGAATTTTACAAGCGTGCCAGATCAAGCTTTAAATTCAACGACTATGACAACAGAGAATATTTGGCATCAAAGGTTTGGTCACCTCAACCTTCATGACTTATTGCTGCTGCAGAAACAAGGTATGGTTGATGGAATTTATATTTTAAGGAATGAACATATTGATTCTGAAGGATGTGCAATTGTAAAAATGTACAGGGATGAATTTCCCTCTAGCTTAAATTGGAGAAATAAAGATATACTTGGACTTGTGCATATTGATATTTGTGGACCTATCTAGACAAGGCCCTTAGGTGGATCTTACTATTTCTTGATATTTATTGACAACTCCATAGGATATACCTGGGTATAGTTTCTTAGAATGAAAAGTGATGCTTTCGAGTACATTAAATAATTTACAAATATGGTTGATAAGAAGACATATAAAGTCATTAAAATTCTCCCCTCAGATCAACAGGGAGAATACAAGCTTGGAAATTTCATAAAAAATTGTAGAGATCATAGAATAATACAATAGTTTACCGTACCCCACACTCCACAACAAAATGGGGTTGCAGAAAGAAAGAACAGAACTCTGGTGGAGTGTGCACATAGCATGATGAAAGGTAAGAACCTATCTAATGGTTTTTGTGTAGAAGCAATTAGCACTGCAGTTTATCTAAAGAACAAAAGTCCAACTAGGTGTCTTGATCTTAGGACTTCATTTGAGTCTTTGTATGGTTTTAAACTTACAGTCCATCACTTGAGAGTGTTTGGTTCTAGAGATTTTGCACACATTCCTAAGGAAGATAGGAAGAAATTAGATGCTAAATCTATAAAATGCATATTTGTATGGTATTGTTTTAATTTCAAAGCATATCAAATGTTTAATCCATCTACTCGTAAGTTTGTTGCAAGTAGAGATGTTATCTTCCTTGAACAAGTTGATGAAAGGAATAATGACAGAAGTTGTGAGGAGTGGCACATGCCTTTACTGATTGATGACAACAATGATGACACCAAAGATTATTATTTACAGCAACAGTAGCAACAAAAAGAGGAATCTAGTGATGTGGATACATTCAGTAGTCGAAGTCCATTTAGAGGTGAGTAAGAAATCACATAGGACAGAATTGAGGCAAGTCCGCTACCAAGGAGATCAGAATGAAAAACTCACTATCCCGCAAGGTATAAACATCATGCTCTTATGACTAGTATTTTAAATGTTGTTGATCCCATGAATTATAATGAATCAAATCAATATGATGAATGGAGGTCAACTATGAAAGAAGAATATGAGTCCATAACTAAAAATAAAACCTAGGAATTAGTTGAACTCCCAAAAGGAAAAGACCCCATAAGTTGTAAACTATTATTTAAACCTAAGTTCAAAGCAGATGGTAGTGTAGACAAGTATAAAGCTAGTTTGGTGGCCAAAGGGTACTCATAGAAAGAAGGGATTGATTGTGAGGAGACCTTCTCTTCTGTAGCTAAGTTAAATATTATAAGATTGTTAATAGCTCTAGCTACAAAGTACGATTGGAGCTTACACCAACTAGATGTAAAATCTGCTTTTCTAAATGGAGATTTGAAGGAAGAAGTACATTTAACATAACCAGAAGGGTTCATTAAAAAGGGGCAGGAACACTTTGTCTGTAAATTAAAGAAGGCATTGTATGGGTTGAAATAGGCTGCTAGATTTTGGTATGAAAAAAAAGAGTCATTCTTCTTACAACATGGTTATAAGAGAAGCAAAAATTATCAACATCTATATACCACATTTGATTCAAAGGGGAATATTGTGTTGATTTCCTTGTATGTTGATGATTTAATTGTTACTGGAAATTCTAATGAATTAGTTGAAGAAATTAAAGTGCAGATGTCACAGGTATTTGAAATGAAGGACCTTGGAGAGCTGCATTATTGTTTGGGTCTCCAAGTCTGGAGGGATTTTGGTGAGACTTTTGTTACTGAAGGAAATTATGTGAGAGAATTGTTGAAGAAATTCAGAATGGATCAGTGTAAAGTTGTTTGGGTACCTATATAAAAGATTGTTAAATTTTAAAGTGATGATGGTTCTAAAGAGGTGGATACTACATTGTATAGATAACTAGTTAGAAGTTTGATTTATTTTACTACAAACACACCTCACTTAGCATATTCAGTCAATGTGTTGAGTCAGTTGATGACAAAACCTCTTGAAAATCATTGGGTGGCATTAAAAGGTGTCCTAAGGTATCTTCAAGGAACCATAAATTTTGGCATTAAATACACCAATTCTTTTGATGTTAAACTGAAAGGCTATTCAAATTCAGATTGGGCTGGAAATCTGAACGATAGAAGATCTATAATTGAGTATGCTTTCAATATTGGGTTTAGGGTATCTCTTGGAGCATTAAAAAGGAGTGTATTGTATCCCTATCATCAACAAATGCAGAGTGTCAAGTTGTATGTGAAACCACTTGTGAAGCAATTTGGTTGTGAAGACTTCTTCATTATGTAGGAGAAGAACAAATGGATGCTCTGGTGGTTAAATGTGACAACCAAAGTTCAATCAAGTTGGCAAATAATCTTGTTTTTCATAGAAACACAAAACATATAGATACTCAATTTCACTTTGTTAGAGAAAAGGTTCAGTGGAAAGAGATTTTTATTGAATATTGTAACACCTCTGAAAATGCAATTGATATCTTCATCAATCCTATTGGGAATATCAAATTTGAATTGTTTAGTGAGATGTTAAGTGTACAAGTGAATCTTTTCTCCATTAAGGGGGAGAGTTGAAATTAATGGAGAAATTTTATTTCACGATTGTGTGTATGTCTTAGTTTAGACTTAGTTCCTATGTTCTAAGAGATAGTTTTGATCTATCTAAATCACATGTAAACTTATTTATTTCTGATTTTATGGTCAATGAAATATAGTGATACTGCTTGAGGAGTCTCAATGTGTAACTTGGCTCACCAGTGAACTGCTAGTTTCAGTTTGCAAATTTCTTTCTGATTTGTTTTTCCATTTTTTGACACATACAGTTCACTTTTTAATTAAATATTATTCACATATCTCATTCATTCATGCATAATTACATATATAATATATACATTGTCTGCGAGATGGTAGTGAAACTGCTCACTCTGGATCTCGGTCAAATGCCTTTCCCACTACTGTTGAACCCAATGAAACATATGGACGGGCAGATGCATCGAAATTCTCATTTCTCTATTCGCAGTAAAAAGAATTCAACAATATTATAGCTTTCGCTGTACCAATTAAAAAAACTCTTGAAATTTGACAAAAAGGTCTTGCTAAATTCCGTTTATCATATGTATTATCAAGATTATCATAAGTCCTGCTATAGACTATTGATTTATATCTCATGAATTTTTCATATAATTTGCTGCTCACAAATGTCTATAAAAATAAATATATTAATAAGTATCCCTGACGATCTTGAAATTTTCATTTGAGAAGGTTCTCGTCAAAATCCAGGCCTGATTCCAACTCTCAGCTTGATCCACACGTTACTTCATCTACAAACACGTGAAGAGCGTGAAGAGGGCAGAGAAAGACTAAATACATTGACAAAGGGAAGGGATTAATAATTGTACGTCATCTCCTTCTATGCAAGCGGAAGCAGAACAAGTGTTCTTGTGCATCCCAAGAAGAAGAGAAGAAACCATATCTATCCGCAGGTCTGAGAAAAGTCATGCGCGAAACAGAAACTTACACGTCTTCGCGCCTTTATCGTAGGCCTGGCAATTGAGTACGGAGTGTCTTGTATTTTTCTATTTTCCGATGGGCTTAACGGGATTTAACGATGGAATGGATTCACTAGAAGCATGACGGCGGAGACCATAGCATAGATGGAAGAAACGATTCCGAATTTCCAATGTATCAAAATCTATTGTACTGTAGACCATGCCACATAGTTAAACACTTTGAACCGTAGGGCTGGCATTGTGTCGACTATGGCGATATCTACGCTGGTGGGGTAATATTCTGCTTAATAAGTTTTAAATAGTACGAGTTTAAACATTTTAGGATGTATTCTTTCTATAATAGTCTTAGAATTCGAATCTTGTTTAAGAAAATTGTGTTGCTGATCTTTAGATATTGCATTTATACTTTTATTGATAAATTCTTTAGCCTCTAGAAAGGGTTAGAAATTATAATTATTCTGGTATGCTAGAAATTGTAATTATTCGGGTAGGTTAGAGTTTATTAAACTTAGGAGTCGAGTGACTTTGAATTAAGTTATAATTTGAGAAAAGTCGAATTTGAGTGTATGTTGAATTATTTCAGACTAATAATTCTCATTAGGGAAAAGTCTAATTTAAAATGTGTACCTATTAAATTTAAAGTTTAGACTAATATTTCTCATTACACTATTTATTTTAGTAGAACTCTACCTCTTCTATGTCTTTGGTCACACTTCTGCAGTTAATATCCAATTTGGAATACAAATCTTACCATGTTTAGCATACCACTCTTAAAATAACGTTTAGCATATCAATATACTTTTTGGATGTTCGCTTTAATGCCGATGCCTTGCTCACACTTCCAGACTTAGCCATAGAGTGTATCGTGTCGTGTCACTAAAAGTTTGATATGAATGAATCTTCAACTGAGGGTGACATATTTTTCTAGAAAGCAGTGGAATCAAAAACAGGTTTTACTATCCCGACAAAACATCAGTCACTGTTCTGGTTCTGGCTTTTTTTATCATGGGAAACCTCTCTCTCATCCTATAAATACGTTGGAATGTCAGCTACATGCATGGAGTTCTTCGGCCACATCTCTTCTTTTCTCGTTTGTTTGATATCTCCAATGGCTTAGTGATTTCCTTTAAATTGTCATATTCCTTGAGTGATTGCTTCTCATGGTTGTTCCCATGGACACCCATGGATGAAGAGGGAGAGCACAGCCCCAGCATTATTCCCTAGAGAGAAAGGGTATTGTAGGAGAGGCTGTGCTATCTCTCTTCCTCTGTTGGTCTTCTGTGATATTTAGCAATTTAGTCATAGTTTTGATAGGACAACCCTAGAGCGAACCAAACAAGGCTATAATATCTCTTCGTTGCTCAGCCACTTTACTTTTTCATGTCCCTGCACACAATGGGTTTTCGGTTTTTATACTCTTACGCTGTATTTGGAAAGGAAAACACTTGCAGTTTTTCTTTCTGAAATAGATAATGTTATCAAACAGTTATTTTTTTTTCAAATAGATAATGTTATCTACGTGCATGTTGCTTCTCGTCTATAGTAGGCTTTTGAATACACTGTATAGAGGCCAGTAGCATGCAGCTTCCGACGGAGAGAATTTACTTCTTTCGATTACTAACTTACTAGCCCTAGATGTGAGGCGGGAGATGTAATTTGTGCTGCAACATAAATTTGTTTGGTTTGAATAATCAGTGGTATTTTTGCTCTTGGAGTTAACTCTGCTTTTTATTTTCTCCTAATGTTTTCCATGCTTTCCTTTTCTTAATTATTTTCGGAAATTGAGTTGTGCAGGATTTCCTGGCCGTTGCTTCATTTCCATTTCCAGCTTCTACGAATCGGAATGTACATGGCACTATAGAGTCATATTTGAAAGCAAAAATCTATGTACAGTATTGTTTATGCGAGTTATGTGGACTGACATTGAAGGCAATGGATCGGTTTCAGCATTAAATACCAATATATGACCTGATCTGCAACGTAGGATCCAAAATGCTTGTGGGTCAGCGTTGTATATTCCAGCATATGTTAAGTACTTGGTTGTTTGTGATTCAGATATAAAGAATAAAACTAAAAGTTGATACTATTTTCATAATATTTATCTGCACTAAGTCAATCATTAGTTGGGTGTTTTTTCATCTAATTTATTAAATATTACTTTATTTTTATCTACAATATTTAAATTAAAGACAATAAACTAATTGTTTTTTCGTCTAATTTATTAAATATTACTTTATTTTCATCTACAAGATTTAAAAACAATAAACCAATCATTAGTTTAGTGTTCAAGTCAAGTTGACACCCCGGTATATTACGGACTCTCTAAAAAAGGCATCAAGCTCGCTTCATAGGACCTGGATGATTTAGGACTCTCTCACAAGGACTGATTTCATGGGTACTATGATAGACCTGTACTATCATAAATCATTCAGTTGACACCCCAGTATATTAGGGACTCTCTAAAAAAGCATCAAGCTGGGTCATAGGACCTGGATAATTTCGGACTCTCTCACAAGGACTGATTTCATGGGTAGTATGATAGACCTGTACTATCATAAACCATTCATTGACAGGGTCAAGAAGCACCAGATGTTTAAACATCCTACTATGGATATTTAAAATACTTGTATTTAAAACCATATCCACCTTTACATGTTTTTGTATCAGCACTTTTATAAGTGATTACTGTTTTTTACTTACATTACACATTACACTTGCTTATCTTTTTTTAAACAGTTTTTTAGATGGGTTTTTGCTATTTTTGAATAGATCTACCCTGTATGAATACATGTATCTACAGAAGGTGATTTTATTTCGTGATAAAACTGAAACTTTTTCCAGAAGAAAAAAAAACAATTTTTGCGGCAGGCATGTGCAAAGAACTTTGTTAAATCCACCTGCAAAACGTGGTGCAGAACTTTCTGGTAAGGTTCTTTACCAATTCAAATGGGACGGCCTCAATACCACCCCCGCAGCTTTAAATGCTGTGTAATAGGGTTGTCAGGGCTCTATCACTATGACTTTCCCGGTACTGCCCTATGTGGTAATGAAGATGTATTTAGTAATAAATGCGTAGTTACCGATTTACCATGTGATTAAAAAAAACAAAATCTCTATATACATCCTCCGTTGAAGCAGATTGATCATTCTCATAAGTACGAACCTGTGCTCCCCTTTCCGGAGTCGAGGGAAAGTTTGCAGTGAATGGGAAAAAAGTGGGGTCATGAAGATCTGGTTGTAGTGCAGATTTGGATAAATCGTTGAGTTGGATTTGAAAATATTTCACATTCAACGATATATATTCCAGTTTATACGAAGTTCATGACTTTGTTTGTAAGGGCATAATATTGGTCTCATATATCTATAAGGAAGAATACTGAATTGAAAATGCCGTTTAACCTGTGCGGATGGCTGAATATACTGTAACAAATCGAAATATACACATTAACATTTCAAAGCGTATCGAAAACCGCAAGGCCGAATTACAGACCGCCGAGAAAAAGGTATAATGTAAGCAATTTAACTGCCCTTGCCTTTGTCTCTCTCAGATTTCATGTTCCCATTGTTGCCCTTATACTAGTTAGATTAATGGGTATAGAGAAAAAGTATGAAAATGTTTTGCAATGGACGTTTGTCAGTGTTTTAATTGAGCAACTAATGAAATGCCAAGGGAAAGCCTTGCGCTTCCAAAATAATCAAAGAATTTTATTTCTTGCATGCTTATGCTAACTTCCGTAATTGTATTTGGTGAATGGATTAACGGTGGTGGATACCAAAAACAGGTTTAAATTGTATGATATTTTCCGGGAATAGAGAAACTGACAACGCCACTGGATGATTGTCGGGCTTTGATATTAACCGATTTAATGGCCGCAGCGTAATGTGCCGCATCGCCGGAAGAAGGTACGAAGGAGTTGGCAAACGATAGCAAAATCCGTTGAAAATACAAATCGAGTCCGGAAATGAGCTTCTTTGAAGGGCTTTGTCGCAGAAAAGGCTTAGAGGGAACAATGGCCTAGTGGTATTTCTATCTCTTGCTAAGAATTATATGAAACTGAGCTCCTAGTTCACTTGGTATTTGTACATGAGTTATTTACACTTTGAATTTCATTAGTTTAATCGTAGTGTGTTCGGGTCATAGGCGCCAATAATTTGATTCAATTAATTTGACACACATTCATTCCGTTCAACTAATCTCAGTCTTGTTCGTAAGTTTGTTATTGAATGAAAACACACTTCTGCACAGCACTCATGATCCCCATGCACTCTGAATTATCGGAAGAGCAACAGACATCTGCGCAGCATCCATGATCCCCATGGAATCTTAGTTACATTGGATGGCATTGTTTACATGCACATAATTTTATATTGGAATAAAAGTATGACATTCTGATGAGTTGAGTTCTTTCCATAATGATTGATACAGTTACAATCATCTTCCTTTCGATTCTACAAGGACCTCTATATAAAAGCTAAATCCTTCGAGTTTATTTCAATGCTAAATCTTTCGAGTTTATGACATTGTTCCAACTTCGATTCCTTTCCTTAATCCATTGAAATTAAAAAGAAATGGGAGGTTTATTAACAATACACTTATGACCTTGGTTATAATGACATAAAATAATTGCTTTGGTTTAATAATATTGGTGTGTTATAATGTACTTTTATTAATAAAACAAGAAATTACAAGAAAATATAATATATTTATGTTTATATAATAACAATAATAATGATTCAGAGAGGAGGAGCTGTGGGAGAGCCATCCTCAGCTAAGGCGTTCTCGTATAAAGATGCAGTCCATGCCAAGAATACTGAGAAGATAGATCCACCAGTGAAGACTTCACCCAAGCCTTTTTTGGTTGACAAAGTGGAGGAGGTTCCCTCAGTGGAGATCTCCTACCCTGATCTGGAAGACGACACCCAAAAATTTGCAGAAAGGGCCATCATCTGCAGATTCAATGGGCTCTGGCCGCGCTCACAGGATCTGTATGACTGGATCAAGGAAAACTGGACAGACCGCTGCAAGGTTTATTTCTGTGCAAAGGGATATTTCATAGTGCTGTTCGATGACCTCGAGCACTGCTACAACGCCCTAGACGAAGGCCCTTGGTTCATGGATTCAGCTGGTCTTTTCCTAACTCCATGGTTTCCAGACTTTGACCCAGCCTCAGCCGTCATCACTAAAGCCCCGGTATGGATCAGACTTCCAAATCTCCCAGTTCACCTGTGGCGTACAGAAGTATACAGGCAAATAGGTAACGCCTTGGGTAGCTTTCTACTGGGAGATTACAAGAGAGAGCGGCAAGGTCTCTATACATACGCTAGAGTTTGTGTGGAGCTTGATTTAAGCAAGGGATTGCCAGAGTACATTAATCTCAAGATCAAGGACTTTGTCTGGACCCAGTTTCTAGAGTACGAAAACACTGCCTTCAGATGCCGCCATTGTCACCTAACAGGGCACCTGCAAAACTCTTGCCCATCGCTGACAGCAAGAACGAAAAAGGGACTCTTCGCACATTCTAAGCCCAAGCGTTGGACTCCCTGTCCACCGCCGCCAGCCGGAAGCTCCAGACCCCCAAGTATGGAAAAGGAGGCAAGAGAGTCAGAACCAGATCAGGCGCCTCAGCCGATGGATCCGCCCACGGACAATATGGGGCACACTCATGTCACAGCAAGTTCCCAGAAACGTCCCCATGAGACTTCATCCTCTGAATCAGAGAAGGAGTCCCCTGAGATAGAGAACTCCAGTCTTCAAGTTGTTCTAGCTCATCCTCCCCATGATGGCTGGACAAAAGTTAACAAAAAAAAAGGGAAAAAACAATGTGGTGTAGTTACTGTCCCGTTGGGATAATAGCCTGTTAGTTGGTATTTGCTCGAATCTTCTGTTGTAGCTGAGTTTGTATCTTCCCTCCGAGGCCGAGGTTGATGTATCCATCATTTCCGGTCTGTCGGTCTTTTGCTTTTCCTGCAGCTCTGTGATTGTATCTTTCCTCCGGGACCGAGGTTGATGAATCCATCATTTCCGGTCTGACGGTCTTTTGCTTTTCCTGTCTGTACTATATTTTACCTAATAGATTTAGTCTTTACCCAGAAAAAAAAAAACAATAATAATGATTCCATTAGAAACACTATACATTTTAATATGGGGAGATGTTGTAGCGCTTGTAAATGTCTGTAAATTATTAATTTTTTTATAAAGATTATATTAATTTTAGAATTTTATATCAAAATTAATTATACTAATATAAATAAATAAATACATATTTAAATAAATAAATATATTTATTTAGAGTTAATGCCTACCAAATATATGTTTAAAATATATGTTCATGTAAATATATTTATCTGGAGTTACTCTCTACCAAAGCAAGTATTTATAAATACATATATGCTTATATAAATAAATATATTTATATAAAGTTACTTTTTACTAGAGCAAGCATTTCACGTATTTCCACAAAAATAAATAGGAATTATATATATTTCAAGTATTTCCACAAAAATAAATAGGAATTATATATATCTCTGTGTGTAAATAAATATATTTATCTAGACTTACCTTTGATCACAATAAGCCTTTCAATTGTATCCACCAATATCAAGTATTTCCACAAAAGTAGGTAAGATTTTTATGTAATTAATTATACATCATGGGTTATTACGAGAATTATTTATGCATTTCCCAACATAAAAATCCATGCTTGTCAAAAATTGATGGTTGTTATTTATTAATTTTTATAATTAAAATATGAAAGAAATGATGATTCAAACTTATCAATATATATTAATAATTACATTATATAAATATTATTTTATAACTATCATCATATTATAATTATTTTTCATAATTATGATAATAAATTTAATATAAGCTAGATATGTTACATGACATTAAGTTAGATATATTATAATCTAGTAAGTTAGTGTTGTGAGAAAAGATTGTTGTATGTATTGCAGGTGGTGTCTTCATCAAGGAAATCATAAAATGTTTGTAAGGAATAAACAGTAAAATGATAGAAAAATAAGTGAAGGTTGCCATAGAGGATTCCTTTGTACGTTTTTATCTTATTTGTTTGGACAAGTCTAGATGTCTAAATAATATAAAGAGTTTTAATATAATATTGGGTTTAATAATAATATTAATATATTGTTATATTAATATTATTAGATTTAATAACTCTAGATTAATATAATATTAATTTTAATATAATATGTTTAACATAATATAATATAACTCTAGATTAATATAGTGTTAACTTTAATATAATGTTAGATTTAATATATTATAATATATATGAATGCAACACGGTAGAGAGCTTTAAGATAATATAATAATATTATAATATAAAATAGTAATATTATAATATTATTTTATTTATGTCTTCTATTTCCAAAAGACCAATAACATTATTTATATAAAATAATTTACATATGTATATTTTTGTAGCATTTATGAGGCTATTATATCTCAAAAAAAGATGCGAAAATAGCATGAATGGTCCATTTTAATACAATAATGGCTCTTATCCTCACCTTACGATATTTTTTTTGAGGTTCCTTCTTCTTTTTAATACATTGTCAATATAATATTGGTGGATATAGTTGAAAAACAAAAAAATATAAAGAGAGTATAATCTTCAAATGCCTAACGGTGGTGCATCATAAATATATATTTTGATTTTTATGTAGTTCAGACACATCTTTTCTTTGGAATCATAAAAATGCAATATTGTCTAGTTGAGTTCTCATAGCAAGAAGGAAGTTGAAATAATTGAGATGTATCATTAATCTAGTCTATAGCAATTTTGGAGTTTCCATAGATATGAATGATGAAGCTTTTCCAGCTCTTAGAAGGATGTTAAAAGACAATAAATATGCATAGTTATTGGTGGTTATTCTATGCTTCCATAAAAGGAAAGGAAATGTGAGTTGTTTATGAATATTTGGCCATCGCTTCCTCCCTTTGGTGGGTATGTTGAGTGGTTCCATCAAAGAATGCCTAGCTTTTTTTTCTTTTATTTATCATCACAATTCCAATGTAGGGAAGTAGTTGATTTTTTGTAAAATGTTGTTTACTTTTTCTAGGCATTTTCCCATGACCTAGGGGCTCACATGTGTGACATGGGGATGTTTGAATATGAGCCAAAACATCAAGTCCTTCTTAGGAACAATTCCCTTCTGCTATATTTTGGATTGGAAGCCCACACATATGCAAACCTTGGAAGTCAGTTATTGAAAATATAATAAGTTGCATGTTTTGAATTGGTTAAGCCATTATTATCAATAAATAAAATATTAATCCTTTTATTTCATTAAAAATAAAGGAAAAAATAATACTTAGTTACTTAAGAGTTATAAGCATATGGCAATATCTTCATAAAGAAATACAATAGGAATGACAATAAATGGTGAAGCGATGAGGTAAAATGGTTAAGTATGTGTGTATTAAATGGCTGAAGAGATGAAAAAATGGTGACTCAACATCGCCCCCACACCTGAATATTTTCATCTCCTTATACAAACAAGGTAGAGCTGATAATAAAAAGTACTAGTCTCACAGCTAATCATTTTTGTATTCTAGTTCACTTATTGCTAAACTCTTCTATAGCTTCGGCCATTTCTTTTGTTTTCTCTTTGTCCCACTCATGCAACTAATTTTTTCATTCCATATATTAAGATACGAGCTTCATGTATAATCTAATTACAGCTTTTAGGAGGGATTCATCACAAAATAAACTGGTGCAAATACAAGGTCAACACATGCTCCAACTCTATTCTCATCAATTCCACATTAATGTTCTAAGAAAACATATTTAACTAATATGACCTATACTAACTTAGAACTTTGCATAGTATGTTCATGCCCTTCAATTTGAATCTCCTCTCTCTCTAATTTGGACCTTTTAAAGGTTCTTGTCTCCGCCTCACCATTGTACAGTGCATTTAATTTAGAGTTCATATGAACTTCATTATTCTGCTATTGTGAATCCTCTCTTAAGAAACGTAGTGAAATTGTTGTTTATCCGAAAACCTGATTTTGCTCAATGTCTTCACTTCCTCATTTCAAAGTTTTAGTTGATTCCTATTGACAATATCTATCAATCATGGAACTCAACTTGTTGTCTTCCGTTTTAACAACTCTATAGTCCATGTTTTTTTGGGTCCCTATATTACTAGTGATTACCCCATTACTATTGTAGTTATACCCCTTATTTATATTGTTGTGCCCCTATTACCCCCATATTGTTATTTCTGTGCCCCATAGAATCCCTCTATTGTTATTTTTGTCGCTTTATATTATTATTGTTAGGTCGGCTGGATTATATTGTGACTCCCTAGACTCCTATATATAGAAAGGAGGTTTTGTCATTTGTATCATCCAAGAATTGTTCATTTATGTAATGTAAAGGAGGTTGCCCCCTCGAAGAGGCTGAATTCTAAGGCGTTGATCTATCTTTTCTATCTTTTCTATCTTTTCTTGAGTTGGTTTCATAACATTTGGTATCAGAGCTTTGGATTCTAGGGTTTCGCTGCTCCAAACAGGTCATCGTGGCATTTTCAGTATAAGTTTTTTTTCTGTAACGTTTCAGAAGCCACAAAAAAAACCATTTGAGAAGAAATCACGCTGAAGCTTGGGTCCAAATTTCAGAGCTTTTCGCGCGATATTTGCGGGGATATGATCTGAGGAAGTTGGCCTTTTTCCAGACTCCTGAATTACTTTCAAAACAGGTGACCTGGGGAAAATCGTCATAACTTTCTCTTTGGGGATCGGATTGAAATTTCGTAAGAAGGTACAAAAATAGGACGGACTGTAGTTTCTTGTGTGTGTGTTGTAGATTCAAAGGTTGAAACAGTGACTCGTGGCACGTCGTACAAGTTCGTTGTACTGAACCAATCTAAAAACAAGTCACTGTGGGAGATTTCACATAACTCTTCCTTGGAGAATCCAATTTGGCTCAGACTTGTGGCATTGGAAAGAGGACGCAGAAGGCTACTACAGGTAGCAATTTCAAAATTGGATGATCCGAAATTACAGAGATACATCAGATTCAATATCAGGCTTCTATAAAGTGAAAAAACATGTGTAGTTTTTTTTTTTAATTTTTGTGTAAGCTTGGTTTAACAGAATTGAAAGGGCATAGTAAAGCATTATTATCGGTAACTAATGCCCCGAGGAAAGAAAATGAAAACACCTAGTAAGGAACCTGAAAGCTCTAGCATGAGCCATGAAGAAGAGGAAGAAATGCTACATGATATATCAAAATTACAAGAACAAGTGCAACAAATGTCACGCTCACAAAAGCTAACAGAAGCTAAGATAAGTGGCGTGGAATCTAAGATAAATGGCATGGAATCTAAGATAAATGGCGTGGAATCTAAGATAAAGGGCATGGAATCTAAGATGGATGATTCAAAGATAGATTTGAAGAGAGACATGGTAGATTTGAAGATAGATATGAAGACAGACATGGAAGAATTGAAGAAGTTGCTACAAGAAAGGGTCACTAATGGTGAAAAGGTAGTAAAGGAAACTCATGATGAGAACAAAAGAAATGTTAATCATGATTCCATAGACGCTAATGTTGGATCGAAGAATCACCATATTCCAAAAATCGATATGAGGAAGTTTGATGGCAAGGATCCCGCCACATGGATATTACAGATGGAGCAATTCTTCGATCTCAATAATGTGAAAAATGCACAAAAGGTACGTATGGCAACTGTATATTTGGAACCAAATCAGTTTGTATGGTATCAATGTCTTTGCTCTCATAAACAATTTATCACTTGGGCAATTTTTACGGAAGAATTGATAGCACATTATGAAGATACAAAAAGCAACACTTTTTTTAGCCAATTGATAAGTCTCAAACAAAGGGGTTCAGTAATGGAGCACATTGAGGAGTTCCAAAAATTGAACATAAGGGTAAAAGATATTCCAGAGGAGCATATGATTGATGTGTTCATAGGGTCTTTAAAGAATAATATCCAACATGATGTTCGCCTTTGGGAACCCGATTCATTAGAGAAGGCATTCAGGTTAGCAAGAAAAATGGAAAGCAAAATTATGGCAACCAGGAAGCATACCACTCACAACTATAAAGACAGAAGTGTTGTTGCCCCTAGTCTTCCACAACCTATAAGGTTGACACCACAACAATTGGAAGAAAAAAGAGCAAAAGGGCTTTGTTACAGTTGTGATAGCAAATACACTAAAGCTCATAAGTGTGCTGAGAAGAAATTATTCTACATAGATTGTGAAGAGGAAGAAGAAAAGGAGCAAGAAAGGTCAAAAGGAGAAGATATACTTCATGAACAAAGCCTAGATGAAGAACAAATAAATCCGACCATATCTTGTAATGCATTGGCAGGAATTACCACTCCTCTAACCATCAAGATAGAAGGACAAATCAAGAAGAAAAAGGTAATAGTGTTGATTGATTCAGGAAGCACCCACAATTTTATTCATTGTAGGGTAGCAAAAGAATTGAATTGCTTCCTATATCCAGCACCAGAGTGTCAAGTGATGATTGCAAATGGAGGAACAATAAATTGCTCTGGAAAGTGCCATAATATAAAGCTATCCATGGGAGAATATGTATTGACTAGCCCAATGCTTTCCATTCCAATGGGAGGTGCGGATGTTGTACTAGAAGTCCAATGGCTACAATCCTTGGGTACAATAGCTTTTAATTTTCAAGAACTTTTCATCAAATTTTCTACGGAAGGAAAGGAAGTTGAATTAAGGGGTATTGCAGGGAAACAAGGAAAGATAATCAGCTCTCATGGTATGACAAAGCTTCTAAAAAAGGAGCAAAGAGGTGTAATTGCACAATTATGCTCGCTAGATGTTTCCACATTGGAATCATCTATTTCTCCAGATCTCCAAAAAGTCCTGGACAATCATTCCAAGGTATTTGAGACTCCCAAGGGTCTCCCACCTATGCGTGATCATGATCATGCTATTCATATGATTCCAGGAAGTGTTCCTCCAAACATCAGGACGTACAGATATCCCTATGTCCAAAAAAGTGAAATTGAACGTATGGTTGCAGAAATGCTAGAGGCTGGTATAATTCAACTGAGTCAAAGTTCTTTCTCAGCTCCAGTAGTATTGGTGCACAAGAAGGATGGATCATGGCGCATGTGTCCGGATTATAGGGAGCTCAACAAGCTCACTATTAAAGATAAGTTCCCCATTCCTGTTATTGATGAATTACTGGATGAATTGCATGGATCAATTTACTTCACCAAGTTGGATCTTCGTTCGGGATATCATCAAATCAGAATGAAGATTGAAGACATTCTGAAAATGGCATTTAGAACTCATGAGGGTCATTATGAATTTTTGGTCATGCCTTTTGGCCTTACCAATGCACCTTCAACATTTCAAGGTTTGATGAATTCAATTTTCAAACCATTCCTTAGAAAATTTGTGTTAGTATTTTTTGATGATATACTAATCTACAACAAGTCTTGGAAGGATCATGTTGAACATGTTGATAGGGTGCTACAACTATTGGAGGAGAAACAATTATATGCAAAAAGATCCAAATGTTTCTTTGGAGTCCAGGAGGTGGAATATTTGGGTCATATTGTATCTCATGAAGGAGTTAAGGTAGACCCTAGCAAAATTAAAGCCATTAAGGAATGGAAAATCCCCACATCCATAAAGCATCTGCGAGGATTTCTTAGGTTGACAGGGTATTATCGCAAGTTTGTTAAGAATTATGGGAGAATAGCAGCACCTCTAACAACATTATTGAAGAAAGATTCATTTTCATGGACTCCGGAAGCAACAAAGGCCTTTGAACATCTTAAAGAGGCAATGTGCCAAGCACCGGTCTTAGCTACACCGGACTTCACAAAAACCTTTATTGTGGAATGTGATGCTTCAGGAAATGGAATTGGTGTTGTTCTAATGCAAGATGAAAGACCCATTGCTTTTGAAAGTCGTCCAATCAAGGGAAATTTTTAAGCAAAGCTATTTATGAGAAGGAAATGTTGGCAATACTCCATGCACTTAAGAAATGGCGACCCTACCTAATGGGAAGACACTTCAAGGTAAAAACGGATCATGATAGCCTTAAATACTTTTTAGAACAAAGATTATCCTCTGAAGAGCAACAAAAGTGGGTCACAAAGATGTTGGGTTATGACTTTGAAATCATCTACAAAAAAGGGAAGCAAAATGTGGTGGCAGATGCACTCTCAAGAAAGGATGAGGATGTGGAAGCATTGTTGTGTGCCATTTCTATTATCCAACCAGATTGGATAAACGAAGCAAGGGAGGAATGGAAGAATGACGAAGAAGTGTGGGCACTTATTCGAAAGGTACAACAAGATTCCAGTACTTCTGATACATTTAGCTGGCAAAATGATTCGTTATGGTACAAAGATCGCTTATACCTCTGTAAGAATTCCCAGCTAAAACAAAAGATTCTTATGGAATTGCACACTTCTCCCTTAGGAGGGCACTCAAGATTTTTAAAAACTTACCACAGGGTTAAGAAGGAATTTTTTTTGGATGGCCTTAAATCAGATATTCAAAAGTTTGTGGCGGAATGTTTGGTTTGCCAGCAAAATAAATTTGAAACAATTAAGACACCGGGTCTATTACAACCTTTATCCATTCCAAGCCAACGTTGGGAGGAGGTTTCAATGGATTTTATCACAGGTTTACCCAAGTCTGAGGGAAAGAGTGTCATCATGGTGGTAGTTGACAGACTTACCAAGTATGCACACTTTTGTGCATTATCACATCCATTTAAAGCCAGTACAGTTTCTACTGCATTTATGGAAACAGTTCAAAAGCTACATGGAAACCCAAAGATTATTGTAAGTGACAGAGATCCCATTTTCACTGGAAATTTTTGGACAGAATTATTTTCTTGTCTTGGTACTCAGTTAGCTCATAGCTCATCTTATCATCCTCAATCTGATGGGAAAACTGAGATAGTAAACAAATGTTTGGAAGGATATCTTCGTTGCTTTGTATATGAAAAATAGACACAATGGGTCAAATGGTTGCCTCTGGCTGAATGGTGGTATAACACTTCCTTCCATACAGCAACAAAAATGACCCCATTTATGGCACTTTATGGGTATCAACCACCATCCATCACATCATATTTAAGAGAAAATTCTAAGGTTCAGGCAGTGGAACATCACATCGAACATCAACAACAAGTCCTCCAACTCTTAAAGGATAACCTCGTGTTGGCACAAAATAGAATGAAACAACAGGCAGATCAACATCGCAGTGAAAGAAGTTTTGATGTAGGTGATTGGGTATTCCTATGGCTACAACCATATAAGAAAATGTCCCTAAAGCAAGCTAAGAAGGATAATAAATTATCACCAAAGTATTATGGTTTGTACAAGGTGTTGCAAAAGATTGGTACTATGGCATACAAATTGGACCTTCCTGCAGCTTCTCGATTGCACCCAGTTTTCCATGTTTCATGTTTAAAGAAGATTATAGGTGACAAGCTCCCAATTCAAACAATATTGCTAGAACTTGACGAGGAAGGAAAAATTATATTGGAACCGGAAGCAGTCACAGAAACAACAACTCGACAGCTACGAAATCGATCAATTTCAGAGTATCTTATCAAGTGGAAGAACTTATCCGCTGAAGATTCCACATGGGAGGATGAGAATTTTATGCAGAAGTATCCAGAACTACTCAAGAGTTGAGGACAACACTTTTTTGAAGGAGAGGGGCATGTTGGGTCCCTATAATACTAGTGATTACCCCATTACTATTGTAGTTATACCCCTTATTTATATTGTTGTGCCCCTATTACCCCCATATTGTTAGTTCTATGCCCCATAGAATCCCTCTATTGTTATTTTTGTGGCTTTATATTATTATTGTTAGGTCGGCTGGATTATATTGTGACTCCCTAGACTCCTATATACAGAAAGGAGGTTTTGTCATTTGTATCATCCAAGAATTGTTCATTTATGTAATGTAAAGGAGGTTTCCCCCTCGAAGAGGCTGAATTCTAAGGCGTTGATCTATCTTTTCTATCTTTTCTTGAGTTGGTTTCATAACATGTTTCCTATGCTTTGTGCATTGCAATCAAAACTTTGATCACAAAACCCATGACTTAACACCTCTGAAATGATTCCTACAAGATTATTGTTTGAGAATAACACTTGAAATGTAATTTATTCCTTTAGCGATCTACAAACTACCATGGATATTCTAATGGAAATTTTGTCACAAAAGATATGATAATATTATATTAAAAATCTGAGATTCTACACTATTACAATTTTATTTAATTCCTAAATTTGTAAAATTAACTATAATTAGTGCATGCATGTAAAAATAAATCAATCAGAAAAATAGAGAACTAAAAAATAAGCTCACACACACATAATACACAATATATTATCTCTGGGAAACCCTTTCAGGAGAAAACCGAGCTGGAATGTGAGGCCTCTTCGCTCTCTTTCTCTGCGTGGAAATATGGTTGCAGATACAAAGAAATAATATATGTGGCTCTTGGAATGCTGCAGTGCACAGATCCTCTCTTTGTGTTCTACCTCCTATCTCTCCTTGTTATCTTTTCTCAACTATGAACAAAATTCTCTTGAAAGAATGGAATTCCTCTTCCTCCAAGTGGCCCAGTTATAACACAACCTGATAGCCTACTAGTGGTTAAGTTTGACAACATCAACTCATAACTAGAGTTACAAAATAGACTCGTCTAGAGTCTTTTACATAATAAACACGTGGATAGCCCATTTTCAATGAATAATTGGGGTTGGCGCGTCATCCTTTCGAACTATAGGTGTGAAAACAAGAAAGTCAACTTCCAAATGGCATAAATTTTGCATACAGACTCTCATTGACACAATTCTTGTGCTATTGGAAATATCTTTGTGTGTAGAATAACATGAAAAGGTGATGTATTTTAGCGAAAATTTATTACCCCCAAAAAATTTTGTTTTCTGCCTCAAAATTCTCCTGGAAGGTTTGAGACCCTGTTTCGCTAGACTGTTTCCCATCAGTAAAAATAGTCCCATGAGGTGATTCCTCCATGTTTTCCACTCCAAATGCATTGAGATGGGTAAGAGAAATATAATGATCAAATTTGGATCACACCTCCCGATTTTGGGAGGCTTTTGGTCCCCAAAATCTTTTACTGAATGAGGTGAGAAAATTTTTCCTCCACCTTCTCTCTGTTGTACCATTTAGTTTTGCTTGTAAGTTATCCCTTCAACCCAATCTTCCAAAGGTCTTGTTGCTCTTGTCTTGTACTTCTGGACCTCTTTTGTAAAACTGTATCTTATGTCAACTCTGCCTGAGTGTTTCGTACCAAATCCTCCACAGAAGGTAGGACATGTTCTTCTTCCTGGTCTAACATCGAAGGCTCATAGAGTTTTAAATTCTCTACATTTACAATTGAGTAAATGCGTATATATGGTGGTAAACTGAGTCGATAGGAATTGTCACCCACCTTTTCCAGTATCTCAAAGGGACCATACCTTAGAGCCTTTATTTTCTTACCAGGCCCCTAGAGGCTCTCCTTGTTCAATTATAGCCATACTATGTATCCCACCTTGAATGATTTCTCTATTTGGTGTTGATCATGCCTAGCCTTATACTTCACCTACAACTTCTATAGTGTTTCCTATACCTATAGATTGATTCGCCTGATCTTATCTATAAATTTTTTAGCCCTCAAAGCATCTCCTATAAGGTATTCCTTAACTCCTCATTGCTTCCCATATGCAATAACCAAAGGTGAAGGTGGAAAATATTAAAAAAAGTTAAAAATGCAGACTTTCCTGTAGAAATGTGGACTGGTATGTTATAACAATGTTGTATATCATCCATATTTTCATCCCAGGTTTTTGTATGCTTCTAGTTGTAACCCCTTAGAAGCGACACCAATGTCCTATAAGTACTTATATCTGCCTATTTGTATGTGGATGGAATGTTTTAGATATCTTCAACTTCGTGTCCATCTTCTCCCACAATGTAGTCCAGAATGCACTTAGAAATCTTGTATACATTTATGAAATGATGCTCCTTGGTATCCCAAAGTGTACCTAGATTTGTTCAAAGAACAAGTTTGTCACTTCTTCTCCACTGATGGTCTTTTTAAAGGGCATTAGAACACACATATTTTTGAACATGTCAACTAACACAAATAGGTAGTCATGTCCCTTCTTGGCTATCGGTGAACCTCCCACAAAGTCAAGGGAAATCCCTTCCCAAGGAAGAGTAGCTACAAGTAAGGGATGATAAAACCATGTTTCCTATTACTAGGCTTGTTGGTACAACAAATCATGCATCGTCTTATGAACCTAGCTACATGCTCTTACATCTTGGGCCAATACGCATACCTCTGCAAGTTAGCCATGATCTTTTGTACACAAAAGTACCCTGCAACCTTGGAGGTGTGAGCCTCTCTAATCAGCTGCAAATGCTCACCTTTAGGAACAAATAACTTATATAGTCTGTAGAGTAACCCATCTTAGAGATGGTGGTCAATGGTGTTGTCACCATCATGCACATGAATTTGACTCTAAAATTACTGATAAAACTCCTTGAAGTCCTCATCTTCCGAATATGCCTCTCTTTATGCATCATGGGTGAATGGTTCCATGTGCGTAAGAGTCCCCAAACTTGTAATCTTTGATTTGGGTGGCCTTGAAAGCATATCGGTCAACTTATTTGTGTTTTCCTTTTTATACTTGGTCATCAAATGAAGCTGTTGTAAAAACCCCATCCACTTGTAATGCCTGGTCTATTGTAGCTTACTCTGGGCTTGCAAGTATTATAACAACTGGTGATATTTGTGGATTAATGTCTCCTTTCCCATTAGATAGTGCTTCCACTCCTTCACAACTTACACCATGGCATAAAGATCCTTATCATAGGCAGGGTAGTTAAGAGCTGCCCCATGAAGTACTTCATAATGGTCACAAACATGCCTTCCTCCTTGCATCAAGGCAATTCGGGTAGTATACACACTAGCATATCTCTCCACTTCAAAGGGCCATTGAAAGTTTGGTAATGTTAGAGCTGGTGCTTCACTGATCTTCTTCTTTAACTCATCGAAATCCTTATGTTTCCCTTTTCTCCATTGGAAACTCTTTCAACTTGTTGTTATGGCGTGGAGCGATGTTGCTACTACTCAAAATGAGGCTATAATTTTCCTGAGGTACTATGTTTCCCCAATGAAAATCCTAACCTCAGTAACATTAACAGGCACCAGCCATTTCATGACAACCTCCATCTTGGAAGGATATATCTTCAATTCTCCTCCACTAATCACTTATCCCAAATACACCAAGGATTGTTGCGCAAACTTGCGCTTCTTGAGATTTTTTAGGAACTGGTGCTTCTTTAATGTTTCCATCACCTGCGTGAAATGTGAAATATTCTCCTCCCAGGTAGCACTATATACCCATATATCATCCCAATAGACAATAACAAATTAATCTATAAAAGGGTGTCATACATCATTCATTAATCTCATAAATGTAGTTGGTGTATTACATAGGCCAAAAGGAATAACTAACCCTCATACAAATCTTGCCTAGTTTTGAAGGTGATCTTCAATGTAGCCTCTTCTTTGACTCTAACTCGATGATATCCACACTTCAAGTATAGCTTGGTGAAATACTTTGCTTATTGTAACTGATCTAGTAGACTGTTTATCTTGGGTAGGGGGTATCTATTCGTGAGCATGATTTTATTCAACGCCCTGTAATCTATACACATCATCCAATTCCCATCCTTCTTTGGCACAATCATTATGGGTGACCCACATGGTGATGTACTTTATCGAATGATAGATTGTTCTAACTATTGTTGCAACTGCTTCTTCACCTCACTTTCTTCTATAATGAACTACCTGTACATCCCAATATTTGGCAATGGGGAGTTTGGCAATAGCTATATCTGGTGCTCCACTTCTCTCTTAGGGGGTAACCTTTTAGGCTCTTGGAACACATCCTTATATGCCTATAAAAATTCCTCCAATTTATATTTTGGTTTCTTAGTACACCCCTCTAAGGATGCCTTGCCTCTTATTGACTCCTCTATAGACTGACCTTCTCTTAGAAACAATAAAACATACTTATTGCTAGAGCTGATCAATTTCTTGGCCTAGTTAGCACTTACGAGTGAATATTTTGACTTTCCTTTGTGCGTGTTGATGATGAACGATTTTTCATCCTTGATGACCCAAAACTGCTTAACTCTCGTCACAAATATTGCATCATGCATGCACATGTATGGACTCCCGAGCACGACTCCACATACATCAACAGGAACCACATCCATATCTACTTCATCAATCAAATCAACACTAATAACAAATCTAATTTTGCACTGTTTTGTTACCTTCAGTTGTGCATCCTTATGTACCCATCCTAGTGGATATGGGTTTGGATGATCATGAAATTCCAACCCCAACTTCTTTACTAGATCTGATACAATGATATTTTCCTACAATCCTGAGTGAAATAGAGCATCAATATTTATCTTCTTAACTTCTATCTTTACATGGAAGAGTTTGGTCATTTTTTTCTCTTCCCGTTGTTGAAGGCTACTTAGATTCACCTCCTTCTGCACTAATGTACAAACGATATTCTCATCGACATCTAAGTTGCTTTCAACTTGGTTGCTCAAATCAGTGGCCATGAGATTCTTCTTGTTATTATCTTTCTTCTCCTTGTTTAGGTTTATCTATGGATGCAACTTCTAGCGATTCTCCTTTGTATGGCCATCAATGTTGCAGTGGTTACTAGGATCTTTGCACTGGTGTGTTGTGGCTGTCCTCTTTTTTATCTTTTCCCTATTCTTGCTTCCTTAGAAGAGTGTTGTTGCTCCTTTTTCTTCGATCCACTTCATTGCACCCTTTTCAGGCCTATTTTCTACAGGTATTGTGTGTGTACACAAGCCCCCTCAATCGTTTTAGGCTTCAACAACATCAGTTACTCACACAGATGGTGGTGCAGACCCCCAAATACTTGACGAGTACATTTGGGTTCTTCGCAGAGATACCCAACATTATAGTCGTCTTTTTGATTTCTATGGTGTACTCCTACATGCTTTGGCCTGAGTTTTTCCTAAAGTAATGCCACCAGATCCATTGGTCTTCCATGTACCTAATGGGATAAAACTATGACTTACTGAGGTTTTTGAAAGCCTCCCACTTAGTAACTAGAGCTTCTCCCTCGAACCTCAGTGTTTCCATGTGGCTCTTCCACCAACTCAATACATGGCCCTCCAATTTCAGTCACGCGAGTGTGATTTTCTACCCTTCCTCGACCTAATGGACATTGAAATAAACTTCTAGTTCTTGTAATGAGTGGCTCAACTTCAAAGCATCAATATCATCATGGTATGGCTTGATATCAACTTTTTCTTCCACTTTAAATAGGTATTGGTTCACGACACTTGAACTAGTTTGATCTTTTCCAGGTTTTTTCTTCAACTAGTTATCTGCGTCTTCTAGGTCTCCCGACCCCCCTTATGATTTTTCCTCTACATTTGAACTCCCTTATTTTCCAAATATCCACAACTTATTTCTTAGGTCATCCATGAGGAAGTTTACATTGTACTTTATATTTGTCACCTATTCTTCAAGCATTGAAAACCATACCTTTGCAGGCTCACAAGGTTCATTTATAGATTCATCACCAATGATTAGGGTTTTACAATTTTTGGCCTCGCCGATATAGATACCTGCAATCTCCAAAAAATACCCAAAGGAAACTACTCTGATATCAAATGATCCATAAATTGCCATGGATATTTCACTGGAAAGTTCGTCACAACATATTTGATAATATTATATTAAAAACCTAAGATTCTACATTATTACAGTTTTATGCAATTTCTAGATCTATAAAATTAACTGTAATTAGTGCATGCATGTAAAACTAAATCAAGAAGAAAAGTAGATTATGAAAACATAAGCTCACACAGACATAAAACACAAGATATTCTCTTAAGTAGATTATGAAAACATAAGCTCACACACACATAAAACACAAGATATTCTCTTTGGGAAACCCTTTCGGGAGAAAACCAAATTGGACGGTGAGGTCACTTTACTCTCTTTCTCTGTCTAGAAATATGGCCACAGATACAAAGAAGAAATGTTTGTGGCCTTTGGGCTTCTATAGTGTAAAACTCCTCTTTGTTTTATCTACCTCCTATCTCTCCTGGCTATCTTTTCTCATCTATGGAACAAAATTCTCTCGAAAGGATGGAATCCCTCTTCCTCCTAGTGGCCCGGTTATAACACAACCTGATAGCCTACTAGTTGTTAAGTTTGCCTACATCAGCTCTTAGCTAGAGTTACAAAATATACTCTTCTAGAGTATTTTACATAGAAAACATGTGGCTATCCCCTTTTCCATGAATAATTGGGGCTAGCATGACATCTACCCAAACTATAGGTGTGAAAACATGAAGGTCAACTTCTGAGTGGCATATATTTTTCATAGAGACTCCGATTGATCTGATTCTTTTACTGTTGGAAATCTCTCTCTATGTAGAATAGCATGGAAATGTCCCGCATTTTAGCAAAAAGAATTTACCCCTAAAACACCTCGTTTTATGAATCAAAATGCTCCTGGAAGGTTTGAGACCCTGTTTCACAAACAGGTTCTTGTTAGTAAAAATTGTCCCACGAGTTGATTCCTCCACTTTTTCCACTCAAAATGCATTGAGATGGATGACAAAAAATATAATGATCCAATTTAGATCATTTAGATGAACTAGTTACCTCATGTTAGGCACAATTTCATGTAAGTTCCCTTTACATGATAGTTAATACTGCCACCTGACCCAACACCAGGAAATCTATTTACTTACATTACTGATGAATTCTTTTGAGAAAATACCATTATGCGGAATGCCATACCCATGAGAATGATGACCCATATGTTGATCAAAAGGAGATCTTTCATGAAGACATATGGATATAGCTAATACAACCTTCCTGGTAGTTGTGACATCTCCCATTATATGTACCACTTCATTTGTGGATAAGGAATATGTAGGAACCTATTGTCTTGAAAGAAATTTTTATTCCTTTTCCATGTAAACAAGAAAATTGGTTAGTAGGCACCAACAATCTAGTAACTATCAAAGTTGTCTTTTTATCAATATCCTCATTCACCTTTACATCAATAACTCCTTCTGATATTTTGTAATGAACATGAAGAAGTTCTCCTTGTGTTAGATGAATATGGTTCACTTTATTAAGGTATTTTGTAGTTCCAACTACTTTCTCATCTACCACAATCTTGTCTTGTCCCTTTCCAACACTATTTTTTGTAGTGTTTAACTCTAGAAGCAAATTTCTCACCATAGTCACCAACCAAAAATAAGATTTGTTTTCCAATGTTTTTATACTTGTATCCAATACCTTGACATTAACAAAAATTGTCTCTGACATGAAGACCCAGGGGAAAACCATAATAACAAGGGAGAATGAGATAATGTAAACACACATTTTTTTTATGGCCAAAATTTCAAGATGTGAATGTACAACTAGGCCACTTTCTAAATTAAAGGAAATGCAAACTAGGAAAATACAAAAAAACATTCCTATAGAGTATACTATAAGAAGGAGATATAGATGAAATTTTCGACCTAACACTATATAAACAATAGTTATAAAACTATTGTAAAAGAAGCAACCCAGTGCCAATAGTAAAAATAATTGCATATTTTTATTCAAATATCTCAGAAAACTTTATTCTAGATTGTTAATATATTGTCCTCACTACACTTCCAATTTGAACAGCTTCTAGGGAGACATCAACCATTTTTGAAATTTATGGATAAAAAGGAATAATGCAAAAAATGTAATAGAATAATGTACTAAACCTATAATGACCAGAGACCTTCAACTAAGAAACAAACCCAAACAAGTATGTCAACATGATATCAATGGTCACAAAGAGCTTATTGGATGCACCAAGACTTCTACAATAGGAGGCAGTTTTAACTCTCATTTATTGTTAGCAATTAGAGGGTCATCTACTAAGGCCAAAAAAATTTAAGTAGACTCAAGTATTTTTAGGTTTTTCATTTCGCCTGACAGGTTTTGTTCTAGAATAGGGACAATAGAACTAGGTATCATATAAATAGACATATCTAAACTTAATTGTTTGTCTAGAAATGGAACAATTATTTGTGAATTTAAGGGAAGTTTGGGAAATCTAGAACCTTCATCTATAAGGAAATAGGTCTTTAAGGGATAAATGCTAGGCTACAAATGCTACATATTGAAAAACATGTTTAAATTTCTTCAATTGATCATGACTTGCACTCATAAGAAAAAATGTTCATCCCAAGATACTTCGACAAACCTTAAAGAATATCCAGGATTTTAACTGAAGCCTCTCTACAAAAGATAACTCACAATGCCCAAACTTTGGTGAAATGATATTGTTAAGAGAAGGAATAATATTTGCATGTTTGATTAAGTGTCAAAATAGAAATGAGATACATGATGGTATATAATGAGGAATAATGGTTGAAGCATTTTGCGAAGGTGATTTACAAAGAAAGAGAGATAGACAAAAGAAAACACTTACAACAGTTCCTTATCATCATTCATGAAATTCTTAACCATTCAGAATGTTTCAAGCTAATTTTTACCTCGATATCTTAAATCTATCAAGCATGCTAATGAGGAGAATGGATTTGGGACCTAAGTGCCATCGAGCTTATACAAAAAAAAAAACTATGACCAATTCTAGTTACTGCTAAATATAAAAGGTTGATGAGTAATGAATTCCACTGATGAGTATTATATGCAAGGAAAATTTGAGTGGCTACCATACTATATGATGGTTACGGGAAACATGTAAGTACATAAGCATGGTTCCTAACACTTTTGAGAAGTTGAAGTTAAACTTATCGTTGCCCTAGCAGACCAACAATTAGTTGGCCCTTCTTATTTATGATATTTGAAAGGATTCAACTACGATTTGATTCTTCACAAAATCTTAATCAAAATTGGGCCCATGGTACAAATATTTCCTTATGAATGGATGTGTTGGATTTGATCATCGAAAGAGATCATTGGATTACTAGCCATTAATGTGTCATTAACTAATGCAATACAACTCTCCAATGATGCCAATGAGCATCAAGGCACCTATGTACATCTTTCCATGGATGAATGAAGGTGTTGAAGTAAGTTCACCTATAAGAGATGAAAATTAGGGGACATTGATGTATTCCCACTATTTCTAGCAAGAAATCCTACCATGGATGCATACACAACTGAAGGTACTAAAATAATTCTCTAGCCTCGAACCAATATAATGTGTTGATATCAATGGGCCAAGGCTTATTAGAAAGAGTAATTAATTCATCCCACATCAGATAACACAATGATATATAAAAATTTGAAGGATTTGTGGAGGAATGGTGGCATGGTATAGATATTATTGGGGACTTTCCTAGCTAGTAACCTAGTTTTCAAACAATTTCCTTGTCTAATTGTTAGAGTTTCCTAGTTTTCATAGTTAGACCTATTTTTGTATTTATCATTTTATTGATTTATTCTCCTACACTAATCTACTTTACCAAAGAGAAAATATTTCCTCAAGTTTAGGCATATTTCTAGTGAAGCCATGTGTGGAACAATAGTAAATGTACTCATACTCAGGTTTAAGAAATATGATTCGATGTATGCAAGAGAATAATACACTAGGTGCTTCAAATGATATAATCAAAATATTTTTTGAAGAAGATACTGGAACCTTGATCAAATTTCCATTCAAAAAAAAAATCAATGTAGTCATGATATTCTTGGTTCTTTTTCCCATTTTGTCAAATTTGTATGAGTTCCTCTTGCATGTTGTACAGGTCTTCCTCTGTAAGATGGTTAGTCCCTTATGTGCTTGATGGATTTGATGAAAGGGAAATAAGGAAATATTTAATCTCATATACGAATAGATGGTATTCATCAATTCTAGCCTATGACTCTTTGGTATCTTGGGAATATTGGTGAACATGATTAGAGAATACTTATAGATTTGGATATGGCTCATGGAAATTTTTATCTTCTATCACTTCTAGAGAGGAAAATATTCTCTTGTTTTCCACCAATATTTACTCTTTTGAGAGGTCAAGCTAGAGACATTAGTTTCTGCTAGGATTCGAGGATGTTCTTGGATTAACATTCTCTAATAGGTTATTGAACATTCTTGTATACCACCTCATTTCTTGATAATTCTTGTCTAGCACATGTATTAGTGTATGGGGGAGCTCTTGTCACACCCAAATAAAAAATTATCAAAGAAATAAATGATGTATACTAGGAGAAATGAATTTCAAAGCAATATTTTTTATGTACTTGGATGCCCTCTCACTATTAAAAACTATTGTCACCAGTTATCTATTTGTTATGAGTTAGGTTTTTGCTTTCCATGATACAAACATAAAATAAAACATGGTTCTGTAAAAGGAGATGAAATGTACGAACATAGCAAGGGTTTGTGAGACTCATCAAAGTTGTGATGTATGTTCTTAACTCCCATCTTACCTTCCCATTCCTCAAACCTCCCATCTTACCTTACTTTCTAGCGCTTCCATAGAAATTATGCAAAAATATTTTTCAAAATAATCGCATCAATATTTTTAGCATAAATTATCAACCAGGTGTCAGATACTTCAAGATGCTACATTGTATGTGTAGAGGTACAAAACGTTGATATGTTTTTAATCCTATTCCTACAATGGCGATTTGATATAAAATAAAAACAACTTATTGTTATAAAACAAGGCTTTTAGTCACTAGAAAACAAAATTATGATTGCTTTTGTTAGGATTTAGGAGTTCCTACATGCTACCTATAGGTATTCTTTTTAGCTATTTTGTGCACATGCATCGAGAAAAAATATGGGCGAAGAAAAGAATCCTACAACAAAAGGAAATATTTGACTAGGTATGTATTGTAAAGCACCTTCAAGTGACCCTGTCTTCATGCTTCCTCTGATATCTCCCATCCAAATATTACATGCATAGTTACAAGCCATATTGATATCCTTCAATTTGTAATTTTATTAATACAATGAGAAATCACAATCTACTATAAGCATTATGAATCTAATACAAGTCTAGACCCTTATTATGCATAGTATTTGACACTCCATATATTCAGGTCTTATTATAAAAAAGGGAGGTTACGATGCATCCAAATCATCCTTCAGTAATTATATCCATCCCTACAAACACAAACCATCCTAGAACATAGCATAATGAATCAAGCCATCAATGAAATTCAAAGCTAGCACACCACACACATAGAGGTGTCAACAATGAACTAGTAAACAATGGAATTTACAGTTGCATGGTTGAGTACATTATTCAACCCTAGATCTTATTGCTACTACATTAATCCATACATTAATATGTTATATGATAAATAAAATTTGTTACATAATGAAATATTAGCACCAATATGAAGAAGACATCAAGATAAAATATAATGCAAAAATTCAATCTATGTAAATTCACAACAATAGATTTTAGATCGACACACTAGACTTTATTGAAATGTTATACAAAAAAAGGAACACATTCTAATTTTGTGGGGCATTTCCAGCTAGAACGTGTGCCTTAAGTAAAAATTTGATCATACACATAATTTTCAAACAAAAAAATGAATACACATCAACAATAGTCTTATATTAGTCTCTGAAGGATTACATTAAATCTGATGGAAGCACAAGTTTCCTATTGATTGCACAGATTAGATCAGAATAATATTTTCTTATCAATCTCATTAACAATGTTCGAAGGTCCTATTGTTGTATCTATACATTACATAATACAAAGTAATTCCTATGAAACCCACATCTATAGATCTTAAATGAGTAATCAATATGTCATCTAAAAACATCTTCTGCAAATTTAAAACAAAGAAATAAGAAATGCCTTATTTGGTGTGGTTTTTTAATTGCTTTCTCTGTTTGGGACACATTGATATGGGCTGAAACCGAAAGTATACCCTTGAAATAACCCTTCATATCTACCTAATCACCAATATTTTCTAGAGATCCCTTTTTGTTCACCTAATTAAATTTCTTTAGGACAAAACCTATGCAATAGAGTTTATAGATTCTTCTTCCCTTCTCCAGAAATCATGTGCAACCTGATTGTTCCAACAAGCTACGATCTACTTTATCTAGAAATTTGACTGTGAGTTAGAGGCTCTCATGCGTGACCTAGGGTTGTTTAAATATCAACCAAACAATCTTGACCTTCTCAAGAATAGGTCCCTTATGGTAGATTTTGGATTAGGATCCCGCAAATATGCAAACCTTGGAAGTTGGTTACCAAAAATGTAATGAGTTATAGGAACTGCATTGGTTAAATCATCATCAATAATAAATAAAATATTACTCTTTATTATTAATTAAGAAAAAGGAAATAAATGATAAGTAAGTACTTAACACCTATAGGTATATTGTAGTATATTCATGAAAAAATACAGTATGAATAGAAATAAACGGTGAAATGATATGGTAAAATGATTGAAGATGGTTGTTTTACATGGTGGAAGAGACAAAACAATGGAAACTCATCAGTTCCATTACTATAATATGGGATTCCATTATGTGTTTAGGTAGATAGATCAAATCTAAAATATCTCTTACTTATGTGGTTATGTATCTCATGTTGTTTTGATTGTTTCTATTTATGTAACACAAAGGGTCTCTATGACTAACCCCCTTGAGGAAGGACTCATATAAATGATATCATATGGATAGCTCTATTCATAAGTGTAGTAGAAAAAATAAGCTATTTTTTGAGAGATATGGGTTTGCAATACGGGGTTTGTCGATCAAACTTTTATGTTCTCTATTGTAAGTGATTTATTGAAGTGAAATATCTTGCTCAACATGTTTTCATTAATATACGATGTTGTGATTTTTGTAATTTATGTCAAATGAAACATTGAGAAATGAGTCTAATGGCAAGGAGAAAAGGGGGAAAACCCAAAGTTCCTATTTTTGCACATGTTGTGAGATTCTCATAAGCATATCAAGCAAGGTCAAGATATGAACAACTGACAAAATCTAAAGATACATGGGATTGCATCATGCCCCATAGTTAATTTTCAAACATGCCCCATTCTCGATCATTATTGATTTGGGTAAGGACCAAAATTAAATGACACTTGTTAATCGTGCCATGACGCTTATGTCAAGGGTTAATGGTAGGGGTGAAGGAGGCACAAACTAGATTGGAACCAAACAATGAATGGCTATTGACAAGTTGATGAAAGGATACGGTAGACTATGGACCCCCCTCCCTCAAGTAAAATATTTCCAAAAGGGGTGGCTATGATATGAGAATTTTCACAAAGAGTAGTTTTTGTGTAGATGTTGCCAAAGCAAGTGACATTAGTGACAACATAGTAAGACACCAATACAACTATCCCTTGGAAAAATAATGCAAAAAAAATGACACAAGTGGTAATCCAATCAGAGATAATGAAATAAATAATGCAGTAAGAAAAGTCATCCATGACATGTGGCTATACCAAAGGATGACATGTGTCACATGTTTTGGTGATTTTTATGGTCAATTAAGTTTATTCTGGGTGACATGTGGAACTACTTAGAGGATCAAATGTGGCATGATGACAACATGACATCAATAATAAGTGACTCAAGAAGAAGTGTGACATGGCTTAGATGATGATGCTGTGAGATGTGAGATGATACAAGGAAAGTGACCACATGGAGGTTGGTTATTGTTCCACTGTGGAGTGATTTGGAATATCCTCAGGTGTTGAGATTTGTGCTAAGGAATACTTTGGCAAAGTTTAAAACTGTATTTATTCTTTGGATAAAATAACAATTTGTGCCAAAAATTGTAAAAGGCATAATATCCTAGGTCATCCAAGCACCTGATGGTTTGGGAATCCATTAATGTACTATATGTTTTACACTAAATCAAAATATAGTGAATAAGGATAAATTCCATTTATATAGAGCTCTTCCTAGAAATCTAGGGGTGCATGTGAGGAGGAGTAGATACAAGGATTAATTTTGAAGGGTAGTGGTGACAGTGCTTGGTTGTGTGTATTAGATGGAAAACTATCAAGGATCCTTCTACACTCTAGGCCTATCAATCCATTACCAATTGGAGCAATAAATATGTAAAGCAAGGATGATTGTACAATGAGTGAAATTTAATTCCATAGTCATTTGCTAAGTCACAAGGGATTGATGTTAAGCAAGTAAGGGCTAAACATCATTATTCATTAACCATTGGGATATGGATAGGGTAGTTTATGGATAAATGGTTGATGTTAAGTCAAATCGATAAGTTCCTAGGAGCGTAGTTCTACTTTTATACACATGGAAACATGAAGAGAAATGCTAGAGAATAGGTGTTATAGATAACAACTTGCCATTGATTATTTTAGTTGTAACAAGATTTGAATTGTTGATATAGTCAAAATGACTTGAATTGTTGATACAATCAACTAGATTTTCCATGGGTAACACCATGGATTTATGTCCCTATTAATGGAAGAGAAAAATCCTATAAAATAAAAAAAAGAACAATGCAAGAATGCTTATCTTTATTGATGAATAATTAAGGTCAAGAGAGAAAGAGTTTTGGTGATGGATTACATAGAAAAGGAATAGAAAATATGAAGCATCCATGTGAGTAAAATAATGTGGGACTATACATTAGAGAATAATTTTTAAGTAGCAATAGTAGGGTGAGAAGGAGAATTGTAGCAGAGAGAATAGATTTGAATTGTTGATTTTATATTGCAAAATAATATGTAGTTGAATGAGAATTGAAGTAGTGAGAGAATAAAAAATAACTGAAAATACAAAAAGGAAAAAATCCTATCAGTTTAAGTTTTAAAATGATTGAAAAATGGATCTGGTAGACAAAGGAGGTTAGTTTTGACATATCAAGGAGTGGGTGCTTCCTTCAGGTTGGTGCCTATAAAAATCAACAAGTTGGAGCTTCCTACAAATGGGTGCTTTTAAATTCATTGGTTAGGTTTCTCCTCCTAGTTGTTGTAAAAAAAGTTAATGTAATAGTAGGTTTAAGCGTACAGTATTGTTTTAGACATAATTTTTATGGTTTATAACTTTATGGGTTTCCACATAAATGGCAATGTCTCATATGTGTATTTTACTTGGTTTATGTTGTTGTGGTGTAACCAATTAGTAATAACATTAATAATCTTAAAAATTGTTAAAATTATATAATATTTATTCACCCCCCTCTTAGTATTATCCTTCTTTCTAAAATTGGTATCAGAGCCAGTTCCTTTAGCAAAAAATTAAGAACTAAAAGGTAGATCCAGGATAATGCCTAACCTGAATGGAAATTCCACTAAAAATTCCCCCATGTTCACTTGAACAAATTATTCATTCTAGAAGGTGCAAATAAGAATATACATAATTTCTATGGCTTTTTATGTCTAGGAAATAGTACAAAAGTCTATAAAAAACCAAATGTACTAGTTAGTAATGATGACAATATTTTGTTTACTAATAACGCTAAAGAAATGAATACAATCATAAGTGGTTTTCCTGAATCGGAGTTGCTTAAAGTCATGCAATGCACAAAAAACTAAATATATTTGGGACAAGATGACGATTTCCTATAAAGATGATACCAATGTATATAAATCCAAACTTCAAGGCTACAAAATGCCATTTTAAGCACTAAAGATGATAAAGGATGAGGATATAAAAAAAAAAAGTATTTAAGAGGACAAGATACTTAACACCATGAGAGGACATAAAGAAACAATGAGTGACACCTTTATATTTCAAAAGGTGGTGAGATCTATTCAATCTAGATTCAATGCCAAATTATCATGCATTGGGGACATGCATGAATTCAACGCATTTACATTGGATCGATTGCATGGGACACTAATATCCTATGAAATAGAAACTTTGAAAGGACACTCTACAACAAGGGGGTTTCCTTCAAAGCTGACAGGAATAGAGAGAAAGATATAGAACACTAGAGATATGGATCTAATGAATAAGAGGGAAAGTTTTTCAAAATATTGAAGAAAGGATCCCAAAAGTACAAAAGTTAGTACCTTTCAAAATTCTTGGATTATGGAAAAGTTGGTAGTTATGCATTTAAATCTCCATAAAAGCGAGAAAAAAATAAACGTAATCATAACGAGAAGAATAAATATATGAATGTAAAGGAGAAAAATAAGTACAAGAAGAATAGTTTCAATACTCAAGAAGAAAAAAATTCATTAGAATATAAATAGGAGAAATATTTTGATGAAGAGATAACAAAAAAATGAATAACTTTATGCATATCAAATTAAAATATTTAGATGAAGGAAAATATGAGTATTATGAAGAATGGGTTGAAGTAACACTGGAGGGGAAACTTATCGGTGCCTTAGCAGAAATTCAAAGTATTAGAAAAAAAGAAGATGAAGGAGAAGGAGATATTTGCACAATTTGAAGAGGAAAATGATAAATATGAAGATTCACCACTTATTCATTTGAAAGTTTATTTGGAAGAAGCAAATAAAATTAAGGATATCCTATTACAGCCATTAAAATAAAATATCAAGGAATGTGAAAAATAAGAAGAAGAAGTTGTCTTCTCCATAAAGGAATTACAAAAATCCAAGGATTAATCGAACTATAATTTCAAGTTTATTAAAGGATTTGGAAAGATAGATGATACTATTAGTATTCAAAGATATCCTCTCATCAAAATGGGTTTGAGCTATGAAGGAGACTTAAGCTACAAGAAATTTGAAGATAAAGGACCAATCATCTATGTTGTAACATTCAAAGGATCAACAAAGAATTTAGCCAAAGGAAATCAGCAATAGAAATAGAAAGTTTATAAAAACAAGTTAAACAACCACAATGAATTAGTGAAAAGTGAGTACATACCTTGTTCATCTCCAAGACGAAGTCAACCAAGAATTAGCATATCACACCCTAAAAGGGAATTTTCTCCTAGGTATAGAATCATTTTCAATGGTTAAAATCTTTCTTATACAAGTTTTAGACATAAATTTATAGAGCATAGAGCATATTTTTGAAAAAATGTAATATGAAGTAAAGGAATTGAATCTTATTAGTGAAATAGATAAATATTTTTAAATTCACATAGAAACAATCTGAGGGAAAAAATCTTCTTTAGCCCTTATTTAATGTTGCTTAATTATTTATCTATCATAATTATGGACATAAAGTGGCTGAGTGTAGAGCTAGCAAACTTAGAGAAGCTTCTCGGGTTAAAAGGCAGAAGAAGAACCCAAGACCTGGATGAAGAAAAAGCAAGAAAATAAATAAGAGTGTGGAATTTTCTTATATATCCAAAGGTAAGGGAGACTTTGGTATGTTGAAAGTGGATGCTCTAAACATATGAATAGTGACAAAATAAAAGTCATGTCACTGAATGAAAGAAAGACAAGAAGTGTCATTTTTGGCAATGATGCTCTAGGAAACATTAGGGAAAAATGAATAATGATTTTGGGCAAAGGTATCATAACATTCTCTTTGTAGTTGGGCTCAAACATAATAGATTAATTGTAATCCTAATCTGTGATTAATGATACAATGTTACCTTTCATTCCAAAGGTTGTGAGACAAATTCAGAAAACAAAATAGAGGTAATAGCAATAGGAGTGAGAAACTAAAATAATGTGTACATACTCAAGGAATAAAATGAGAATGGCTATTTGGGTAATCTTAATGGAAGATGGTTGTGGAATAGAATACTAGGAAACTTGAATTTCAATGGTATTATCAAGCTTATAAAAAAGGGAGGTGTAAAGGATATACCAAAAATTTATAACCCAAGCAACAAAATTTGTAAATCATGCAAAATTGGAAAGAAAAGCCTTGTACCTTTCGACACCAAAGAACATTCATCGACCATGCCACTACAACTAGTTCATACAAACTTGTGTGGGCCCAAAAGAACTAAGACTAAAATTGGTGATATTTAATTCATGTTGATTATTGAGGATTATATAATAATTACATGGATTAGATATCTAAAAGAAAAGACTAAGGAATTAAAAAAGCTTAATATTTTCAAAGCCATGGATGAGAATCAAATAGAGTGAAAAATATAATGTGTAAGGTAACATATAGGTGTGGAATTAAGCTAAAATGAGTTTAGAAATTTTTATGAAGACCATTACATAAGAAGAAAATTCACTATTACTAACAACCCACAAAAAAAATGTTTTAGATAACAAACAAAATAGATCACTCCAACAATTGTTAAGAGCCATGGTGGATCAAAGAAATATGCCAAAAACATTTTGGGCTATAGTTATTCATAAAACAATCCATATTTTAAATGAATCACATCTTAGACTAAATAGTGATAAGACACCATATGAGAAGTCGTATGGAAAATTTGCCATAATAAAACACTTCAAGGCCTTTGGTGGCAACTACTACATCAAAAACAATGATGAAAATTAGAGTAAGTTTGATGGAAGGGTTGATGAAGGAATATTTTAAATATATTATACTAATATCATGGCCCACATTTGTTATAATAAAAGGATATGAAAAATAGTTGATTTCATTGATGTCAAAAGTGGATAAGGAATTACATTCCATAATATAACAAACAATATTTATCAATCCACCTGATTAGGAAAAGAATGTATATGAATTAGAATACTTTGAAGAATCATGAGAAGAATAATAAGAGTAGGAAAAATTGTCTCACCCAAAAAAACCCTCAGGGAATGTACAAAAACATCACGCTATAGATAATATTTTTCGTGATAAGGAACAGGTGTTCAAACTCGAAGAAAAATAATGAATACCTCCAATAAAACACATATTTTTATGCTATCTATGATTGAAACAATATAATTTTATTAGGATATCAAATATGAACATTGGATAAAATCCATGAATGAGGAACTAGATCAAATTAAGAAAAATTAGATTTGGGAATAAGTTCCAAGAACAACAAATAAAAGTGGCACTAGAAAACAATGTGTCTTTAGGAATAAATTGGATGAGAATGGATGAGTTGCATGAAATAAGTGTAGGTTAGTATGTAAAGGCTATGCTCAAGTTTAGGAAATATATGTTGAAGATACATTTGCACCTGCAACATGACTAGAGGTAATAAGGATGTTCCTATCATTTGCATGTCACAAAAAAATAGAAGTAGACAAAATGGATGTGAAATTAGTTTTCTTGAATTATGGTCTTGAAGAATATGTTTTCATATAAAATATTGAATTTTTAAAACTATAAAAAAATATAAAGGAAATGTGTAGGCTATAAAGGCATTATATGGACTTAAACTAGTACCTAGGGCATGGTATTCCAAATTAGACAAATACTTGTAAAAACAAAGATTTAAAAGAGAAGTAGTTGAAAATATATTGTATAAGAAATATGACAATGACATTTTTTCAACTATTTTTGTTTATGTTCATGACATATTTTTGTGAGTGATGTAGATTTACTCAACAAAAGATTTGTTGTTGACATGCAAACTAGGTTTGATATGCCCATAATTCGGGAACTCCCATTCTTTAATGGACTATAGATTACTCAAATAGAAATATGTATATTCATCCTCTAGAGAGGGTACCTCAAAGAAAGCTTGAATAAAGTTGGAATGTGTTCTCTTGTTAGTACTCTTATGGTCACCAGATGTAAGATCAACAAAGAGCATGCATCGCCAGAGGTAAATAAAATAATGTATAGATAAAAAATTGATAGATTAGTCTACCTAATAGCCTCATTGGAAGACATTATACAAGCTATTAGTGTAGTTGCATGGTATAAGTTATCCCCAAAACAATTTCACCTTTTATCTACTAAGAGGAATTTTAGATACTTAAGAGCCACAATGGACTATGGTCTATAGTATTGAAAGGATGAAATTTGTTAATTAACTACATACAGATATTGATTATGCTAGAACTATAAAAGATAGGAAAATCACAAGTGATGGTTATTTGTTTTTGAAAAAATCTTATTGGAATGGTTCAACAAAAAGTAAACATATATCTCCCTTTATACTACTGAAAAATAATTCATAACAACTACACTAAGTTTCACTCATATTTTGTGGATGAAAAAAATAATATAGGACATGTAGGTATCAAATGATAAATCTATTCCAATTATTTGTGACAATACAAGCACTATCAGTATATCCAAAAAACATGTGCTTGATGCAAATACCAAGCATATCCCCATCAAGTACCATTTCCTTAGACAACATGTGGCTGGAAAAATTGTAAAGTTGGAATATATCTCAAGAAATGTAAAAGTTGTTGATATGTTTACCAACCGTCTTTCCCAAGAACCACTTGGGTATTTAAGGGAGAAGTTGGGAGTCATGTTTCACTCTTCTCTTCACTATATTTTTGATGAGCCTCAGTATTGCAACAAGAATGTTGCAACTCCCAAGGCTACCAACATAAATTGTCAACTTGGGGTTCGTATAAACTTAAGAGGTGTTGGTACTATATGTGCAACATACAATGTGTCATTCTTTAGTTGATCTGATGTAATATATTTACAAAATACAATGTGTCATTCTTTAGTAAATATAGTAAACCAATCCAATTAGATCAATAACGAATATGAATTTTAAAATATATTATAAGGATTCATAATTATTTTTAATATATAGATAGCCTTCCAAAACACTCACTTCAATCATTTAACCTAATCCTACAACAAAACAAGCATCAATACTAAATGCAGAAAGAGGAAAAACACGAATGAGAGATGCATGTGAATAAGAAGTGAAAAGGAGAAACAAAAATTACACAAAAGGGATTTGAGGATCCTGGGATGGCCCAACCCAAGGATGACCAGATTCATATGAATTAAACCAAGATTTAGAAGCTAAAAATTACACCAAAATTTATTATTTGAATTAATCCAAGTACATCCTTGCTAGAAATGAAAGTGGAGCTACAAAAATACATGTTTTGTCCACAATAAGACTAGGAAATATATCCCCCTAGAGGAAAATTCGAATTTTCACTTACAAAATATTATGAGGAGGAATTCTCCTTGAAAGGAGGAAGATTTCCCCTCCAAAATCCCTCAGATAGTGGATCTGGTTCCCAACACTATGGACTTGCATTAAATGACACGGAAAGCATTCCTAGATTTTCTCAATCACTACAGATCCAGATTTTTTGCAATAATTTCATAATATCGTGTTGATTTATTATGAAATTTTGATCCTCATGTAGTAGGGATAAAGTCCCTAGATTATCTCCTCCTCCAAATCTTCATAATCTCCCCAATATCCTCACAATATTCTTCAAAAATAAATAATATTAGGCGTATAATATGCAATGATTTCTAAAGCTTTCTAAGAACATATTAAGGAAGAAAAAAACATTATTAAGTGTATAAGGAGAGGTTTAATAGAGCCTTAAAGTGCCTAATAAAGGTTAGATGGGCCTTAATTTGTGTCTAATTTAGAGGCCCATTAATTTCTTCACAAGAAAAGATAATAACTTTCCAAATATGTACACGGATGTTTGTAATGATTTGATCCTAGAAAAACAACCAAAATCAAGGAATGTCTTTCATATCATGAGGAGAAGTACAAATTCAATACGTGTAATCCTCAAAATAGAGCAACAAATAGAATCATGTTCCATAAAAAAACAATTGGTCATGGCCTTAACAAGATCAGCTTAAATACAATAGTGCGAAATAAAATAGGTATGTTAGGGAACATCAGATAGGTACACAAGAATATTAGATTAGAAAAAGAATAATCAATATCCTATTATACCAATTGATGGGGTGATTGATTAGGACATGAGTATCTAAACACTTTTTATTTGATCTTAAAGGGGGAGAGTGTGAAGACATTGGATATATTAAATGTGGAGAGTGATCAATCATCAATAGAAAAGGTGGAGAATGAGAAAGTAATAAAAAATTCTTCAACATGACAAGTGAGTGTTTCCAAGTGGTGGAGTTGCCATCAATGACTAACACACAATGTTTGGTTGTATTTCCATCAATGCCAAAGGGGGAGATAGTTGCTTGATGTGTTATCATTGACAGAAACCTTTGTTCTTATTGTCATTGATGTTAAAAAAAACATTGAGAAATGAGTCTAATGCGGAGGAGAAAAAGGGGGAAAACCCAAAGTTTCTATTTTTTGCCCATGTTATGGGGCAATTAGTGTCAGTTTAGGTAAGTTCAAGATATTAATGGGTAGCAGAGGCTGAAGATATGTGGGAGTTAAATCCCACCAAATATTTAGGTTGCATGAAAGCTCCATGGTCGATCACCATTTTTCTAGTTTACGTTTGAAATTAAATGGCACTTGTTAATTACACCCCACCTTGTGTTCATGGTTAAAGAGAGGGTGTGATTATTTGTGAAGTGGATTCACACCAATTTTTTCGTCATTATTAACAAGTCAATCGATGTCTATGGTTGATCATGAACACCCCCTTCCCCAAATATAATACTACCAAAAGGGGGATATCTTATACACGTAGTTTCATGAAGAGTGGTTTCGTGTGGATGATGGAAAAGTAGGTGACATTGGTGACAATGCAACGAGATACCAACACAACTAACGATTGGAAAATTAATACAATGAAAAATGTCAAAGGTGGTAGTCTAGTTAGAGATGATGCAACATATGACTGAGTAAAGGGCATGCCCCCTGAGACATGGATGTAGAGAAGGGTCACACATGTCACATATTTTGGTGATTTTATATGGCCAGGTGGGCCAATTCCAAGTGATACATGGTATCAACGAAAGTATTACATGTGTCATGATGATTTCATCATCATGATACCATGATATTAGAAAGAGATGATAGAAGAATAAATGTCACATGGCTTAGATGATGATGTTACAACATGTGAGAGTGGCACATGCCAAGTGACTTGGAAACACTCACGGTTGAACTACAACATGGAAGTTGGTGATTTTTCCATAATGGAATCACTTAGCAGATCCCGGGGACTGGGGATTTGCACCTAGGACTTGTTTGGTAAAGGGTCTCAAGGTATTTAGCCCTTCCCTAAGATAATAATTTGTGCCAGAAATAGTGGAATGCCCAATATCATAGGCCATCATGGCCTTCGATGATATGGGAGTCCATTAGTTTATAGGATTTCTCGGGCAAGATCTAAATATAGCAAAGAAAGACCAATTGCAAATATATTGGGCTTTTCCAAGATATCTCGGGTGCATGTGAGGAGGATGGGATGCTAGATATAAATTTGAAGGAAAATGTCATAACCCTTAGTTGTGGGTGTTATATGGACAACTTTCAAGGGGAATCTCATCCCATCGATGGTTGGAGAGATAATTGATAAATTGGGGTTGACAAGGTGGTGATTGGTATTTAAGATTGTGATCATGCCCTACATCATAAGGGACTACATGTTATGTACTTAATGAATAAAACCCATTTTCTACTAGCCATTGGTTTATGGTTGTTGAGGTGTATGGATAAAAGGTCGATGGCCAATTAGATTAATAAGAACCTAGGAGTCTAGGTATAGGTTTTGTTTGATGAACACATGAACATAAATGCTAGAGAAAAGAAACTATAAAAAGCCATGCACCATTGAAAATTTTAATTGTAATAGGATTTGAATTGTTGATATAGTCAACCAAGTTTTTTGTTGGTAAAACCATGGATCCATGCCCATGGTAATTGATGGGAAAAATATTATAAAATAAAAGGAGAAAAATGTAAGAAGGCTCGACCGTGGTAATGAATAATTAAGTTCTAGAGAGAAAGAGTGTTAACAATGTATTGTCTGGAAAATCAATAGAAAATATGAAGCCACTATGTCAGATTGTGCGAACTATTTGAGTACAACAATGTGAGACTGTGCATGAGAGGAGAATTCATGAGTAGTAGCAATAAGATCAGTAGGAGACTTGTGGTCAAGAGAATATATTTGAATTTTTTATTTTGTATTGAAAAATAATATCTAGCACATTCTGAGCTAAAGAAGTGGGAGAAAAGAAAATAATTCCAATGATAGAAGGGAATAAAGACTTTGGGTTTGAGTTTGAAAATGAATGGAAGAGTAATTTGCTAGACAAATAATGTTGGCTCTTGCATATTATGGAGTAGGTACTTCCTTAAGGTTGGTGCAATATCCCCTAGTTTAATGTTCTTGTAATTAAATGTGCATAATTATATTTCTGGTTAAAATATGCTACATTAGGAAACACGTAAACATTTTAATAATCAATAAGTTATTACTGATAATAGATGGTTGTAAAGTTTTAATTATTATTTTTTATTTTGGGAAAAAAGAAAAACCTAGAAAATAAATTCTTGAGTATAAATGGTTGAAAGAGAAAAAGGTTGTAATTATTGTGAAAGTCTTATTACCCATCAAGAAGTCCTAGGCATCAATTCTGAATGATTAGATTTAATTTAGAAAAAGTATGATATTGACTAATTAATTGTTTCCTAGAAGACATGGAGTTGTCCTCAAGAATGCGAAACACGATCTCATTCATAAGTAGATAAATACCTGCCACATATTAATGTTGTGGAGGTGTTTATTGACCACTAAAAGAGTGGTTGATGGGATAATAATAATTTTTTTAACTTTATTTTCTCTCATTATTTTATAAGAAGAAAAAATGAGCCTCAAGGGAAGAAACAGGTAGTAGATAGAATAAAAATTGCGGGTGTAGTATTGCTCGAGGGGACACTAGAAGGTTGTTGTGTCCATGTTTGGAGGAGTCAAGTACTTGACTCTTAATTTTCAAGAAACCATTGTAAGTTGTTGTTTCTAAATTCTATGTTGATGTGTTCATTTATTTTTCAAAAGGAAAATATTTTGTTATTGGATATGTGCTACCATTAGCTTATTTTCATGATGATTGAAGAAAATATATTTACTATTTATTTTGAATAGTGTTAGTTTAATGTGTATATATTTTAGTAATAGAAGAAAAGATTGTTAAACTTCATTTTGAAATTTTAAATTTTAAATAATAAAAGGAAAAGAAAGAAATTTTTAGTTGTAAAGAAAACTTGTTGTAGAATATAAATAATTTGTGTCAGGAGTTTTATATATTAAAGGAAAAAATATTAGAACAAAACGAAAAACATAGAAAAAATCCAGATATGTTGAACTTAGTACAACACTCCTATTGCGTTATCACTTATCATAATGGATTATATATAGATATATATCTATCTATCGATATATATATATATATATATATATATATATATATATATATATATATATATATATATATATATATATATATATATATATATATATATAGATATATATATATGGGAAATTCAGTAGATAAAGACTATAACTTAAAAAGTAAAGAGAATTAGATATTCACAGTAGAAGCTTTCATACTATTTACAAACATTTGTATACCATGAAAAATAATACATTATAAGGGTATCAAGATTTCAATTACTCCAAATGAGTATATTAGAATATTACTCCAGAATTTTAAATCAAAACATAGTAAAATAAAAAAGACAAGGTAAAAGACGAATTTATAAAATTCATAGAAATTATTAATAAGACTATATATATATAATAATGATAACTCTATACATTTGAACAAAGTTGAGGCTCAAAGTATTCTTATAAAATATAAGAGTCTGAAGGCTTTTTTTATGGCACTAGACCCACCAACATGTCAAGGGGATATCCCCAGTAAGAAGTCCCAATTAGACCTCAGACCATTTCATATAGGAGTCCCAACAGTGGGTCGTATGGTAATGCCTTGACCGTGATTTTTCACAGAGGCAAGTATGATATCTCTATTGGTAGCAAGGGTGTGACTACTGCCATGAGTCAAGGAAGGTGCATGAGAGGTTCTAACACAGGTGGGCTGAGATGAGTGTGCCCTTTGGCAACTTGTAACATTACTCGGATAAGAAGGGAACACATGAGTAAAGATGCATCAGAAGCTGGAAAGCAAGTCAACTTGGAATCAAAAGTGATAGTTAGACTAACATCACATCTACAACAAGATTCATATGATTGCATACAAAATAGTTCATACAAAACTACATAAGTTAAACAACATACATTGCTACAACAATCAGAATAGTCCAACTACAATAACATATGCATGAAAATATTATGGATATTATTATATAAATAAGTGCAAGTTCTAGTCATACAATACATCCATGTAAACTTGCTAGCCCCAACAGTGTAACTTTACAGCCACATCCACCTGCTCCTCCAAAGATATGTACTAGCTCCATGCAGTGGCGAAGCCAAGGTGCATTAAAATACTATGGAAGCTCTCTCCAAGATAGTGTTATTGGAAGTTTGTCTAACCAAAAGCCTTTACAATGAGTTATGCGGGACTATTTATAGCAAAAGGTGGGGCGACCCTTGACATTCCCCTTTGTGATAGTTCAACTACCCTCATGACTCTTCATCTACTTTATGACTGTTACATCCAACTATTGGCACTTGAACTTCCTCTTGACACGAAATTACATTACAATTCACGTGTGGTTATGTGAGATGAAATGGCTTGAGCAAGCCATTCAAGACATCACTGACACTTGGTCCGTTGTGATGAGACAAACTCTTTCGCATGCATGTAATGGTGAAGGTGGTGAGCTGATGCCAAGCTTTGCCATCCGTGAGAACTCATGGTGACATCTTGTTGAAGCAAACTCTTACCTTTATTGCAACCGGTGCATTGGTTTAGCTCCATCCAACTCATGTGCTAACATGCACATGGTTTTCTTAGGCGCGGTTGAACTGGAAAAACACTGATGCATAGTGTCGGTGCTGATCTTCAAGTGTGTGCTGGTGGTCATGCGCATCAGCTTGCTGAATTACATGTTCAACTCCAGTTGGAATTGCTTCTTATCTTTTCCTTGGTGAGTGTGCTGAATGGGTTGGATTGCATGCATGTGCACAATTACATGCATGTTGCTAAATCCCTTGCATGTGATCAACAAAACTTCTCACCATGTCTGCTCCATGCCAACTGCTGGGATGGATATTTAACTTATATCGGTTCAGTTTCATCCATGAGTGCATGTTGTGCCCACTATTGTTCCTATTCATGTTGCAACTCATTCATCTGTTTGTGCAGCTTCATGTTCTTCCTTGAGTTGTTGCTTCAGCACATGCAACTCCTTCTTTGTTCCATTCTCTCTCTTCATGTGATCTTCATGTCACACCGTCACCTCATAGCCTGAGTCTCTAAAGTTTCTTTCATCATCAGTGGATCTGCTTGATCTTGCAACTTTGTTCCTCGTTTGTTTTGTCAACAACCTTCCTCTTGCATTTGATGCATTCATTGCATTCACTGTATTCGTTGCATTCATTGTGTTAGCTTCATTTGTTGTGTTTGCTGCATTCACTGCATTCATTGTGTTCATTGCATTCACTGCGTTCGTTGTGTTCGGTATGTTCTCTTCAGCTGTTGTTCATGATATTCCTCTTTGTGATATCTTGATGTTATTGTCTATAAACAACTTGATATTTTCATGAGCAGGCAAGCTCATTGAAATTTGATTGACTGAATCTCCAGGTGTGCTCGGAACTGTGTCTTCGACTTTTCCCTCTTGGAAACCATTATACTTGCACTACTAAGAGGCAGATGAACACCTACAATACCTAGAGACATGGAAACACTCATGGCAAGAAATTTTTCAGTCAAAAATCAAATTGAACTTGAGAACTGACGTTCAACATACCTGTTTGACTGATCATGAAGGTTACACAATTTCAGCCAGGAGGTTGGGAGACTGACTGCCAAGACTTCAAAAGGCATAGTCTAGGCTACTAGGAGACTGGCTGGATGTTGTAACTATTCAATGCATAGTTTAATCTAGCTGCTAACTACTGGAATTGTGCAATGTGCAATCTCAACTGGAAATGGCTGCGGGCTCAGTGACTGCATTGCGCAATTTTCTGGGCCAAGAGTTACTGTCCCTTAGAAATTCACAAAACAGTCCTGGAGGAGAGTTCCTAGGTTGAAATGCGCATTTCTAGAGAGGAAGACATAGCCTTCCTTCCCGAAGTTGTGCAATGTTGTCTCAGTGAAGGCAGAGTCTGGACCAAAGTTGGTCTGACTCACCGACGGGCAACTGAAAGCAAATATGACAGTGGATGCATGGCGACACTTAGTGAAAGTAGAACTGATTGGTAGTGCGTGTAAACATGAATGAAAGATTCAGTAAATAGATCAACATGCATGTGGGTGAGGCGAGTTGCCGAATCAACGACTGTTCATGAAAAATAGTTTCATGCATGCGACAGCAGTGAGATAAAAAAGAAAGTTGAAACAGTGCTAGGAAAAGCTAGTATACATGTAAATAAAAGCAAGCATTCAAAGAAATCAAGCAAACACTACTCATATAGGAGAAAACACAAAAAGCGACAGAAGTGCAACACAAGGCATGGAAAACAGGCTTACCCCGAAACAGGAGAGTTGAATGTGCCAACAACTCCTAGATGTGATGAAGGATGGCAGAGCTAGAAGGTTGATGTCAGGAATGAGCTCTATAAAATCTAGTTGATGAGTTTTTGATAACATCGAATTTTTGATGCCCATGCCACAAATCTAGGGAAAGCGACACTTGGTGGGAGGTTTCTGAAGTGATCCTTGCATGTAACCTCCAACTGCTAAAGGTAGATCCCTGAATCAAGGGATGCCTTTGCATGATACCTTGGGAGAAGTAGTCCATGCATGCAAGTTTATTTTGCTTAGTCCCAGAGGGAACCGATCAAGTCAACTGCACATGTAAGAGGTTGCTGAACTGCTTAGAAGAAATGTGCGTTTCTGGTTGGCAGCTAGGCTGGCTGCCCAGGATATTTGTGCAATTTTTAGGCAAAACAGTTGTCCATTGCCTATATTTGAACAAATTTTTGGCTGAGCAGCCCTGCTAGGGAAAATTGCACATTTTCTACTATGAGTGTTGACAACTAGAATTGAGCAATTCTGGAGCACATCAAGCTGCCAGTCAGGATTTCACAATTTCTGGATGGAAGGCTTGTTTCCCTCCAGAACTACGCAATTTCTTGTGTGAGTTTTTGAGCCTGCATCTGGACCAAGTCTGGGTGATCAGCCTATGAGGGAAATGTATCGAGCTGTGATTGATAAGCTGCCTTTGTGCAAGAAAAACACTGAAGCTTGTGAACTTGATGAAGCAAGGCAAGCTTCTGTGAAAAGTTGGTAGGGAGGCTCCAAAACAAAGCTAAGGAAAAATTTTGGAGGGTGGTTGTAGCCGCTACAATAGCTTCCTAATGACTATATGCCATGCAAGGAAATGTATGAAAAATATAGAGTATGCGTTCCTGTAGTGGCGACTAGAACCACCCTGCAAATTTTTTCCTTCACTTTGTTTTGGAACCTCCCTCCTTAAATCTTAGTAGTTATTCTTGCGCTGCCCAGGTACTTGTGTTTTCATTTAAATTTATATTTTTCTTTATAGCTTGTGAGAGCTTAATTTCTTTTTTTTCAAACAAAAAGCTGACCCCCATGACTTGGTTGCATTTAGTTCTTGCATTTCCTTTGAAAACTACGTAGTCTTAGAGGGCAGCTAGCCTTGCTCTCAAGAATTGTGTAGTGTAGCCCAGTGGTGAGCCTTAGTCTCAAGAATTACGCAGTGCAACCCAACAGTGAGCTTCGAATCCAGAATTGCAAAAAGCTAGCTAAATTATTGTCTTCTACTGGGAAATTGCACAGAGAAGTCCAAAACATCAAGTGAGCCTTCAACTCTAGAATCACGTAGAGTCAACTAAAATTCAGCCCTAAGTCTAGAAATTGCGCAGTTTGAACCCATAGTGAGCACTCAAGTCTATAATTGCATAGAGCTAGCAGAAAACCTACCTTCAACTAGGAAATTGTATAGAGCCTCAGAGGCATCCCAAAGACACTTAGCCTAGAAATTTTGCAGAACCATATAGTGCTCAGAAACTATTAGTGCATGAACTAGAGAGTTCCCCGATCCTCCCTAAAACTGCGTACTATTTCTGAGTAATGCATGGAAACGTTCCTGGAGAGCAAGAAGCTAAGAGGAAAAGCATACTCTGGAAGTAGGGAATCTATTATTAGCTTCCCAATGGTGAAACATTTCCATCTTTAGAAGTTTCTACTAAGTGTCGTTGTTGTCCTTGATCTCAAACATACGCATCATGAACTCCATTTCTGCAAATCTATGTAATCGATGGCTCTAGATCTACCTTATGCATTTGATCAAGAAACTCTAACTTCCCTAGGAGATCAAGGAGCCTTCAAACCATTGTCATCACTTTTCAGGGTGATTTTTTCTTTTATTTCCTTTAGGTTCTTTTTTGTGGCTTGTGAGAGTGTTGTTTCACTCATTTTATTGAATGACCACTGACATTTTAACATTTTTTAGCTTGTAGAAGTGTTGTTTCAATTTATAGATTACCTTTCTGAAGTGGCACATGATTTTTCCCCTTTTTGCGCCAACAATTGGCATTGCGTCGACTCCCTTCGCATGCCTATTGTTCCTTTAGTTTGATCCATTGCTGCACTTAGTTTACATGCATACACTTACACTAAGTGAGATCTGCCCTCATCCTTGCATCATCCTTCAGGTGTGCCTATTTTCACACTCCCCATGGATAGATCTAGGCTCCCCGTGCCCAGGTCTCACATTCACTTGTATGCACTGTGCAATTTGGCAGCTCAAGGCTTTTGCCTGGGCTTCTGGAATTGCGTAGAGGTTTTCGTGGGTTGGCTCCAACTACACACCGTGTAGTTGTAGGTGCCAGCCTCCGAGCTTCATCACTGATACATTGTAATGCATAGTCTCTCCCAGGCCTTCTCCCAAACTAAATTGCGCTTTGCATAGATATAGTCAATAGGCTTCCACACTAACTTCCTGGTCTGCACAATGCATAGTTCCCACAATCATTCAATCACCCCTTGTCAGTAGAAACTGTGCATTTTCTCTCATCATATGCCCTAGCTACTACATGATCATGCTGTAAAAGGAGATTTTTAAGAGCTAATGTTTGCTTGCCATGAGTGTTCGTTTTGCCCCAAAGGTACCACACTCATGAAGCACTTCTCTCTAGCAATCATTGTACCATGACACCAAAGAGAGTTGCTTCAAGAGTGACCACTGAAAGTAGCATTAGGGAAATAGTTGAGAAAGCACCACTTTACTCACCAATATATGGTGATGCCCAACTATTTACAGAAAAGGAATCAACACTAACATTGCAGAAAAACCAACAGTAGTGGAAGAAGTCAACAAGCTAGTAGAGGATTAGGGAAAGAGGAAAGTGGTAACATAATAGACAAAGGACAAAGTTGGATGGAGAAGGTGCATTCATTCTTCATCCAGAAAACTTTGAGAGAAAAAGAAAAAGGAATCATAGGACACAGACATCGGAGCACCAGAAGATAAAAGAGCATAGCTTGCAGGTAGAAGAACTGACATCATAGCGAGAAGAATGAGAGTTGAAGGAAGAACAAAAGTTGAGAAGAATAAATGTGAAGAAGAACAAGGGCAAGGTGAAATGATAGAGAAACAATGCTAATATAGGTTGATGAGATAGAAAAGGTAGCAGCTAAAGAAGAGAGTGAAGAGGTACAGGTTCCCTCACCAAAGCTACGCTCAAGAACCAACTCCGGCTGGAGGTAGATAGGTACATACACCAAGTGATGTGCAAGGCCACTAATGACGACTTGCAGCTGAGAGCAGACAACATGCAGAAGTATGATTGGTGGTCTAGGCACACTCAGGACAACACTGTGCATGCTATAACATGAGATGGACACAGGTTCCAAGACCACATGCCCGGATGCCATGGAGGCAAGAGTCCGCGTTTAGCGAGACAACATCATGACATCATAACACAATACCAAGCTTCACATCAATACGTGACCAAGGTGCATCAAGTGGAGGCTGCTGAGTTGGCCTTTTCCCACACTCCACAATCATAGAGTTTTGTCTTTTTGGGCTGTTTGTAGCCTATTTTGTCCCACATGGGTATATGTGGAAATTGTGTATTATTGTAAATATGTTGTAAGTGATATTCCAAGTGTCACTAGTGGAATGTGATCATTCACTATGTAATTATAAGATTCATTAGGTTAGTCGTATAGTTAAAGGCGAATGTCAAGGGTCACCCCACCCTTTTTTATATGTAGAACCTCATAACTCATAATACGAGGATTTTTGGGAGCCAACCATTTGGCTAGGAATTACTTAGAGAAGGCTTGGAGAGTATTGTGATGAGAATTCTCTTCTCGACAACGTAAAGCAAGTACATCCTTTTGGCGGAGCAGGCATCATTGACTCTAATGTTCCACTATTGGGGCTAGTGGTTGTCAAAAGGTGTATGTACGGATGCAACTTTCACTTAATAATATAACTGAGCTAACACATTTTCATGCATATGTTGTTATTGTAGTTCAACTATTCTGGTTACTTTAGCAACATATCTTATTTGACTTACGAATTTGTGTATGAACTAATTTGTATATGATTGTACAAATCTTGTTCAAGACGTGTTGTTCTATTAACCCGTCACTTTGGATTATGGAATATTCTACTTCTAGCCTATGATGTCACTCAACTCATGTGTTCCTTTTAGGTTGCGTACTATTACAAGCTTCTAAGGAACACACTTCCTTTTCTCCTCTGTGTGTTAGAACCCCCACGCATTTCACTTTATTCGGTGCAAGGTCACATACTTTCTTCTAACAAAGTTATCATACTTACCTCTGCATGCTACCACAGTAAGGGCACTACTATACTACCCACTACTGAGACTACCACTCCAAATGGTTGGAGGTCTAGTTGGGACTTGTTACCGGGGAGATCCCTTGACATGTTGGTGGGTCCAGCACCATCAACGTTTTTGGCGCTAGAAGGAGGGCCAGATTACAAGTTTAGTCCTCAAAGTCGATTCTGAATCTTCACAAATCTCTCATGACTTACATTACAATCAGACCTCCTGTATGTTTTTCTCATGCAGAAGATTTCAAGGTGCCAAAGGACATCCTCGATGACTTGTCACGTCTTAAGTATGATAATGAAGGAGGAATAGACTTGCTAAGGCACGCAGTTGCTATCATAGGCTTTTGTCACAGGGATATAGTCCCCTCGAACAACATTGCCTATTGGTTGTTCACTTACAAGTTCGAAACAGGCGTTAGGCAATGGTGTCGCACATTGCCCACACCCTCCATTCACTCTTTTGATCACATGATCAGAGATTTAGGCCGTGCTTTCTATCATTATGACCATCAAACACTCAATAAAAATATTCAGGAATTACGGAAAGCACCTGATGAATTTATAGTGAAATTTTTGGATCACCTGTATAATCTTGCTTTTGAAATCCTCGAAGATGAAGTTGATTGGAAATCTCTTAGCGAACAGTTTCATCATCTTCTTCACATATCTGAAAATCCTCACAAGCTATAATCATTCAAACCTATCTCAACATACCTTAATGTTAGATCTACAAAATCTAAGATGGACACGGTTGCTGTTATAGGTGACTCGTCATCCGCTCCTCATCAAATAGCTTTAGGTTTGCAGAACGAGGTGGAAGTAGTTATGAACCTATATATTGAACTTTTATATCCTCCAACCGCACATGCTCTGGATTTGTATGTATATGTGGGCTACAAGCTTGTTGGTTTTCACGTGAAATTATTTTCTCAACCTTTGTCCTCTCATTCTGTTGATCATCCACATTGCACTATTTTGTGTTCGTCCATTCAGCCTTCGCATGTGATGTTCATGAGGATCAAGTTGGTGATGGAGTTGGTGTTGAGCAATGAACCTACACTATCATTTTTTATGACTATGTGTGGGAATCTGAGGAAGAGATTGTGATGAAGGATGACCTCCTTCTGTCTACACCTCATCCGCTATATCTTGGCATCTTTTGTGATCCTTCAATTTCTGATTTGTCTTGTGAAAAGTCATTCCTGAATGTTTCCACTTCTGAACATTCACAGGATCCATAGGGTGTCAGTCCATCATTTGGTTGTGGAGAGGACAAATATTCTATTTTGAATCCACCCAATCTGTCATGTTTTCTTTCTGAAAATTCAAAGGGTGAAAATATGTTTCTCATCAACCCCTCTGTATGATTCATCAGATCATGAGGATGTTGATGTACATCTTGAATTTTTTGGTTGAGGTTGTTGTGATCTATTTACTCCTTCATTTGATCATGATGTGGATTCATTTTTTATTGATATTTCTAAACCACCGGTCTTTGATGATATACCTACCAGCGAAGTGGAAACTCCTCAAGAAGTCGAGGCCCTTCAGGATGAGGTGATGGTTATGCCAAGTTTTCGTTGTCTTGAGGTTAGTTCCGCTCCCATTCAGAATTTGTTTAACCATCCCAGGATCCTCATCACTCTCTCATGCACATTGAAAATTAGTATGATCTGCACATCTTACGCCCTCCACAAGAATCTCACAATCCCATCGTTCATGCATTGGAGGAGTCATACGTAGCAAGTCATGTTGCACAACAAATGTTTTCTTCTCTATACATGTTTTCTAATGTGTCAAGGTCAAAAGAGTGTACATGCTTGTTGTCTATGCACAGTGAACCGTCACACCATGGTATGTCCACAGAGTTTCTATCATGTGCTTTCACTTTTTTCTATTCTGGGGATGAATTCAAACTTTGAGCATGCTGGTTTTCATTGTTCTATATTTCTTGTGTATTGGTTTTCTTGAACATCTTTCGGGACAACCATGCCTTCGCTTCCTTGGGCCACCCAATGCGCCTGTGGCTATATTGGAAATATGACTTCACATGAGCAAGCCCATAAACAATTTATCTTCAGAGTAGGAGTAGTGTTTTCTTTCATGTATGCTTTGATTACTTGTTTTGTGTTCATTTTACTTAAATGTCCTTTGATTTCTTTGTTTGTTTGTTTTGCACCTGTAGGTTTAGCGTCGCATGAAACTATGTTTGGCTCTTGAGACAAGTAAGTTGAAGTAAAAGAGGAATTGTAAAACTATCAACACTTGGTTATTTTTTTATTTCCTCTTTTTGTGAAGACCTTGAATTCTTTCAGACAATGATACACTCATGGAAAATATGTTCTATTCAGAGTGGGTCTTGGTGAAAACACAACACTTGCACTTTTACCTAGTACCACCTAATCTAATTAGGGATAACCTTAACAAGTATGTGAGAGGTATATATAACATACTTCTTTGAAGGGACAACCTCTTCTACTCTCAATAAGTCGGGAACCCTCTTCTGCCTCATGAAATAAATACGTGCCTATGCACAGTTCACTCAAAAATGAAAAACAAAAGAAATGGAAAAGAAAAAGAAGATGAAATAAGAGAAAGGCTTGATGTTTAGAGAGGTGAAGCAAGCAACTATGTCAAGGTATTATCCAAGCTCACTAGTAGCAGAGCGATGCTTGTGTTCCTGCACTGAATCTGACGAGGTACTATCCATGGCTGCTGACAGCGGAGCAACACTAAACATGAACTAAAACTCTTACATTCTATATTACTTGTGCATCAACACACCACTCATCCCCAATCGAAACAACTCAATTGAATTGGCTTGTTATGTGTGTTCACTGATCAAAAGAATGGCAAGGACTATATCTTTAACTCCAGCTAGCGAGGAAGACATGATGATCAAATAATTGAACAACACTTCCAGAGGAGTTATACTCACTTTACATGTGACTAGGTCCATGTAGAGAGACTAAGTTCTACTAGTGTGTCACCAATGTTGTAGCGACTACAACCACCCTACAAAATGTCTCCTTCACTCCATTTTGGAGTCTCCCTCTTTAAATCTTAGTAGATTGTCTTGCGATGCTCACGTAGTTGTGTTTTCATTTCAATTTATCTTTCACTTTAGAGTTTGTGAGCACTTATTTTCTTTAATGTCTAACCACAATATTGACCCCCGTGACTTGGCTGCATTTAGTTCTTGCACTGAGTTGGTAAACTACACAGTCCTAGAGGGCATCCTACTTTGCTCTCAGGAATTGCACAGTGTAGTACAGCAGTGAGACTTGCTCTCAAGAATTGTGCAGCGCAACCCAGAACTGCGCTTTGACTCGAGAATTGCACAGACGCAGCTGGAAGGTTGTCTTCATCTGGGAAACTATGCAAAGTAGTCTAAGGCATCAAGTTATCCCTCAACTCCAGAATTGTGCAGAGCCAACTGACAATGAGCCTTCAGTCTAGGAATTGCATAGTCCAAACCCACAGTGAGCACTCAAGTTCATAATTGTGTAGATCCAGTGGAAAACCTACCCTTAGCTGTGAAATTGCACAAAACCTGAGAGGCAACCCAGAGCCACTTAACCGAGAAATTACATAAAACCATACTGTCTCAGAAACTGTCACAGCATTGTCATCACTTTTCAAGGTGGGTTTTGCTTTTATTTCCTTTTGCTACTTTTTCTCTAAATTTTACTTGTTTAGCTTGTGAGAGAGTTGTTTCACTCATCTTACTAAACAACCACTATTGTTTCAACTTCTTTTATATTGTAGAAGTGTTGTCTCAAGTTATAGATTGTCTTTCTCAAGTGTCACATGCGTTTTCGCATTTTTTCACCAATGGTCTCCGTTGTAGCGAATCCCTTCACATGCATCCCATTTGTTCAATTTCATTAATTGTTGTAGTTGGTTTACATGCATACATTTAAACTAAGTAAGATCTACAATGATCACATTAGCCTTCATATGTTCCTATTTTCACACTCTTCATGGACAGATCTAGGCTCTCCTTGACTCAGTTTGACATCCACTTACATGCACTGCACAATCTCGAAGCTGAAGGCCTCTGTCTTGGCTTCTAGAATTGCACAAAGGTTGTGCTGGGATGGATCCAACTAAAAACTAAGTAGTTCCAGGAACCAATCTCCCATGTTGGTCACTAAGACTGTGTAATGTGCAATCTCTCCCAGGCCGTGTCCCAGACATATCTATGCATTGCGCGGGTCTAGTCAGCGAACTTCCACACTAACTTCCCAGACTGTGTAGTGCCCAATTCCCAGAGTTAGTCAGTCACCCCTTGTTAGTAAAACCTACACATATCCTCTCATTAGATGCCTTGGCTACTTCCTGATCATGTTGTAAAGTCATCTTTGTAAGAGCTAATGTTTGCTTTCCATGAGTGTTCATTCATTCCCATAGATACCACACTCGTGAAGCACTTCTCTCCAACAGTCATTGTACCATGGCACCAAAGCAATTTTCCTCAAGAGTGGCCACTGAAATAAGCACTGAGGAGATAAATGAGCAAGTGCCAATTTACTTACCAATATATGCAGATGCTGAACAATTTATAGAAAAGGAATCAACACTAACATGGAAGAAAAACCAACAATAGTGGTAAAAGGAAAAAAGCTAATATAGGATTAGGGAAAGGGGAAATGACTAACATAATAGAGGGAGAACAAATATAGATAACGAAGGCACATTCAATCTTCATGTAGACAACTTAGACGGTAGAAGCAAAGGGAGGCACAAGACACATACAACAGATAAGAGGAAGAGAAAATAACATAGCTTGTAGGTAGAAAAACTAAGATCACAACAAGCAGAATGAGAGTTAAAGGAGGAATAAGAGCTAAGAAGCAGAAATAGGAAGAAGAAAAAAGTCAAGGCATAATGACTGAGTAACAACACTAATACGTGTTGATGAGCCAAAATATCTAGCAGCTGAATAAGAGAGTTAGCAAATGAAGGTTCCCTCAATAAAGTTAAATGCAAGAACCAAGTTTGGCTGGGGGTCGATAGGTACATGAAGCAAGTGATGTGCGAGCCCATCAGTGATGACTTGCAGGTGAGTGAAAACAACATGCAGAAGTATTTTGGTGTTCGAGCTACACTGCGGACAACACTACACATGCTTCAAGATGAGACAGACACAGGTTCCAAGACCACATGCCTAGATGTCATGGAGGCAAGAGTCCGCTTTCATCATGAGAATATCACGACATCAAATCATAGCACCAAGCTTGATATCAGTATGTGACTGAGTAGCCTCAAGTGGAGGTTTTTAAGTTGGTATTTCCCCAAACTCAGGAATCATAGTGCCTTGTCTTATTAGGTTGTGTCGAACCTATTTTGTCCCAAATGGGTATATGTGTAAATTGTATATTATTTTAAATATGTTGTAAGTGAAATTCCAAGTGTCATTAGTGGAATGTAAATGGTCACTATATAATGTGAAGAGTCATGAGGGTAGTCGAAGAGTTAAAGGGTGATGTCAATGGTCACCCCACCCTTTTCTATATATATAACCTAATAACACGTAATACCAAGGTTTTTGGGAGCCAAGCTTTTGGCTAGGCATTGCTTAGGTAATGCTTGAAGTGTATTGTGACATGCGTTGGTTTCTCCACAACGTAGAGAAAGTACATCTCTTTGGAAGAGTGAGAAATGTTGACTGTAATTTTCCACTATTGGGGCTAGTGGTTGTTAAACGTGTATGTATGGATGGAACTTACACTTAATAATATAAATGAGCCAAAATGTTTTCATGCCTATGTTTTTATTGTAGTTCGACTATTTGGGTTACTTTAGCAATGTATGCTATTTCACTTATGCATTTGTTTATGAGCCATTTTGTATATGATTGCACGAATCTTGTTGAAGACATGTTGTTGTATTCACCTATCACTTTTGATTTTGGACTATTCTACTTCCATCGTATGATGTCATTCAGCTCATATGTTCCTTTAAGGTTGTGTACTATTACAATATGCTAAGCGACACACTTCCTTTTCCTCTTTGTGTGTTAGAACCCGCATGCATCTCACTTAACTCACTATAAGGTCACATGCTTTCCTCCGAAAAAGTTATCATACTTACGTTTGTGCACTACCAGAGTCATAAAACTATTGTACTACCCACTGCTGGGACTCCTATTTCAAATAGTCTAAGGTCTAGTTGGGACCTCTTACCAAGGAGTTCCCCTGACATGTTGGTAGGTCCAACACCTTCAATAGTTCTAGAATTAGATAATTGGGGATTCAATCCTCAATTAGGAAAAAAACTTATCATGGACACATAATATAAGACCAAGAGTTTCAAAGTCTCTTACCTAACAATGCAATGAGTAAGTCATAAATTAAGAGTCATATTTGAATTGAAAGATAACCATGAAATTACGTTATGAAAATATGGAACATGAAAATGCAAAGGTAATGGAACCCAAAATGTATCAGTGGCCAAACCTTAATAAATGTCCTATAAAACAAAAAAATAAGTGAGAACCAGAATAGTTACCTAAAGAATATCGAACATATATGACCATTATTCTTCTCAGCTTCTGCAATGAAATTGTAACATTAGTTTTTTTGTACATATGTTAAGAAAATATATAATATAATTCCCTTAAAATCATTAATTAGATCTTATTCACTAAGGATAACGAACAATTATCTACATATTAAAACACTCTGACGAAAAAAAATGAAATTAATTTTGACAGTTCAGTTTACAAAGTAAAATACCATTTTCATAAACATATTACATTAGCAATAAAAGAACTTAAAATAATTGTAATGTGAGCTTCGAGATGCAACCTTAAGAGTTGGAAATAGTGGTTAGAGAATCATATATGAATCCTGACTAGGGTTTGAAGAGGAATTAAAACTATGTGAATCTATTATAAAGAAGGAATTTAACGAAGCTAAACCAGTGAGGAAATAAAAAGGATATTGAGCCATTTATTTACACATAAAATGTTTTCCCTAAAAGAAAAGAAGAACTGGAAGATATAACGGGTATAAACCCTAGCATGATATTCAAGGGAAGAAAGGAAATAAAATACTTGTGAGACTTCATGTACAATGACTATTGTGCTTTTATTTTAAAATTCTTTAGAGAACTCAACATTCAAATAAACTAAAAGAATCTTGGTTGTTAATAAAAAACCTGAGAATCCCATAATTTTATTGAAAACAACTTACTATATATAAACTAATAAGAACAATTGAAAACAAAAAATTAGACCAGAGTATCAATGAGAATGAAACCCTTTTTAAAATATAGTTAACACACCGACTACAATAGTGACAAAATAGAAATGAGTTATGGTTCTTTCGTAGTAGGAATTAGAGAATAAATCTTTGAATTACTTATGGTAGAGGAGGGTAAATTATGAGTGTGTATCTTCTGTCGAGCACGTTCGCAAAAAGGGAAAACCATAAATTGGGTTGTAGAGAACCCTTTCAAAATTTGATAGTAAGACATTAAGCATGGTTCCCTATGAGAGATGGAAACACTTTTCTAACCTACAAAAATAAAAAAGTGGAAACATTAAAAACTCTTCTCAAAGAAATATCTAATATAGAATTCATAGAATAAAATTTCTAATCAAGGGACGTTTAGAAAAGGGTCTTTGTACCCATTTACTTGTAACAATGGTCACCACGAAGTCAAAATAAGAGATCAATCCATACAAAAGGCATGAAACAATCATTACATTGATAATTTATTGGCAATAATAGCAAATGGTGTAGGAATTTCTAAACGAAAAATTACTCTGAAAAACCCATTGCAGAGTAAGGGTCACGTAGGAGAAAACAACAAGAAATGTCTAAGGTTTGACATTGTAGGGTATTCATCAAAAATATAATAATACCTAAGCCTTTCTCCACCATTGATCACACATTATTTAATCCCAAGTGTCTGTTTGGTAGGTCAAAGGTATAACACATATCAACTCAAATAACGTGCCACGTATATTTGTAGTACTCTCTAGAGAATCAAAGTTGTATGCATAAATTTATCACAAACCACAAATCATGCCATAACATAATACCACATGCAATATGATAAGAGAGACACACTTGATTATATAGTTTAATTAAATTAATTTGGATAAAAAATATATGTTATGCATATATCAATATCCACAGTGTTATATCCCCATATTGCTAGCATATTCTTATTAGTGTTCCCCATAGAAGCCCCATGGAAGCCCACTATTGTGATTTTTGTGCCCTTAAATTAGTATTGTTATGTCAACTCTGATTATAACTAACATAGTAGACATATATCCCCATATTTTTAACATATTGTTATTAGTGTGACCCATAGAAGACCCATAGAATAATGGTTTAAAACCATACATGGAAGGTTTGAAGGAAGGTTTGACAAAATTGCTACAAGAAATGCTACATGTAAAATATCGAGAATGAGTATCGCACTAGACGGGAAGGAAGGAGATCTTCAGTCCATCGTGGTGGAAGTTTAAGGAGAGAATATTGATAAATATGTATCTATACTTATAGATATAATAACTACATTAAGTTATATTTCTCCTACTTTTATTTAAAGGTGTAAAGTAGAGAAACAAAAATAAAATAAGCCTTGGATAGTGCAGTTGTCTATAGGGACTAAAATAAAAGTGACTGAAATTAGCAAAAGTTGCAGAGTAAATGTTAATGGAATGAATACCACTCTAAATATGAGCATATTAACCTTCAAAACTTATGATATTCTTATAGGTATGGATTGGTTGGAGTCACATAGAGTGATATAAAACTATTTGTAAAATTCTTTTACCTATATTAATGATAAAGGGGAAGCTTACATAGTTCAAGGAGTTCCAAAAAATATTTCTCTAACAACCCCTGGTTGATTTCCTATGTAAATAAAAAAAAAATAATACCAAGGTCATGAGACACATATTCCAGGTTTAATGTTGTGTAAAACATAGTGATGGGGATCACTTGTGATGAATTAATGGCTATGGAAATTACAAAGACAATGTGGCAATAACTGATATTTGTTTATGAAATAAAGGAAAATAGGGGAAAAGGGAGGTGAAAGATCACATATTTGAATGAGAGGGAAATTGAAGGAAAAATGAAGGAAAATGAAGAAAATTAGAGGCCTCAAAGATAAAAATACTTCTGCGGATCAATTCTCAACTTTTTTTGGTGTAGCTTTTTGACAATTTAGTTTTGGAGCTCTCTTCCATTCTCTCATATTCTCATACTCATCCACTCTTATATTATTCTTGGATCATTATTAGAGAAATTTGGAATACATTCAATTTGGAGAATGAAAGAAAGGAAAGTAGTGAAGAACATGGGGACAATAGAATCTATAACTACAACCAGATTTCTTTGTAGGTAACATGTTGAATGTATGATGTCCTTGTTAATTTATGGATGCATGGTATATGCATGTGATTATTTGGTTCTATTTTTTCATTGGCATGGAGGATTGACTGAATTGACAGTGGTTTTAGGATTTGATTTCCATTTCATGGTTAGTCATGGTGTTGTGGGTTTTACCACTTGATTTCTTTCTAGTTAGTGCTCATAATATCTTATAGCTACGGGTTGGAAAAAAACACTCTGGAAGCTCTCGGACAACTTGGGTTGAGTTACTAGTCCTAGAGCCTAGGTTGGGATAAATGGTTTGGAGCCCTTGGCGGGTTGAGTTACTAGTCCTTGGAGTCTAGTTGGAAAAATGCTCTTGAGGCCTAGAAGTTTGTGGGTTGAGTAACTATTTCTTGGAGACCTCGACAACTTTGGTAGAGACCAACCTTGTTGGTGTTAGTGATGTTCGACTGTGACGTTGAATCATTGGTTGAGGGTTGAGGTTCTTTTGCCTCTAGGAGCCCTTGTTTGTTTCTTCTTGGTTTGTTCCATGAGATACCATATTCGTGCATGGAATATGGTGAGGGTAATTGGCTGAAAGAAATATTTCATTTAGCCTAATCTATAAGTGGATGGTAAGTGGAAGTCCCTGATTTGGTTGGTACCTTCATATGTTAAGAAGAGATATTATTCCATTGTGATTGATGTATATTTTTACTAATGTGTTGGTGATATTATGGATAGGTTTCCATATTTTATATGTTGGTTATTTTATGGTTTATATGTTGTTCATATGATGTGTATCTTCTATGGCTCTTGTCAAGAATTGTTTAACTATTGATCAATTGATAATTGTATGGAATAGTAAGTGTTGTTGCAACTATGTGGAGAGGGCATAGGGAAGTCTTGGATTTTCACAGATGAATCTTAGTCCTTTATGATCGCATATGCATTCATGACCTAAAGGTTGTATGTTTGTCATGCGTTTGGAAAAATGTCTATTATGTTCTAGGTAGTATAGGTCAAGGTATGCCTTCAAGTTTGTGTGTTTACCCTTATTTTCATGTAGCTAATGATTCTAAGAAGTCTCCGGAAGTTTTGGGGAGTGGTCTAGAGGCTGAACTGAAATTGAGGCTCAAATCTCGAGACCAAACCCTTTTGAATTAGACAATATGGGTCATTACCACAGACATGAAGGCTTTTGCATTCATTTGGAGGCCTATAATAGCATGGAGCCCTTGTCACGTACACGATTAGGGGTTATAATTTGTGAAAGGGAGCCCCAACTCATGGTTTGGTTACATGGGGTGGTTATTTTTCCCCTGAGATTCCTGTAGCCTTGAGGGATGACGTAGCTTGTCACTTTGTGGTCAGTTTGTAGACTCCAGTTCCTAAACTGGAGCTAGGAGGTCAGGTCATGTCATAGTAGCTTTCATCTAATGCTTACCCTGGTAATCTCGTGAAGTTGGGTAAATGTGGGAGGTGTTATTGCAAATTGGAATCAAAGTTCCCCAGTTCAATTTCTTGGATTGAATGGACAGGATGTGGTTTTCATGGATACATGTCAGTCGTCCTTGTGTTCATTATGCATGCATTTTGAAATCCATTGGTGTAGTTTTGTCATCACGTATAGATTTATGATGTTGATGTTGATGTTGAGATGATTGATATGCTAGTTTTACTGTGTATACATATGTTGTGCTAGTATGGACTAGTTTTTGCAGATGAGATAGCCTCACTTGAACTTCGCTGAGGTATGTTTGATCATGGTTATATTTTTTTCATCTGGCATGGTATGTTGGAAAAAGTAGAAGATAATGATAACAAGAAAAATGGTGGGAAAGAATTCACACGATTCTCGCAATAGATCAAATGAATAACATCATGATGTGTACTCCCTTGACATAGGAGATACATTGAGAAACTTGAAAGTATATATCAAAATTTGTAAGGAAAATAATGACAGGATCATTTAGTTGTAGGAAATACTTTCCAGAGCACAAGAGAAGAAAGACTAAGCTAATGTAGTTATCCTTTAGATTCTATCATATTTGTAGATACAGGGACCACTTATGCTTAGCCATGGATAGGAGGAAAGCACCAACGGGGCATATGTAAATAGTTCTCAATCAGGATACAGGTTTGACAAGGATGATAGAATCAAAGAGGGTAGGTTATGGGATACACTTGATAGGAGTGGTAATGAACATGGGTTCTATTCTATTTATGCTTTAGAGAGAGAGCATTGTCGTCACCATTACCATCTCTATAGGAGGAGTGAGAAACAATACTTTCAAGAGGAGTTAAAGAAAAAAAAGCCTCCTACATTTGATGGAGAAATGGAGAAGTTATAAGATATAGAAGGTTTGTTGCTAGCGATGACTAAGTTTTACAAACTCCATGATTATTCAGAAAATATGAAAGCCATGATAGTTAATTTCAATCTTAAATGGAAAGAATAAATTTGGTGGGAAGATGTATATAAAATTAGAGGCATTCAATAAGAAGACTTGACTTGGAGTGAGTTAAAGAGACTTTTCAGGAAGAAGTATCTATATGAAATATACTATGATGATAGGGAAAAGGAGTTCTATGAGTTTAATATGGGTTCTATAACTGATGAGAAGTATACTAGCATATTCTTGGAGTTGTTGAGATATCTGCCTTTTGTTAGGTGTGGAGCCTGACTATCTTCTTTGTTCAGAGGAATCACCCCATTGGACCCTAGTTCGTAAAGTGGCGACAACACTACCTGTAATATTTGCACTGTAGGGGGGGTCCAGGGGGGCAACTGCAATCTTTGGGAGACCCCCCGGCAGGGGGTCGGGGGCAGTGCCCACGAAGCTAAAATAGATGTAAAATTGCCTTGTAGAATGTTGTAATTTCGTAGTCAATCTGGGTTGTTCATTAGGCGAAGATGTCGTGGTAGAAGTTATGTTTAATTTAGGGTTTTTTCCCTAGAAGGTAACCCCTCGGTATATATGAGGGAATTGTATTGCATCTTTGTAGATTTGTATTCTGAGTAAGAAAGAGAGAGGAGATTGTGTGAGAGCGAAGAGGGAATTACAATGGATCTGTAGTAGGTTATGTCTCTTCAGTTTGCTGGATAATATATAAGGAAGGACTGGCTTTTTCTATGGACATAGCCCAAATTGGGGGAACCACATATATCTGTGTCTCTCTTGTTTTATGTGTTTTCTGTGTTTATATTTCTACAATATATATTATGTGTTCCATTTCTCTGTAATATATATAATTTTCTAACACCTTTTCTTAAGGGTGATAAAGAAAATATTAAGATATTCATTAGTGGATTTTCAGTATCACTCAAAGTTAGGGTTGAGTTTGATGACCATAGATCGTTGGAGGAAGCCATCACAAAGTTGAAGAAGTGTTATGAGAAATCAAAGTGTAATATTGATTCTAAGTAGGATTGGAAAGGTAATGAGAAAAATAATGGAAAGTGGGCTAGGAAAAGAGGAAAAACTTAGGATACAGATAACAAGGAGAATGTAGCACTGCATAAGAAATTTAATGCAGTTGACAGAGGACAAGGATTTTAGTTTGAGGACCAAAAAAAGGGTTAGGGGAAGGAGCCTTTATAGTGTTCGACTTATGACAAGGATCATCAAAGGAGATATTATGCACAAGATTAGGGTGATAGACTACATATTTACTATGCTCAGGAGTCATAGAGAATTAGGGGTGTTGGACAAAGTGTTCCTCAGATTTACGCAACAATGGACAATAGGTGGGATGATCATCAAACATATATTATGGAGATGGAAGGTAAGCTTTGTGATCAAGTTATTTCTATTTTGATTTACCCTAGTTCTAGCTATAGTTATATTAGTCTTTACCTAGTGGATAAGTGTTTCTTAAATAAAGAAGTGAATGTAGAGTCTGTAGGAATTTACAGGGTAAGTTCCACAGAAAGAATACCAAAAGGACACCGCTCACAACCAGATCTCAAATCAATACACCAGTATTTTTGACGTGGTTAAAACCCTCAGAGTGCAAGGAGGGAAACAGTCCACGGCCTGTCCCAACGTGGGTACTACAGGCAATTTATTAATCAAAGAATGAAAATTTACATAAGCTTCTCTCATGCACGGATTCCCCGAACAATGACCCTCCATGCGCTTTAAATAGAACTCATGGACCAATCGGGTGTCAAGCCACGGATCAAGTGTCGGTAATACCGATGTGAGAGTGAACCGTCGGATCACTACATATCGTGACCGTCGGATTGTAAGTTACAAAATGTACAACGGTAAAGAAACACACTTTACCTAACTCTAACCTAACTCTATACTAGACCAAGTTGAACTTAACTATATCCTATGTGTCGGAATATCCTAACATTCCCCCTTAAGAACAACTTGGGATAGGATTGAAGGATTTACAAATATGACACAATAGGAGAAGGAAGGAGGCACTAGAGCCTATCCCCCCTTAGTGACAACTTCCTGAACTCCAAGCATATATCGAAGTTTAGTGAACTTCGCCTCTGTGAGAGCCTTTGTGAAGATGTCTGCAACCTGATCATCTGTTGGACAATATTGCACTTCAAGAACATGGTCATGAATGAGCTTTCTGATGAAGTGCATGTGTAGTTCAATGTGTTTGCTGCGCTGATGCTGGACTGGATCTTTGCATAGCTGAATGGCACTTTGATTATCACACCAAAGTGTGGTTGGATGCTGCTGCTCAAAGCCAAACTCTGATAGGATCTGACGAAGCCACAAGGCTTCCTTACTAGCTTCCACGGCACCACGATACTCTGCTTCTGCTGACGAAAGAGAAATGGCAGCCTGTTTCTTACAAGCCCATGTAATAGGTCCTGAACCAAGAGTGAAGACATAACCGGCAGTAGACTTCCGATCATCAGGGTCACCAGCCCAATCAGAATCAGTGAAACCAACTAACAGAGGAGCTGCTTTGGCACTGTAATGAATCCCAAACTGTACTGTACCTCGAACATAACGAAGTATTCTTTTAGCTGCTTTCCAATGACTTTCACGGGGGTTTTGCATAAAACGAGCAACAAGGCCAACAACAAAGGAAAGATCAGGACGAGTATGGGTTAAATACAAGAGTTTTCCGACAAGTTGACGGTATAAGGTAGCATCAACTTCAGGAGAGGTACAAGAGACTGAAAGGGAGAAGGGGCTGGCTTACAGTCTTCCATGTGAAAATGACGAAGAATATCACAAGCATACTTGGACTGGGAAAGGAAAATACCCTCTTGGGATTGCAAGACTTGAAGACCGAGAAAATAGTGTAAGTGTCCTAAGTCTGTCATTTCAAATTTCTTTTTAAGGCTGGACTTCACATGGTTTATAAGGTTGGGATCACTACCAGTAAGAATAAGATCATCAACATAAAGAACAAGGATGATAAGAGAGTTGCCCACTTTCTTGGTGTAGACAGTATTGTCAGAATGACACCTAGAAAAGCCAGATTCTAAAAGAAAGCTATCCATTTTGGCATACCAAGCCCGAGGAGCTTGCTTGAGGCCATAAAGGGATTTCTTAAGTCGACAAACAAGGCTGGAGTCTGTTTGTATGAAGCCAATGGGTTGTTCCATATAGATTTCTTCCTGCAAGTCCCCATGCAAGAAGGCAGATTTAACATCCATCTGATGGACTTCCCATTTTAAAGAGGCAGCAAGGGAAAGAACAAGGCGGATAGAGTTCATTTTGGCAACAGGAGAAAAGGTTTCAGTGTAGTCAATGCCTTCAACCTGTGAAAAGCCCTTAGCAACAAGACGAGCTTTATGTTTATCAACTTTCCCATCTGGTCCATACTTGGTTCTGTAAACCCATTTACATCTAACAAGTTTGCGTCCCTTTGGTAGAGGAACAAGATCCCATGTATCATTTGTCATCAATGAATGATATTCTTCATTCATAGCTGCTTCCCAATGTGGATGGCCTGAAGCTTCTGCAAAAGTGTCAGGATCATGATTTACTGGAGCTTGAGCCAGTAAAGAAGAGGCTCTTTCAAACTGAGAACGTGTACGTCGCTGATCTGTAGGATCACCGGCAAGATCACCTGCTGCATCCCGAGTAGCACGGACCCATCTTGGAAGTTGAGGATCCTGAGAAGGTGGGGGAGGATTATCATCCTCGCTTTCATCATCTGAAGAAGAAATGTTTTCAAAGATAGAAGAGATAGGAAGAGGTGGCACATCCGCCGGACTAGGCTCGCAGGCCGATTTATTTTCATCAAATTTTACATCTCTTCTAATGATAACATTTTTGGACTTAAATGGAATAAGTCTATAACCTTTTACATCTTCAGAATATCCAACAAAAGTACATTTCTCACTTTAGGTTCTAAAGCTTTATGCTTTTCATCTGGAATATGGCCCATGCTTCACTTCCAAACACACGAAAGTGACTTACATCTGGTTTAATGGAACTCCAAGCTTCTTCTGGAGTGATATTCTCTAGAACCTTAGTAGGAGTGCGATTGATTATATAATTTGCACAATTAATTGCTTCGGCCCAAAAACTAAGACTGAGTCCTTTAGATTGCAGCATACAATTAGCCATTTCCTTTAAGGTGCGATTTTTCCTTTCAGCTACACCATTTTGTTGTGGAGTGTATGGAACAGTATGTTGCATTTGAATTCCATTTTCGGTGCAAAAGTTGATGAATGTGTTTTTAACATATTCTCCACCATTATCAGTTCTTAGCTTAAGAATTTGATGTCCAGATTGTTTTTCAACAAATGCTTTGAAGGCCAAAAAAGTGGTAAATACTTCGCTCTTGAGTTTTAAGAAGTATACCCAAGTGCGTCTGGAGAAATCATCAATGAAAGTTAAGAAGTACTTGCAGCCAGAGAATGAAGCAACAGGAAGAGGACCACATAAATCACTGTGCACAAGCTGTAAAGGGGCTGAGGCGTGCCAAGAGGCACGTTTGTCAAAACTGTCCCGATGATGTTTTCCGAGTACACATCCGGAACAAACACCATCTCTGCAAGATACCATAGGAAGACCTGTCACCATATTTTCTTTACATAGATGCTGAAGGGAGCGATAGTTTAAGTGACCAAATCGCTCATGCCAAAGTTTGCTCACTTCATCATTATGAGCAACAAATACTGAGGGAAGATTGGATGACCCAAAGTTGTGAAACTTATACAACCTTTTGGAATCATCAGCAAGACCAGTAGCTAGAATCTGTTTAGGATCTTTTAGATCCTTGATTACAACATCATGAGGTGAAAATTCAACAATTTTACCTTCACCTGAATGAGTTATCTGATAGACAGATAGAAGGTTGCAGGATAAGGTTGGAACACATAATACATCATTAAACTGACCATTGTCTAGATGAACAGTTCCAGTCCCTACAACATTAAGAGATCTATCATCACCAATATATATATTTTTGGTGTTACAATCATTTAAAGAAGAAAACATGGCTTGGTTTTTGGCCATGTGACAAGAGGCTCCAGAATCAATGAGCCACTCATGAGAATGAGAAGAAGAAGAAGATACATTTAATGCATAACCAGACTGAGATGATTGACAACGACATGCAGAAAGTGCCATTCCGGAAGTTGAAGTTGAAGTAGGCTCCACATGGATGTTATGTTTCTTCATTGCGGCTTCCAAGGCTTCCATCTTCTTAAAGCATTTAGATTCTAAGTGGCCATCTCGATTACAAAAGTTACAATGTCTATCAGTCTTCTTCCATTTGTTTTTATTGGTCTTATCATTTTGCTGAAATGATCTTTCATTTTGAGGCTGAAATGGTTTAGGACCATTCTTTTGAGGATATGACTTCTTAGGATTCTTTGAATTTGGTTGCTGCTGGGCGGCTAACGCTTTCGTGGAAGAGTTTCCAAGATTAAGAAGACCAAGGTGTAAGAGTTTTTCTTGTTCTCTTATTAAGGAATCACAAAAGGAGTCAAAGGAAGGGGGCTTGTAGTCTTGTCCTTGACAAATGAAAGCTTCTCTTGTAGAATGGAAAGTGGAAACAAATACAGAGTAGGCTGGTCCCAACTTAGTAAGGATGGAATAAATAAGGTTACCATCTTCTTTCTTAACTTTAACACCTTCCAAGAGATATCTAAGGTTCTTGAATTTGGACAAGAAATCTTCAATGCAAGAAAAATTATTAGGATCCAAAGTAAGCAGCTCATTTTCAAGTTGATGGGCTCTAATTTCATTTTTAATCCCAAAAACTTTAGCAAGTTTTTCTAATGCTTCATGAGGAGTCTCAAGTTCCGCAATGTGGAATCTAAGATCAGGAGAAATAGACATCCCTATCAAACCACGTGCTTGATCTTGTCTATTTTCCCATTTTTCCACCTTGTCTTCATCTTTTGGTTTCTTCTCTTGGTCTGTGGCTATTCTGAAGAGACCTTTACTTCTAAGTAAATCTTCCATGTAGGCTACCCATTGGAAGTAGTTAGTGCTGTCAAGAATGACTTGGCATGGACTTTCCATTTTAAAAAAAAACTGAAGCTGAAGATGCTGAAAGTAAGTGTTCCAATGGATAGATCTCGAAAAAATAGGCGGTTTTAAAAAAAACGGCTCTGAAAAAGGCTTCCGGATGAAGAAGTTATGGCTTTTTGAAAAAAAATTGTTGAAGTTGCCGGCAAAGTGCGCGAATGTGCGGGAATGAAAAAATCCGCCCCCACAAAATGGAGACTTGAACCCAAGACCTCTACTCTCTTAAAATAGCTTTGAACCAATTGATCTATACAAAAAATTTGAGAGAGAGAGAGAGAGAGAGAGAGAGAGAGAGAGGGGGGGGGCCTCGGTTTGCGTGCTTGCCTTGAGAAAGCTCTTTTTCCCTACAAAACACAAAACACAAAACCCAACACGAATATGCAAAGAAAAATGAACCTTGCGGCTCGAAGTTAGCTTTAGCCAAAAAACTAGAAATTTTAAAAAAATCTCAAAGTTAGCTTTAACCGAAAAACTAAATATTTTCTCAATGTTTCTGATTTTCCGAGATCACACTAAGGTGCAGGGAAAAGAGCATACGCATGAGAAAAATCCTTCCTTTCTGTTTCTGATTTGCCCAGATCGCACAGAGTCGCAGGGCAAAGAGCATACACAGAAATGAAAGGTATAGATCCGGTTAAAAAAAAAGGCTAAATAAACTGAGACCGAAATAAGCAGAGAGAAAATAACAGTAAACTGCAAAAAAAAACACTGTATACCTCCCGATCTGAAAAATGACGCAGCTAGGGCTACCGGAAATCTTTTCGCGTGAAACGAAAGGGGTTCCTCACTGGAACAGATGCTCCGAACGCAACAGAGCAGTCCTCTCGGCCCGAAAGCAGTCAGAAACAACAGATCTAGGAAACGACAACCGCATGCAGTTCTACCGGCTTCAGATTTGGATCACGAACGGACGCGGCCCTCAAATAGCTCTGATGCCATGTAGGAATTTACAGGGTAAGTTCCACAGAAAGAATACCAAAAGGACACCGCTCATAACCAGATCTCAAATCAATACACCAGTATTTTTGACGTGGTTAAAACCCTCAGAGTGCAAGGAGGGAAACAGTCCACGGCCTATCCCAACGTGGGTACTACAGGCAATTTATTAATCAAAGAATGAAAATTTACATAAGCTTCTCTCATGCACGGATTACCCGAACAATGACCCTCCATGCGCTTTAAATAGAACTCATGGACCAATCGGGTGTCAAGCCACGGATCAAGTGTCGGTAATACCGAGGTGAGAGTGAACCGTCAGATCACTACATATCGTGACCGTCAGATTGTAAGTTACAAAATGTACAACGGTAAAGAAACACACTTTACCTAACTCTAACCTAACTCTATACTAGACCAAGTTGAACTTAACTATATCCTATGTGTCAGAATATCCTAACAGAGTCTTGGTTGGTGCAGATGGCTACAGGTACAAAGAAAAGGGTTCATCATTAGGTAATAGCTTATGCATTTGAGTTGAACAATATGTCTACATCAGTGCATTTAAATTTTCTTCCATTGGGATAGTACATTATGTTTTTCCGTATGGATTGGTTATACATTCATGGGACTAATGTCTATTTCTACGATAAGGCTATTAAGTGCTTGGATGGTAATGGAGAGAAGAGAATCTTACATGATAACAAGACACTTATGTAGAAAAACCATAGTAGCATTAAAGGATGTGGCTTTTTTGTATTCATTATTTCTAGTGACAAGATAAGGACGTTTATGATGATGAAGCTTTCACGAGGTATCTAGTTTTGGAGCAGTTTCAGGATATATTTCTAGTATATATTTTAGAGTTACTGCCTAATAGGGAAGTGGAATTTTATATTGTGTTGATGTTGAGAGCAACACTAACATCGAAGGCACCTTACAATATGATCACTCTTGATATGGTGGAATAGAAGTTGTATTTGAAGGAAATGCTTGATAAGGGATACATTAGGTCAAATGTGTAGCCTTGGGGTGCACAAATATTATTTGTGAAAAACAAGGATGGTACTCTCAAGTTTTGTATTGATTATGGGTAGGTGAACAACGTGATGATTAAGTATATGTACACTTTTCCATATATTGATGACTCGTTTGACTAGTTGAAAGTAGAAAAAATGTTCTCAAAGATTGACTTGAGACTAGGATATCATCAGGTACGCACCAAAGAAGAGAACATCTAGAAGAATTTTTTTTGGACCAGGTATGGGAATTATGATTTTTTTGTGGTTCCTTTTGGTTTGACTAATGCTCTAGCTACTTTCATGTGTTTGATGAATAATGTTTTTCATCCTTAAGTAGAACATTTTGTGATAGTAATCATTGATGGCATACTGATATATATTCTAAGAATGAAGAAGGGCATGCAAAACATCTATCAGTGGTGTTCATATTACTAGGAGAGAATTAGTTGTATGCAAATATTAGAAAGTGTACTTTCTTTCAAACAAGAGTTCACTAGTTAGGGAATGTGTTTTCCAAGGAAGGTATAACAGTGAACCCTGAAAAGATCAGAGTTATCATAGAGTACGCAACTCCTAAGAATATGGACGAGCTTAGATCATTCATGGGACTCTCTAGTTATAAACATTGTTAGATCCAGATAAGGAGTTTGTGGTATGTACATATGCTTACAAAAGAGCACTTGGGATATTCCTAATATAGCAATGGCTAGTAGTAAGCTATGAGTCAAGGAAACTAAATCAGCATGAGAAAAACTATGTGACTCATGATCTTGACTTAGCAGCAATAATTCATGCACCGAACATGTGGAGACACTATCGTTTTGGGAGGAGGTTCATTTTGATGAGTGACCATAGTGGGCTGAGGTACTTGCTTGGCCAACCTAATTTGAATGTTAGGAAATCTAGGTTCTTGGTTATGCTTAGTGAGTTTGCTTTGAGATTAGGTACATTACGGATAAAGAGAACATGTTTACATATGCTCTTAGTAGAAGAGTACAAGTAAATCAAATTGAAACTATGAGCTCATATGGGACATATGTATAGGATCAGATCTTATAGGTAGGACAATAGGATGAGAGGTACCAACAGCTTAAGCATAGGTTACAACGATAGGGTACAGGTGAATAGGATGTAAATCATCATGATCAAGGTGGATATTGGTGGCCACCCACCTATTCCACTTGGACCCAAACCATTGTTTCTTTTATTTTTAAACTTCCTTAATTGTAGCACAATTTACTATTTTTGGTAGTTTTTTTGGGTCCTGAACTTTGGGAGCCGTTATGAGGCCATAAATGATGTTTTCTAGGAAAACCACTTATGGCGAATATGAGTTTTCAACTAAATATTCATTGTTGGTAGTTGTAATACTCAGATAGATATTTCTAACAAGGTATCATGTTCATCAAATGGAGATAATATGCAAAAGTTATGACCCCGGGAAGTTTATGTACCAACTTACCCCAATGGGCCCCATAGTTTGGCATTTGATCTCCTAGGGTTAGGCTTTTGGATATTTACGATTTTTCGTTGTTTCTCAATAATAAATATGGTTCGAAGCCTCAATGTAACACAGTTTAGACGCATGTATCTGTCACATCTCTTCTCAAAGGTATGCTACCATTGCCCAAGCTAGTCTTATTTCTATTTTTTTTGTAAGTATATTTGAGTATTTCATATTAATGAAATGAAGTGTTATGTCTACTGCATCTTTGTATTTATGGTTATATCTGGAATTTGTTGTGTTTTTGTTAAGATCTATATTAGTGGCATTAGAGCCGTCTTCTCTTTCTTTGTTTTTCTTTGCATGTCCACAATGAGGTCAGGGTATAATGAGTTAGGGCTCGATTTGGTTTAACCTTTGCAAGATCAGCCTTGCAAACCTTGACTACCACCAATGGGGGAAGAACAGGAAGACGAGGGAGTAGGAGATCCTATCAAAATATTGTTGAAGGAGGCGCTCAAGAAATAAAGGAGCAAAATTATAGATAACTTTTCTCAGATCCTTCAACGGTTTCCCACCGACGGCACACCCACATGCAACAACCACTCTAGAGGTGCCACTCCTTTTAGGGCACAAGTCAAGTTTGACATTCCCATATTTCAAGGCCAAATAGATGCATACATCATAGATAAATGGTTAACTCTTCTAGAATGATATTTTTTTGTTCATGATTTTTCCAACCGAGAAAATATTAGTTTTTCTCTTCTTAAACGCGCCCCCCATGTCAATGACTTGTGGGAAACCTGCTATGATCAGAACGATGAAAGTGAAACCTCATTATTTTCAGCCACACCAACTTGGAATTCATTCTAGGACACCATTAAGGAGCAATACTACCTTGTCAGGAGCTATGATCATAAACCCATAAAGTGGACCATGTTGTGGTAGGGAAGGGACCAAGACGTGTCAGATTTTACCAATGTTTTTCACACCCTTCGCACGAAGTTAGGTATCAAGGATTTTGAGAGGAATTTGGTACTCGAGTGCCACGACTGCCTACATAGGTACATCTAGGATGATATGGAAGTCCTAGACATCTCCTCGCTCGGCACAATGTACTCATATGTTGTTAAGATTGAGTAGAAGCTTAAATAGAAATACTGAGACTTTGGATTTGTGAATCCAAAGAAAGGGAAAGGTGCCCCAAACCGCCGAAGAAAGGACAAAGCCAAGGCGGGATGGCCTAGGAAAACCAGATAAATCCCCAAGCAAAGAAAAAAACCATGAAGCCAAAGAAGGACATGGGAACGTGGTGTGAGTTCCATAAGAGCTCCAATCACAATACAATTGAGTGTCAGGCGATGAAGTCACTGGTGGCCAAGATGAAGACTTTTGAATTACATGCATGTTCTGAGTCTGAGTCAAAACCCATAAAGGGGAATGATAAAGGGAAGAAGATTACCAATGTGGAGCCTAATGCCAATATTTCCACCAGAAGTTCCAGAAGGAGGAACTTGAAGATCCAGAGGAGGAGGAGCACCTCTTCCACTCCCAAATGCGGGTAAAGGGTTCCCTGCTATAATTCCTTATCGACAGCGGGAGCCAAAATAACCTTATTTCAGTAGAGGTTGTGAAGCAGTTGGCCTTATCAACCACAGCAAACCCATAACCATACACCATTGGGTGGCCTCACACCTGATGGGATCTTCACGTTAGCCAACAGTGTCTCCTTCCATACAGCATCAAACCCTTCATGGATGAGGTATTATGTGATGTTTCTCCTCTTGATGTTTATGATGTATTATTAGGCCAACCATATTTGTGAAATCGACATGTTGTGTATGAGTCAAGGCCTTGTGCTGTTACTGTTAACTTGGGAAATAAAATGTATAAGATACTGGAGCTAGCACTGCCTACCACCATCTCTTTGGTTACTTCAAAACAATGAAGTAAGCTCATTTCCAAAACCACAAATTTTTTTTCCTAATGATACACCCTTAGGGAAAGAAGAATACAATGGCCACGACCTCTACATGGGGCCCCTCCGCATGACAACAACAGATGGACAAGGTCATGGAGGAGTATGAGAACATTTTCACCTCACCTGTAGAGGTGCCTTTACACTTTCAGGTCAAGCACTCCATCAATCTGACCCCAGGAGCATCATTTCCCAATGGACCCATCTATAGGTGCTTTGTTATCGAGAATGATGAAATCAACAGGTAGATTTAGGAGCTGTTATGGAAAGGTGACATCTCACTGAGTTCATCACCCTCTGGGAGCTCGGTCATGTTGGTACAAAAGAAGGGTGCGACTTGGAGACTCTGTGTTGACTATCGGGTGCTGAACAAGGTCACTGTCCAAAATACATACCCGATCCCACAGATTGATGACATTCTAGGACAACTTAATGGGGGGAATATTTCAGCAAGATCGATTTGAAGTTTGGATATCACAAGGTACCAATTGAACCCTCTGATGTGTGGAAGCATACATTCAAAGGCAAGGAGGGCCTTTTGGAATGGATGGTTATGCCTTTCTGGTTGACGAATGCTCTTGCAACCTTCATGAGGCAAATGGATGACATCCTATAGCCATTCACCAACTCATTTGTAGTGGTATACTTGGATTTCATCCTAATCTTCAGCCAGAGTTGTAAAGAGCACCTCCACCACATCCGATAGGTTCTCCAAACATTGCGGCAACACAAGCTATTTGTCAATTTGGAGAAATGCACTTTTGACATGACCCAGATTCAGTATCTAGGATACATTATTGATGAATTGGGGGTGCATGTGGATCCAACCAAGATCTAAGTCATTTGGGATTGGCCAGCCTCAACCACTCTGACAGAGCTCCGTAACTTTCCAGGTCTTGCCAGTTTTTACCGTAGGTTTGTGTTGGGGTTCTCTCATATCACTTGGCCCTTAATTCAAGTCATGAAGGGAGGAGCGAAAGAAAAATTCTTTAGGTCTGAATCTCAGAGTTGAAATATCACCTCTTCTCTGCACCTTCTTCACATGCTCACATTACCAAACTTGCAACAACCATTTGAGATCCAGACAGATGCCTTTGATTATGCTATTGGGGTAGTCCTTACTCAACGAGGGCATCTGGTGGAATATCTGAGTGAGATGCTTGCAGACACAACCTGGAAGTATCCCACCTTTGACCAAGAGATGTATTCCATTATGCAGGCCTACCGACAATGGAAGCACTACATTTTGGGAAAGGAAATGGTCATCCACATAAACCACAGACCCCTGCAGTTCATAAAGATGCAAGGGAAGTTGCAGAATGATCACCATTAGAAGTGGTCCACATACCCACAAGAGTTCCATTTGAATATTAAGTACAAGAAGGGTAGAACCAATAATGTTGCAGATTGCCTCAGCTGAGCCTCGATCATTGCGTTAACCACCGTGCTCAACTGTTTTGGGCATGAGACTTCTGACTGGCCATTTCTCTTCAAAAGCGACCTAGAATTCAGCCACATAGCAAACACCCTTGGAGGGTCACCAAGTGCCTAATTTTCACCTACAAGATGCATTGTTATGCCACCTGGGACACCTTTATGTTCCTTCAAGAAAGCGTGCCAAGATGATTTGTGAAGCGCACTACAGTCAAGTCACTGGAAATTTTGGGGTCAAGAAAATAGTGGCAATACTAGAGAAGTATTTCTACTAGTTGAATCTTAAACAAAATGTCAGGAAGTACATAGTACATAAGGTCCTGCACTGTCTGTGCCATTTCCAAACTATCCATCAAGAAACAAAGCCTTTATACTCTACTGCCTACCCCTAGTCAACCTTGGGAATCCATCTCTATGGATTACATGTTGGGCCTTTCTTCTACTACCTTTCTTCTACTAAGAATGGAAATGACTATGTTTTCATGGCCATCGACAGATTCTCGAAGATGGTAATTATGGCAACCTACAAGAAGAATATCACAGCAAAAGCCACTACTAAAATCTTCTCTAAACGAGTGTGGGTGCACTTTGGGGCCCCACAATCTATCATCTATGATCAAGACAATAGGTTCCTTAGTACATTTTTCTCCAGTCTCTAGTCAATGTTGGACGCCAAGCTCACTAAATCCACACCTTTCCATTCCCAAATTGATGGCAAGATAGGGGCCGTCAACAAGATGATCGTACACATTCTATGCATTTACCACTCAAAGAATCCATGCACATGGGATGGGAGCCTCCCCTATGTCTAACACAACTATAACTGGGCTCTCCACAACCCTTTTCAGCAAGGCTTGGGATTCCAGCCACTATGTCCCATTGATGGTGGCCATACCATTTGATGCTACTCAGGCATATTTGTCTCACACCTAGTCTAAAGTCAATAAGGAAAACAAATTCATTCACCACATTCAGCACATCCGCCAATAGGTCCATGACATATTGGATAAAGCCAATGCTAAGTATAAACATAAACATGATGAACATTGGGTGCCACACAAGTTCTAGGTGGGCAACAAAGTTTGGCTACACTTATAGAAGGAGAACCTCGCTGTGCCCACCGCAAGCTTCACCCACTTCAATATGGGCAGTACACCATCACCAAGGTAGTAGGGGATAATTCCCTCGAGCTCAATATTCCACCATTTCTTTTTTTTCACCTAGTGTTCAGTGTGGACCATCATTGGCCCTACTTTCCACCATTGTTGGACACATCCGACATTACAAAACAACTCACAGCAACAAAGTTTAAAGCAAACTACATGGAACAAGCCACAAATGATTAGATCACGGACACATAGATCAGGAACACCCAACAACAAACTATCCAACTATATTGGGTTGTCAAAATAGGCCAACTCCTTTAGCAGGGCAAGGGGCTCACGAGGGATCAAGTTCAAGAGAAGTTTCCTCAGCTCATAGAGGAACTCAACGCAATGGGGATAATTGCTTCCTAAGGGGGGAGGAATGATCTGGGTGGATATTGGAGGCCACCCACCTATTCCACTTCGACCCCAACCATTTTTTCTTTTAGTTTTTCAGTTTCCTTAATCGTAGCACAATTTACTATTTTTGGCAGTTTTTTCGGGTCTTGAACTTCTAAAGCCATTTTGAGGCCCTAAATGATGTTTTTTGGGAAAACCACTGGTGGAAAATTCAAGTTTTTAACTAAACATTTACTATCAACAATTGTAATCCTTAGACATATATTTCTAATGAGGTATTGTGTGCATCAAACAAAGATCATATGCCAAATTTATGACCCCGGGAAGTTGATGTACCAACTTACTGCAACGGGGCCCATAGTTTCGTGCTTCATATCTTAGGGTAATATTTTTGGATGTCTATGGTTTTCCATTATCTCTCAATAATAAATAGGCCTTCAAGCCTCATTGTAACACAGTTGAGAGGCATGCATCCACCACATCTCTTCTCAGAGATAAGCTACCATTGCCTGAGCTAGTATTATTTCCATTTTGTTTGTAAGTATATTTTAGTATTTGATATTAGTGAAGTGAAGTGCTGGTTCTGGTGCATCTCTGTATTTATGGTTATATATGTAACTTTTTGTGTTCGTGTTTAAATTTGGATCATATCATGTCACAACCAATGGTTTGGTTAGAGTTAGGGACAAGATCTATATGCCAGAGAAAAGTGAACTCAAGAAGCTTATCTTGCTTGAATTTCATTCTAAGTCGTATTTTGGTCACCTGGGATATCAAAATACTTTGGTAGTTGTGAAGAAGTTTTACCATTGGTTGAACTTGAATAAATAGGGGGGAAATTTTGTGGCTATATGTTTGGATTCTTATTAGGTAAAACCATAATGTAAGCATCCAGGTGGTTTATTGTAGGCGATTCAAATTTCAGAGTGGAAATGGTAGGTCATTTCCATGGATTTCATTATAGGTTTGTCTACGACATCTAGACATCATGATTATATTTTGGTTGTGGTCAACATGTTGACTAAGGTAGCTCACTTTATTCTAGTGAAGTGTACAAATTCATCTGGCGAGCTAGCTCAAATCTTCATTAGGGAGATAGTGAGGTTAGATGGTATTTGTAGGAAGATTTTTATGAAACTAGGTCACAAAAAGATAGAGAAGATAGACAAACAACTTCAAAATCAACCTCTTTGAGGGGAAACCTCCTTTACATTATTCAAATGAACAATTCTTGGATTATCCAAATGATTAAACCACCTTTCTATATATAGGAGTCTAAGGGGTCACAATACAATCAAAACCAACATAACAATAATAATATAAGGGCACAACAATAACAATATTGGGCTTCTATGGGGCACACTAATAACAATATGGGGACAATAGCAACACAATAATGACAATAAGGGCTAAAATGACAATTGTAATGGGGAAATCACTAGTATTATAGGGACCTAACATGGTCCTCTCCTTCAAAAAAGTGTTTTCCTCAACGTTTAAGTACTTATGGATGCTTCTATATAAAATTCTCACCCTCCCATGTGGAATATTTAGCGGGTAAGTTCTCCCACTTAATGAGATACTCTAAAATTGATCGATTTCGTAACTGTTGAGTTCTTGTTTTTGTGACTACTTTAGGTTCTAATATGATTTTTCCTTCCTGTTAAAGTTTTGGCAATATTGTTTGAACTAGAAGCTTGTCGCCTATAACCTCCTTTAAACATGAAACATGGAAAAATGGGTGCACTCAGGAAGCTGTAGGAAGCTCCAATTTGTATGTCGTAGTACCAATCTCTCGCAACACCTTGTATGGATCATAATACTTTGGTGATAATTTATTATCCTTCTTAGCTTGCTTGAGGGACATTTTTATATGGTTGAAAGCCGTAGGAATACCCAGTCACCTACATCAAAACTTCTTTCCTTACCATGTTGATCTGCCTGTTGTTTCATTCTATTATGTGCTAAAGTGAGGTTATCATTTAAGATTTGGAGAACTTGTTGTTGATTCTCGATGTGATCTTCACTACCTGAAGCTTAGAATTTTCTCTTAAATATGATGTGATGGATGGTGGATGATATCCATAAAGTGCCATAAATGGGGTCATTTTTTCTGTGGTATGGAAGGAAGTGTTATACCACCATTCGGCCATAGGCAACCATTGGAGCCATTGTGTCTATTTACCAAAGACAAAGAAACAAAGATATCCTTCCAAAAGTTTGTTTGCTATCTCAGTTTTCCCATCATATTGAGGACGATAAGGTGAGCTATGAGCTAACTAAGTACCGAGACAAGAAAATAACTATGTCCATAAATTTCCAGTGAAAATGGGATCTCTGTCACTTACAATAATGTTTCGCTTTCCATGTAGCTTTTGAATTGTTTCCATAAATGTAGTAGAAATTGTATTGGATTTAAATGGATGAGATAATCCACAAAAGTGTGCATACTTGGTAAGTCTTTCAACTACCACCATGATGACACTCTTTCCTTTGGACTTGCATAAAACTATGATAAAATCCTTTGAAACCTCCTCCCAACATTGGCTTAGAATGGATAAAGGTTGTAATAGACCTGGGTTCTCAATTGTTTCAACCTTATTTTGTTGGAAAACCAAACATTCTGCCACAAACTTTTGAATATCCAATTTAAGTCCATCCCCAAAAAATTTGTTCTTAACCCTGTGATAATATTTCGGCAATCATGAGTGCTCTTCTAAGGGATAGATGTGCAATTACATAAGAGTATTTTTTTTGAGTTGGAAATTCTTACATAGCTATAAGCGATCTTTGTACCATAACAAATCATTTTTCCAGCTAAATGTATCAGATGTACTAGGATCTTTTTGTAAATTTTGAATAATTTCCAACACTTCTTTGTTGTTATTCCATTCATCCCTTGCTTCCTTTATCCAATCTGGTTGGATAATAGAAATGGCACAAAGAAATGCTTCCACATCCTCATCCTTTCTTGAGAGTGCATATGCCACAACATTTTTCTTCCCTCTTTGTAGATGATTCCAAAGTCATAACCAAACATCTTTGTGACCCATTTTTGCTTCTCTTCTGAAGATAATCTTTGTTCTAAAAATTATTTAAGACTATCATGATTCGTTTTTACCTTGAAGTGTCTTCCCATTAGGTATGGTCACCATTTCTTAAGTGCATGTAGTATTGCCAACATTTCCTTCTCATAAATATGTTTGTGTAAATACTTTCCTTTGATTGGATGACTTTCGAAAGTAGTGGGTTTTTTGTCTTGCATTAAAACAACACAAATTCCATTTCTTGAGGCATCACATTCCACACTAAAGGTTTGTGTAAAGTCCAGCGTAGATAATACTGGTGCTTGGCACATTGCCTCTTTAAGATGTTCAAAGGCCTTTGAGGCTTCTGGAGTCCATGAAAATGCATCTTTCTTCAATAATGTTGTTATAGGTGTTGCTATTCTCCCATAATTCTTAACAAACTTGCCATAATTCCTTGTCAACCCCAGAAATCCTGGAAAATGCTTTATGAATGTGGAGATTTTCCATTCCTTAATGGCTTTGATTTTTCTAGGGTCTACCTTAACACCTTCATGAGATACAATATGAGACAAATATTCCACCTCTTGTACTCCAAAGAAAAATTTGGAGATTTTTCCATATAATTGTTTCTCCTCCAATAATTTGAGCACCCTATCAACATTTTGAACATGATCCTTCCAAGACTTTTTGTAGATTAGTATATCATCAAAAAACACTAACAAAATGTTTCGAAGGAAGGGTTTGAAAATGGAATTTATCAAACCTTCAAATGTAGAAGCTGCATTGGTAAGGCCAAAGGGCATGACCAAAAATTCATAATGACCCTCATGAGCTCTAAATGTTGTTGTCAGAATGCCTTCAGTCTTCATTCTGATTTGATGATATCCTGAATGAAGATCCAACTTGGTGAAGTAAATTTATCCATGCAATTCATCAATGATGAGAATCAGAAATTTATCTTTAATTGTGAGCTTTTTGACCTCCCTATAATCGGGACACATGCACCATTATCCATCCTTCTTGTGCACCAATACTACTGGAGCAGAGAAAGAACTTTGACTAGGTTGAATTATATCGGCCTCTAGCATTTATGCAACCATACATTCAATTTGACTCTTTTGGGCATAGGGATATCTGTAAGGCCTTATGTTTGGAGGAACTCTTCCTGGAATCAAATGAATAGCATGCTCATGATAATAAATAGGTGGGAGGACTTTGGGAGTCTCAAATAGCTTGGAATGATTGTCCAAGACTCTTTCAAGATCTAGAGAAATAGATGATTTTGATGTGGGAACCTCTAGTGAACAGAATTGTGCAGTTAAGCCTCATTGTTATTTCTTTAGAAGCTTTGTCATTCCGTTAGAGTTGATTATCTTTCCTGATTTCCCTGTGATACCCCTTAATTCAACTTCCTTTCCTTCCAAACAAAATATCATGAAAATTTCTTGAAAATTTAAAGCTATTGTAGCCATGGATTGTAGCAATTGGACTCCTAGTACAACATCAACACCACCCATTGGAATGGAAAGCATTGGGATATTCAAGACATATTATCCCATGGATAGCTTGATATTATGGCACTTTTTAGAGAAATTTATGGTTCCTCCACATGCAACCATCACTTGACAATCTGGTGATGAATATATGAAGCAATTCAATTCCTTGGATATCTTACAATGAATAAAATTATGGGTACTTCCCAAATCAATCAAAACTATTACCTTTTTCTTCTTGATATGTCCTTCTATCTTGATAGTTTGAGGAGTAGTAATTGCATCCAATGCATTACAAGATATGGTCAGATTCATTTCTTCTTTCTCTTGGGGGTGTATATACTCTCTTTTTGATGTTTCTTGTTCCTTTTCTTCCTCTTCTTCACAATCTTTGTAAAATAATGTATTCTCTGCACACTTATGACCTTTACTGTATTTGCTATCACAACTGTAACAAAGCCCTTTTGATTTTTTTTCTTCCAACTATTGTGGTGTCAATCATGTAGTTTTTGGAAGGCTAGGGGAAGAAAAACTTCCATCTTTATAGTTATCAGTGGTAGGCTTCCTTGTTGCCATAATTTTTCTTTCCATTTTTATTGCCAACCTAAATTTCTTCTCCAATGAATCAGGTTCCCAAAGCCGAACCTCATGTTGGACGTTATCCTTTAAAGTCCCTATGAACACATTAATCCTATTCTCCCCTGGAATATCTTTTACCCTTATATTCAATTTTTGGAAGTCCTCAATGTGCTCCAACATTGAACCCTTTTGTTTGAGATTTATTAGTTGGCTAAGAAAGGTGTTTCTTTTTGTATCCTCATAATGTGCTATCATTTCTTCCATACAAATTTTCCAAGTGACAATTTGTTTATGAGCACAAAGCCATCGATACCATAAAAACTGATCGGGTTCCAAATATAAATTTTAAATGCATACCTTTTGTGCATTTTTCACATTAGGGAGATCGAAATATTACTCCATCTGTAGTATCCATGTTACGGAATCCTTGCCATGAAACTTCCTCATATCGATCTTTGGAACATGGTGGGTCTTCAATCCAACATTAGAGTCTATGAAATCATGATTACCATTTTTTTTTCTCATCATGAGTTTCCTTGACTACCCTTTCACCATTAGTAAACATTTCTTGTAGCAACTTTTCCAAATCTGTCTTCAAATCTTCCATTTTACCTTCCACCTCATTCATCTTATCTTCCACACCTTTCTTTAAACCGTCCATATTAGCTTCCATGCCATTCATCTTAGCTTGCATGCCTTTCTTTAAACCATCCATCTTATCTTCCATGCCATCCATCTTAGCTTCCACACCTTTGTTTAAACCATCCATCTTAGCTTCTGTTACTTTTTGTGAGAGTGAGTTTTGTTGCACTTGGTCTCCTAATTTTGATATATCATGTTGCATTTATTCCTCTTATTCATGAGTCATGCTAGAACTTTCAGGTTTATTGATATGTGTTTCCATTTTCTTTCTTCGGGGCATCAATTAATGATAATTATTCTTCACTATGCCCTTCGAATTCCTTCAAACTAATCAAACCAAACTTATGATCTTTTTTTTAAACTACACGATTTTTTTCACTTTGTAGGAGCTTGATATTGAATCTGGTGTATCTCTAAAATTTAAGATCAACAAGGTCATAAATTGTGAACTATGGTATCCCTCTGAGTCCTCTTTCCAACTGCACCAGTCTGATCGAAAATGGATTCTCCAAGAACGTGTTATGCCCAATCACCCAAGATGACCCGATTATACATTTTTTTGGTAGAGTGAACTTGTACGAAGTGCCACGTGTCATTGTTTCAACCTTCTTCTCTGCAATTGATGCACAAAATACTAAAATCCTCTGTCTTTCAATAACTTTTTACAGAATTTCAATCTGGTAGTTAGAGAGAACGTTATGACAATTTTCCCAAGGTCACCTATTTGGGATGTAATTTGGGAGCCTACAAAAACCCTCACTTCCTTAGATCATATCTCCACAAATATAGAGAGAAAAGATCTGAAATTTGGACCCAAGGAGTATAGAGAATTCAGCTCAAATGTGTTTGTTTTTTAGCTTCTGAAACATCTCAGAAAAAAGGTTATAACAAAAATTCCACAATGACCTATTTGGAGCAGTCAAATCCTAGATTCCAAAGCTCTGATACCAAATGTTATGAAACCAGCTCATGAAAACCTAAAAGAGATAGATGACCAACTTCAAAATCATCCTCTTTGAGGGGAAACCTCCTTTACATTACACAAATGAACAATTATTGGATGTTCCAAATGACTAAACCTCCTTTCTATATATAGGAGTCTAAGGGGTAACAATATAATCATAACTGACATAACAATAATAATATAAGGGCACAAGAATAACAATAGTGGGCTCCTACGGGGCACACTAATAACAATATGGGGACAATAGTGGAACAATAATAACAATAATGGATACAATGATAATAGTAATGGGGGAATCACTAGAATTATAGGGACCTAACAAAGATTGTTTAAGACAAGGATGCCAAGTTCACTTCCAAGTTTTGGAAGGAGTTGTTTGCAGGGTTTGGGTATAGAGTTGGATTTGAATACAAATTTTCATCCATATATATATGGGCAAATAGATAGGGTCAACAAGATTCTTGAGGACATGCTGAGGATGTATGTCATGAATAACCATCGGAAGTGGCAAGAGTATCTTCCAATGGTAGATTTTGTGTACAATAATGGGCATCAAGAGTCCTCTAAAGATGAGTTCATTTGAGGAACTTTATGGGAAGAGTTGTAATACTCCCATTACTTGGAGTGATTTAGTGAATAAGGTATTGACTGTACTAGATATGTTTGTAGATATGGAAATGGAAATGCAGGTTATCATGAAGAATCTAAAGGTAGCATAAGATATACAAAAGAGTTATGCAGATAAACACATTGTATTTAAGGATTTTTAGCTTGGGGAACATGTGTACTTGTACATCAATTCCATGAATATATTCTTGAGGATTAGATCATGGGACCTCAGTATTATAGGCCTTTCGAGATCCTCAAGAGGATTAGACCAGTGGCCTACCGACTTGCATTGCCTCTGACAATGAAAGTCCATGATGTTTTCTATATGTCATTACATAAAAAGTATGTGAAATATGTTGATGATGTGATTGATTGATGTGTATTGTAGGTGGAACTAGAAGGATAATTCCAGTTGGAACCTCAGTGCATTTTATAGTGAAATATGCTCATGCTTTAGAATCACACAATTTGGCTAGTTAAAGTTTAGTGGAAGGACTTTGGGTGTAAAGAAGCTACATGGGAGATGGTTGATTAAAAGTGGGCTATGTATCCTTATCTATTCACTGGTTAAGAATATCTCCCTGGATATATGTTTTAATGTTATTTTTTGGTTATGTTAATATATATATATATATGCACATGTATGTAAATACCACATTGAGTTATGCTATGAAGCTCCAGTAAGTGGTATGGTGTTCATGTTATGATGGTTATGGTCTCAGTAGCATGATATGATGTAAATTTGTATTGAGCTATGTTATAAATCTCCATGGGAAACATGTGTTGTGCTGGTTTACAAGTGTGATTGAACACTAAAGATGGTGTTTCTCCAAGGGGGTGGGGTTTGTAACAACTTGTGATTGATTTCGTATGTAAATAAAAAAAAAATGCTAAAGTCATGGGACATGTATTCCATGTTGAATGTTGGATAAAACAGTCATGGGGATCACATGTGATTAATTAATGGCTATGGAAATTGTAAAAGACATTGACAAAGGAAAAGTGGCAATAATTGGCATTTTATTTATGAAATATAAGAAAATAGGAGAAAACAAAGATGAAAGGTCATAGATTTGCATGAGAGGGTAATTCAAGGAAAAATGAAGGAAAATGAATAAAATAGAGGCCTCAATGATAAAAAGGATTTTGAGGATTAGTTAACAAATTTTGTTGGTTTAGGATTTCAGCAATTTAGTTTTGGTGCTCCATTTTATTCTTTTATCATCTCATACTCTTGCAGGCACAGAGTACTCTTGGAGCATTCCTAAATCACTTTGGCATACATTGGATTTGGAGAAATAAGAAAATGAAAATTGGAAATCACAAGAGGACAACAGGATGAATAGCTACAACTGGATTTCTATGCAGATAACAAGTTGCATATATGATCTCCTTATCAATTTATGGATGCATGGTATATGCATGTGATTATTTGGTTATATGTTATCATTGGATCGAGGACCTCCTAGATTGGCAATGGTTTTAGCCTTGCCTTCCCATTTCCTGGATAGCCATGGTGTTGTGGGTTTTTCCACTTTATTGTTTTCTAGTTGGTGCTCATAATTGCTTATGGCTGCAGGTTGGAACAAATGCTCTAGAAGCCCTGAAACAACTTGGGTTGAGTGAATTAGTTTTCAGATCCATCGCATTGATATTCTTTAATGTACTGACTTTTCGAACCATCTTATGTGGTTCATCTTCAACAAAATTAAATATGAACTTGATGAGGAGCTAAAAATTTGTCAAAGATTCCAAGTGTCAGAATCTTGATAAGCTTGGTCAGATCAAAGATCTCATCATTCTGAATCCGACAGCATGAACAGAACTCAAATCTAAGCTCATATGTAGAATTTAGAGCAAGTCAAAGTTCAAGGTTAATTTGATGACATGGCAGGATTGCGTGACATGAAAAAGCCCTTTATCGAATGAGGAGACACCAAGTGGTAGGCTCCTATTGGCAACTGGATGCTGCATATCAGAGAAAATGACAGGCAAGTGTTAAATAATTGGCCCTCGGCATAGAGTAAGTTATGATGCGATGCGGTCGCAATCACATATCGCATAATGTTCATAATCACCCTATGACACGGTCATGGTTGCGATGCGATATATCACAATCGCATATCATATATAGTACCCACCAATATATATAAGTCTCCATCGATAATGTTGATTATGATTTTCAATGGGGGAAATTCCAAACCCGAGATTATTATACGTTGTATTTTATAACTCGGGCAAGCCTGCTGCTATCACAATGCATAGACTTTGATATTCGTTGATGGAAAGTGCCAATTGTGATAGGACTATTAGATGCGATGTTTTATGCATTGAGGTTTACAATCCTGACGGGTTTGTCTTACAGTAGAACGCAAGTTTGGTTGATATGCTGAAGGTTTAAGCAACGATTGCGATTGCGAGGGGGCTCCCATATGTGTTATGTTATATGTTGTATTTAATAATCTCGATGAGTCCATAGAGTGCCTACTGTAAGGGTATGTACATCAATGGACTTCACCGATTGTGATATCTAACAGAGCTTTGAAACCATAGCCTTTTCTGTCAGACCACCATTCCACATGTTACAACTCGGCCCTTGACCATGATATAGGTGGGAAAGTTGGCAGAACCTCTGATTTCGGCAGAACTACAAGTTTTAACTGCAGATATTGAATTTAACTGGTAGCAAGCCAGATTTGGAGGAGAAAATTGTGGAAAGATTGACCGAAGTCATAACTAATGAAATTGTTGAGCAAATGGGATCCAAAAAGAGGCTAGATAGCCATTTTTTGGCATTCTGAACTGATTGGAATAGGTTTCAGGATCAAAGAAGCACCTCTAGACAAGATTTTTGTAAAGTGAAGCCTATGGGTGCCTTGGTCAACTAGATTGTTGACTCAGTTTACGGAGGAGTTCCAAGATGGAGATGACCTTGTAGGGGTACTCTAGTGTCCATATGTTTTTTGCAGCACCCATTACAACAATGTTGTAGTTTTATTTCCTCTTTTCTCTATATGTGTATGCATAAAGACAATTGTTCAAGTACTTCAAGTGGATTGTAGTACTTTTTATGCTATGGGAAGTTGGAGTATGGGATCTTGGTGTAAGATGCATGTCTTTGCTAAAGATTTACATGTTTAACTAAGGTTAACATGTTAGTGGAGTGAGAAATTTTGTAGGAAGTTGTTTCTTTGAAGGAGAAACTATCCATTCCATTTCAACAACTTATGTACTCTTCTTTTCTTAATATTGAGCATAATGAGAACAGGTCATGCGTTTAGCGCCGATCCAAGGAGATGTATCCTAGGAGGGGTTAACTCCTTTATCAGTCTTCTAGTTTTATGTTTTAAGTTTTCTTCATGAAGCTAACTTAAGTGAAAACACATAAAATTCATTCCTTTACTTGCTATTTTGGAGTCAAACCTCAAGCACATTTTTATATTCTGATGAGGAGAATTAGCACAGCATTACTAATCTACCCCAATTTAGATCATCCTGTTATCAGGGCTATGGTTTTCTTTGTGCAAGGTGGAATTGACTGTTGTTTGCAAGTGAATGTGTTTTGAAGCTCAATTGAGGAGAAGGTTTTGGAAAGGAGAGCAATATTTTTACAATATCTACCACCAAGTTCTACCTCAAATTGTAATAAAAGCTTCAAACAAATCATGTCCAAAGGTGGAGAGCCTACAAGAATGTCAGTGGATGTGAAGGCTTTTAGAAAGGCTTTCTTAGACATGGTAGAAATGGCGAAATTCTTCTATGAAGAGAGGAATACCAAATTTCAAGGTGAAAGCCCTAGACCTCCAAGAGGAGATTGTTCTCCAAGGGAAGAAGGTAATGACAATGGTGATAAATAACCATATTCTCCACAATATTCATGTTTTTATACAACTATTATGAAAGATGCTAGTGCAGAATGTCCCTCTAAGAAGGTAGATGGAGAAGTTTGTACCTTTTGTTCACATGATGTGGAAGATGAGGTTCTATCAGAACCCAAATCTAAGGAGTTGAAAGAAGAGAGATGAATATTCCAAGAGGACACATCTTGAATCAAAAGTGAATTTGAAACATGTTTGTATGTTAATCGAAAGATGAAGCAAATGTAAGAATTTACATGCTTCTTCCTTATGTGAAATTATTGAGGTAAATTCATTTGTAGCCTTTGAAAAACAGATTAAAGGCAATGGATCCAAGCTGTTAACCAAGATGTGTTACAAGGGAGGACACCTTGGCATAAACCATCAAGGCATCAAAAATCTAATTGATGCCATGGAGAGCGCTAGATACTAAGGCTTAGGCTATGCCAAAAGAGAAGAATGGTATTCTAGTGATAGTTCATGGATATCATGTTCCTTTAGCCCTAATAAAGGACATGACGAGGCAATATGTTGGGATTTGCATCAAGAAATGGTTCCAGCTTGGTTCCTAAAGCGTAAGGAGGAATTACAGTGCATAACATCTCCAAAGAGAGATGTAAACGCTAAAGAAGAAGATAAACTTCAAATATAGGGTTCATTTACCTGGTTGGGTATGAAATGGGCAGACTATTTGTCCAGCTGAAGTTTGTAAATTTTTGTTTTGCACTAGTTTCATATCCCCATAATTGGGTAATTTGTAAAACTAATGTTCATAAATAAATCACTTATATGCAACAGTGTTTTCTTTAAGCATTACAATGCTAGCTTGGTTTGTTGATAGTCAAATTGAATAGAGAAATTTGGGAGTCAAGTTTATTCCATTTTGTGAAATGCATTTCTACTTGTAGTTTGAAAAAGAATTTTAAAATTGTTGTATGGATAGCTGTAACACATTTAGAATGTTCTAAATGTGTGTAGACCTCAAGTTATAAATGTATTCACTATGTGAAGCTTGTTTGGGTTCATTTGGCAAAGTATTTGCAGATAAGAAATTCCAAAATGCTCAACTTTTTGGAATTCTTCCTGGGTAGGATGTTGATGTGGATGGGCATGGTCACATGGGCAGTTGTTGGCTCATCACTTATGGCTCTGAAGAACAAAGGTAAAGGATAAGGAAGGATGACTTGTAGGACACTTGTGGTGTAGAAAAAGTATAGAGAAGTTGCATATTATTTAAACTTTTGGAGACCAAAAGTTTTTCAGTGGAGAAGAGTGATTAAGAGCGCAAAATTTGTCAAAATTTCAATTTGTTAGAATTTTGATAACCATATCTTCATATCGAAGATCTTATCATTCTGAATTTGATGGTGTGAACGAAACTCAAATCCGATCTCGTATGCAGAAGATAGAGCAAGTCAAATTTCACAGTTGATTTGTTGACATGGCAGGATTGGATGACATGGCAAAGCTCATCAGCGAATGAGGAGGTCCCAAGTGGTAGGCCACCATTGTTCCCTACATATCACGTATCAAAGAAAAAGATAGGTCTACGTTAAAAAGTTGGCCCCTTATGCAGAGCAAGTTGCAATACGATGTGGTCGCAATCGCATGTCTCATAATGTTAAGAATCGACCCCCGAAATAGTAAGGGTTGCAATGTGATATATTGCAATCAGATATCACACCCAGGTACCCGCTAATAAAAATATTTCACTATTGATAACGTTGATTATGATTTGCGATGGGGAATTTTCAGACTGGATATTGTTATATGATTTATTTTATAACTTGGATGGATCCACTTCTATCGCAGTGTATGGACTTTGATATCTGTCGAGGGAAAGAGCCTGTTGAGATAGACTGTCGGATGTGATGTTTTATGCAATTAGATTTATAATCCCCATGGGTCTATGTTATCACAGAATGCAGGTTGGGTTGATAAGCTGAAGGTTTAAGTGTCGATTGTGATTGTGATGGGGTTCTTGGATGTGATATGTTATATGTTGTATTTAATAATCTCGATGGGTCTACAGAGTGCCTAATGTAAGGGTTTGTACATCGATGGCCTTCGCCAATTACGATATATAATCGAGATACAAAACCATAGCCTTTTCCCTTGCACCACCACCCCACATGTGACCACTTGGCCCTTAACCGCTACATAGGTGGGAAAGTGGGTAGAACCGGTGATTTCAGCGGAACTGCCAATTTTAACTACAGATATTGAATTTAACTGGAAGTAAGCTAGATTTAGAGGATAAAATTGTGGAAAGACTGGCAGAAGTCATAACTAAGGTAATTTTTGACCAAATCGGATGAAAAAAGGGGCTACATAGCCATTTTTGGGCATTCTCAACTCATTGGAACAAGTTTCAAGATAAAAGGACTACTTTAGGATAGGATTTTTGTAAAGTGAAGCTTCTAGGTGCCCTAGTCAACCACAGTGTTGATTCAGTTTCTGGAGGAGTTCCAAGATGGAGATGACCTTGTAGGGGTATTCCAACCTTCATATGTTTTCTGCAACAACCATTAAAGTAGTGTTGTAGTTTTATTTCTTCTTTTCTCTATATATGTATGGAGAAAGACAATTGTTAAAGTACTTCAAGTGGATTGTTGTACTGTTTATGTTATGGGATGTCGGATGGGGTCTTGGTGTAAGATACCTGCTTCTGCTAAATATTTACATGTTTAATTGTAGGTTAACATGTGTGTGGAGTGAGAACTTTTGTAGGAAGTTGTTTCTTTGAAGGAGAAACTATTCATTCCATTTTAGCAACTTATGTACTCTTCCTCTCTTGATATTGAGCATAATGAGAAGGGTCGTTCCTTTAGAGCTGATCCAAGGGGATGTAGCACAAGAGGGGTGAAATCCTTTATCAATTGTTGGTGTACTATTGTTTGATACATGCTTCCTTTCAATTTTTTAGTTTTATGTTTTAAGTTTTCTTCATAAAACTAACTTAAGTGAAAACACAAAAGATTCATGCTTTTACTTGTTATTTTGGACTCAAACCTCAAGCACATTTTTATATTCTGATGAGGGGAATTAGCACAACATTACTTATCTGCCCCAATTCAGATCAACACTACATAATATAGTTCAAAACATCGATACATTGACCAATATCAATGCGATAGATCCAGATACTAATTCAAAAGATAGAAATTGTAGAGGCCTTAGATTTATAACTTTGGTTGAATTACTAGTCCTTGAGCCTTGGTTGAGGAAATCACTCTAGAACCCCTAGTGGGTTGAGTTATTAGTCACTAGATCTAGATTCAAAACATGCTTTAGAACCCTGGAAGGCTATGGGTTGACTTACTAGTTCCTAGAGCCCTAGACGTCTTTGTTAGAGACCAATCTGGTTAGCGTTAGTGATGTCTGAACTTAAGGTGGAACCACTAATTGAGGGTTGAGGTGGTTTGACTTGTAGAAGCTCTGGTTTGGTTGCTCTTGGTTTATTCCATGAGATCCCACATTCATGCTTGGAATATGGCACGGGGGTGAGTAGCTTAAAGAGATATTTGATTCATTCCAATCTATGGTCGGGTGGTGCTTGGAATTCCATGAATTGGTTGGTATATTTATATGTTAATGTGGAATATTATTCCATTGTGATTCTTAAATATTGTTGGAAATGTGTTGGTGATATTATGCCTGGGTTGCCATATTTTATATGTTCGTTAATTTTTGGCTATGTGGTGTTCATGTGGTGTGTATATTTTATGGCTCTTGCCATGAATTGTTTAACAATTTATGAATTGGTGAATGTATGGAAATCTCAAATCTTTATGGTCATGTATTCATTCATGACCTTTAGCTTATATGTTTTCCATGTGTTTCACAAAATGTTTATTATGTTCTAAGTAGTCTAGGTCAAGTTTTTCCATCAAGTTTTTGTGTTTAGCCTTGTTTTCATGTAACTAATGATTCTGAGAAGTCTCTAGAATTTTTGGGCAATTGCATGGATATTAACCTAGAAGTGAGGCTCAAATATCAGACCACACCCTTTGAATAGGATAATTTTGGTCACAACCACACCTAGGCAGCCTTGTCCATGCAGTTGGAGGCCTCTAACCACATGGAGGCTCTATCATGTATTTGGTTTTCGGTTAAAGTGTGTGAAAAGGAGCCCCAAACTAGGGTTTGGTCACCTAGGATCGTTCTTTGTCGCCTATGTGTCCTGTAGCCCTGAGGGATTATCTGATTTATTAATTTGTGGTTAGTTTGTCTGTCCCACTTCCTTAACAAGATGTAGGAGGTTGGGTCACATCATAGTAGCCATTGTCTCATATTTACCTTGGTAGGATGGTGAAGTTGGGTAAATATGGGGTGCATGGATGCAATTTATGATGGACAAATATCTACAATACAAATAAAGAAAGATGCTAAAAAAGGATGTCAAATGTTCATTGTCCAAGTGAAAAATATTTATGATGATGAACAGACACCATCATTAGAAAAGTATCCCATGTTAGAGTAGTATAATGATTTGTTTCCAAAAGAAATAACAAGACCTCCTCCAAGAAGGGATATTGATTTTAAAATTTACATTATACCTGGAGCTACTCCAGTGTCGAAGGCCCCATACAGAATGAGTATAGATAAATTAATGTAGTTAAAGATTTATTTAGATGATTTTTTAGAGGAAAAGTATATAAGTCCATGTGTCTCTCCTTAGGGAGCACCATTTCTGTTGATGAAAAATAACGATTCTACTCTTAGATTCTACATAGATTACAAACAACTTATAAATATAACTATGAAAAATAAATATTCTTTGCCTAGGATAGATGACTTATATGATCAAGTTAGAGGACCTTATATTTTCTCTAAAATCAAGCTGAGGTTAGGATATCATCGTATCATAATTAAGGATGTAGAGATTCACAAAACAACATTTCACACATGTTATGGACATTATAAATTTGTAGTAATCCGATTTGGGATTGCTAATGCACCGACTAGATTCATGTTCCTTATTAACAATGTGTTAAAACCATTCTTAGATAAATTTGTAATTGTCTTTATAAACAATATTCTTGTATACCCAAAGAGTAAAGAAGAGAATGGCCAACATTTGTAGATGGCCCTTCAAACTCTTAGAGATAATGAATGTATGCTAAATTCAGGAAATGTTCAATTTACCAAACACAAATTGATTATATAGGACATGTAATACTAGAGGAAGGAATTTTTGTTGATCCAAAAAAGACAAAGGCAATAATAGAGTGGCCAACACTGAAGAATGTAGAATAATTTAGATTCTCTATGGGAATTATAGGATACTATATGATATTTATATAAGGATTCACCAAACTTGCATATCCAATTACTTCTTTACAAAAGAAAGGGATTAAATTTGAATGGAGTCAAAAGTGTGAGAAGAAGTTTCATGATTTAAAAAAAAACCTTGACCACAACTCAAATTTAAAAATTGGATGATTCTAAAAAGGATTTTGTGGTATGTAGAGATTCATGAAAGGAAGGCCTAGGGGGTTTTTTGATGTATGATGGTCATGTTATTTGTTATGAGTCTAGGAAGATGAAATAACACAAGAAAAACTATGCTACTCATGATCTAGAACTAGCAACCATCATTCATGCATTCAAAATGTGGAGACATTACCTTATAGGAAGAAAGTTTCAGTTGAGGAAAAACAATGTTAGCCTCAAATATCAATTTGATCAACCTAATTTAAATGATAGAAAATAAAAATGGTTAGCATTTTCTTAGTGAATATGATTTTGAGATTACACATATTGGGAAAGAAAAATGAGTGGTTGATGCTTTAAGCATAAAACTTAACCATATTTGTACTACTTTAGCAATAAGATGGTAAACACTTTGGATATATTAAGTCAAAATAGATGCAGATTCTTATTCAAAGTATCGAAAAATCAAGGAAAAAGTGCAAAATGTTGAAAATTTAGGTAAGGAGAGGAGTGGATTCTCAATAAAAACCAGCATTTATTTCTACTTAAGTGAAAAAATTATGTATGTGATGATATAAATATGAAAAATTGTGTATTATATGAGTTGCACAAAAAGCCAACAACTACTCATCCTCGATACAAGAAGTTGATGATTGTGTTGAGAAAGGATTATTACTCAAAAAACATGAAAAATGAGAGAATAGAATATGTAGATAGATCTATTGACTTCCAATAAGTTAAAGAATCTCATCAACATCCCAATGGGTTGTTGCAACCCCTAACCATTGCATAATGGAAATGGGAGAAAATTTTAATGGATTTCATCGATGGACTTTTAAATACTAGGAGAAAAGATGACTCAATTATGGTTGTCGTTGATAAAATTAGTAAAGAAACACACTTTATCCCTATCAAATCCACTTTTAAGGCCATGAACATTGTAGGAATATTTCTGAGATAAATTTTCAAATTCCATGGGATACCTAAATTTGTAATTTTAGATAAGGATGTAATGTTGACATCAATGTTTTGGAAAAGGTTTTTCGAGGATATGGGTAAAAAATTTAAAGTTTAGTACATCTTATCATCCTTAAATTCTCCACCAAACAAAGAGGACCAATAAGATATTGGAAGACATATTACAAATATATCTTAAAGACAAACAAAGTAAAAGGGAGGCATATCTACACTTAACAGAGTTTTCTTACAATAATGGATATCAAACCTCGTTGAGAACATCGAGCCCTTTCAAGGTCATGTTTGGAAGAATATGTAAGGTATGCCTAGGATAGGATCATCTTCAAGACATAGTATTGTGACTAGAAATGTCAAAGGAAATGGAAGAGATAGTTAGGTAGGTTAAATAGAATTTGAAAATAGCCCAAGACTGTCAGAAAAGTTAGGCATGTTTGAAAACAATTCAGAAAGTGTTTGATGTGGGATAACATGTATACTTAAAGGTTAAACAAAATAAATGTACACTAAGACTTGACAGTTGTACTGAGTTTTCCATTGGGTATTATGGACCTTTTTAGGTGTTAGGTAGAATTAAACCTATATCTTATCAACTAGCCCTGTTAGTCAACATTAAGACCCATAATATGTTTCATTTTTCTTTATTGAAAAAGTATATACATGTTGCATCTCATGTAATTGATAGGAGTGTTGTATAGGTGGAAATGGAGGGAGAGTTCCCAGTAGAAATATTATGTATTCTAGACCAGAGGATAGTCGTGCTTTAGAATAAAGATGTAGTGTGGTTGAATGATAAATGGAAATATTTCATTCCATAAGAAGCAAATTTGGAATTCCAAGTTGATTTTGAAGAATAAAATCCTTTTCTCTTTTGATAAAAAATGGAATATGTTTCTAGAATAACGTTGATCATAGACCAAGTTGATGTTAAAATTTAAGTGAGGGAGGATATGATATCCACTGACTTAATGTTCTTTTAATAATGATATTGGCCAATTAATTGTTTCCTAGAAGACATGGATTTTTCCTCAATAGTGCGAAACAAGAGCTCATTAATGAGAATATAACTACCTGCCACTTGTTTGTGAGGTGGAGGCAATTATTAACCACTAAAAGTGTGGTATATTGGATAATATCTACTTTTATTACTTTCTTTTGTCTCATTATTTTTTGAGAGCAGAAAAGGAGACTAAATAGAAAAAAGAGGTAGAAAAAAGAAGAATAATTACATGCCTCATTTTGTTCAAGGAGACACTAGTAGGTTGTCATCTCAAGGTTGGGAGGAGCAAAGTACTTGACCCTTAATTTTATAGAAACTTTTGAAATTCATTCTTTCTAACTTCTATGTTTATGTATTCATTTATTTTCAAAAGTAAAAAAGTTTGTTGTTGGATGTGTGCTACCATTAGTTTATTTTCATGAACATTGAAGAAAATATATTTATTATTTATTTTGAATAACATTAGTTTATTTTATATATGCTTTAGTGGTAGGATAAAATATTGTTACACTTCATTCTAAAGATTTAAAATTTAAAATCATGAAGGGAAAATAAGGAATTTTTTAGTTGTAGAGAGAATTAGCTCTAGATAGAAATAAATTGTGTTAGCAATGTTATATATCAAAGGGAAATTTTTTCAAAACAAAATGAAAATTATAAAAATACATTGATGACTGTTGAACTTATTACAACAATCTTAGAAAGTTATCTCTTATGATAATGGATTATATATAATAATAATAATAATAATAATAACTTTAACTTATCTTCATCATTTCACATGCAACTTATAAAGATAGACCATGTATTTGGTTTTAAAAAACAATACATTCCAAAAGAGTATCAAGATGTCAATTACTCCAAGTGACTATATGAAAATGTTCCTCTAGAATTTTATATCAAAACAATCTAAAATTAAAATAAAGGTAAAATAGGAATTTATAAAATTCATATAAATGATTTAATAAGAGTTAAAATATACATAAAAGAATGATAACTCTATACATTATAATATATAGTTCAACAAAGTTGAGGCTCACAACTTTCTTATAAAATTGAAGAGTCTGAAGGCTTCCTAAATACGATATGCCATGCAAGGCAATATATGTGATGGGTCCTATCAATAAGTATACCATACGGCCCATTTTTCCATCCTGTGGCCTACAATGTCCTCTTTCCTTGCATTTATTAACATATTTTGACTATAATGTGCTTAATATGAAGGCTAAAATGTGTTTGTCATATTCTGTAGCCTAATGTCGTTAATATGCAGGAAGATAGTGTTTTTTGAGTGCATTTACTATGCATACGCACGTTGGAGGAAACTAGAGAATATGTAGGAGGCTTGTCCCCTACATTGAACCACCTACCACTTGACTTGATCCCTAGAAATCACTCAGCTATAGCTTGAGGATCTACTCTCAGGTGATGTGCTCAAGAACTTACAAGGATCTAAGGGAGCTATATCCACTTTTTTGAGATTTTGTAGGGAAGAAATCTTTTTTTCCAAGGAGGTTTCCCCTCAATGATTTTTGTATAAATAAACAATCCCAGGGGCTCAATAGGATTCGAAATCATGGAGAATAAAGGACCCAGTGAGAGCTAGGAAGCTTGAGATTATCATTTTCATTCCATGAAGTATTTGAACTATGTTTTATATCAATGATAAGCTTACTATTTTCTTTCATCTAAGTTTGTTTCATAGGATTCTGTCCCCTTGGGTTAGGGCCTAACCTAGAGGCTTTAGTCTCTCTTTGTGTATTTTATTCATGCATTACATTTAATGAGTAGAATATTTTGTATTACTTGATAGAAATTTACTTATAAAATTTGCTAGTGCAAGCCTATATACCACCTCTCTCGTGGGATGTGTGGTTGAGGAATGTGAATTAGAAATCCAAAAAAATGTGGTTACCTTCTTTTGTAGATTGTTAGATATTAGATTAATGATCTCTTGTGCACTTTGTTTTTGCATATTTAGGAGTTAAATTACATTTTTATTTAAGATTTCATGGATGTGGGTTAGATGAATGTTTCAATTTATATTGTATTTTGATGCAATAGAATCGAACTCATGCTTCTTTCCACTGAATGTCATAAAAATCAACTCATCCTTCCTCGTTTAGTTCATTGTTTTACAATTTGATCATTAGTTTGGCATTCTCTTTAAAGTTGAAACCAAGACTATTTTTTTTTATTTTCAAGTAATACTAGTGGTTTGTATGGCTAGAAAATTCATCCTACATTCCTCCTATAATAACCATCCTCTTCCTCCTATTATAGCACAATTTACCACCCTTCATAGATTTGATGCTCTATGAGATGGCCTAGGGCAACGCTTCCCTACCAGACTTGGTCCAAATTGTAAAAAACAATGTTTTAAATCCCATACGCTATTTCTCCTTGTATAAAGCAGATGCACACATGGGTCATTCTATACCCAACCCACGTATATGTGTTAAAACATTTAAAAATATATAATCTCCCTTAATTCAGGTAGGGTTTACGGGTTTGACCTATTACCCACCTACTATAGCCTATGGCCCAACTCTTTCCCAATTGAAAAAACAAACTTGGAGAGGCATAAATAAACCTCCATGGGAAGGCACAAGGGAGGAGAACAGATTATATATTGATATTATAGTTGATTACATCCCTGATCAAGTCTGAAGATATCATGTGCCTTTTCCACTCCCAAGTCATAGGAAACCTATATCTCCTTCTTCATATGTCCATCATCCCTTCATGACATCCTTGTGCATACGTATGGAGGAGGATTGTTGAGGCCTCGGCAGGATGGATCCAAAGGAAGGTTTCACTTGGAGTCGATGTGGAGCGATAAAAAGGTGTCTTTTAAACTCCTAATTACCTTCACATTAATTATCAACCCAGGGACGACTTTTTATTTCAAGTGTGTACTCAGTCTGAGGCGGCTATTTACTCAAGAGTAATGTTTTGTAGTATAGTGCTTAAAAGCTACAAAAGTAAATGAAAGCTGGAAACAAAATCTAATTGGAACAACAAGAAACTGAAATGTTCTAAACTAAATCATTCACTCAAACAACCATCAATCGAGGATATAGTAGCAATAACTCATTCCTCTGGATATTGATGCAATTGAAATCAAACCAGAACAAGACAATCAATCTGGGAACAAGGAAGCAATAACCAATGTTCTCTACAGTTGACAGTCCTGCTTTAAAGCAATCAAAAGGAAATCGAACTTGAACTAAAGCTGCCATTGAAAGTAAACTAGGAAAACTCTTTAAAAGCAAACTAGTGCAATTAATCAATAGAAATGAACAACAAAGTAAATGGGTGCATGTCTATAACTTAACTACTCCAAAAGGCTAAATCACACCAAGCATTGCATCAGTCGAAGGTTCGGTAGCAATAATCCATCCTTTTCATAACTGATGAGAACAAATCCGAGGTCTGGGAGCTAGGTAGCAGATGCTGGGGCTCACTACAGCCTGAGATTGTCCTTGATGAATATAAATGAAATGGTAAGTAAAGGAAATAACAATGAAATAGAACAACACATCAGCCAAGGGTTTGGTGGCAATAACCTATCCCTTTCATAACTGATGGGAGTAGATCAGAGGTCTCAGAGCCAAATAGCAGAAGCTGACACTCACTACAGCCTGAGTCTATCCTTAAGAAATGGCAAGTAAATGAAACAACAAATCAGCAATCTTGAAATAGACCAGCAATAGAAATGAAACAACAATTCAGAAATGGAACATCAACTAAATATGAATGTACAACAATCCAAATCAAGCACGCAACACACTTATCATTAAAAGGGACAGTAAACTGAGCTTTGATACAATATGCATGAATCACAGTTATAAAGTAACAGCAATTGTAACGGAACAGCAATCCTGAATAAACAACAGTCACAATTTAAGAATACATCATACAGTTGTACCGATTTAGGAACATACAACGCGGTTAATCTGTAATCGAATGACAATCTGTAAGGAACAACAATGTTATATCAATTATCAAAAGGAATAGAAATGAAATACAAAGTTAAAATGATAACATAGCATTCCTGTTGCAGATAACGATAGTATCCAATCAAGTATAGCGCTAATATGTAAAACAGTAAAGTGCATCAGATTACTGAACAGAGTAAAAAAAAGAAATCAAACCACACATGAAGCATAAAGATATAATACAGCAACAACGTACTCCACCAGAGGCTAGGCCCTTAGTCGCCAGCGGATGCTGCTGGGTTACTTCAGGATCAAAGATGAAATGGCAACTAGATTTATATTAAAATATCAAAGCAGAATTACAATGGATTACAACAAGAAGTCTCTCAATGTCTCATCCATTATCCATTCTCTCTACCATCCTCAATTCTGAATCTCTAATTCATCCTCAATTCCATCATTCGAATCCCTATGAAATCATACTGAAATCAACCCCCTCTCTGATCTCTGTTCTGATTTAAATAAAGAGAGATCAGAGAGCAGTTACAATCAAGATAATTACAACATGATTTATATTACAAAATTAGATTGTTTCCAACCAATTTATAAACAAGAAGATATATTTCCATCCAGCTTTCAACAAGAGCAAGACGAATTTCGCTTTGCAGCTGAGATTTGGAGGACGGCCGCAACAACAAATCTGAGAAAATTGTGCTCAAAGAACCCTACGTTTCTCTCCGTACAAGCCGAATTTGGGAAAACCATTCTTTCATAAAGTTAATTGGGTCCATTCTGGACAAAACCCATGTTCCATATTTTCCAGATTCTGCTTCATTTGCGCAGAATCTCAACCGCAAAACTGTCACTTCTTATTCCAGCGAATTTCTGAGTTGGCACTTTTAATAATCAATTCTTCAATATGGAAATTATCTTGGAGGCTAAAAATGGTGAATAATGTTACAACTGATTTATTAAAACTATCATTGATAAAATAACGCATAATCATCAATTTATTAGAAATAAAGGAGAAGAAATAATATTCATTCATAAGAGCATAAATCATTATAAAATGGATTTAAATAATAAATTATAATAAATGACGTGATGAAGAATGGTAGAAATGGGTGGAATAAGCGTTCCAAAGTGATAATAATAATGGCATATTAACAGCCCAATAGTCGACAGACGACTCAGGTTGTAGATATTCCATATTTTCTTTAGCTTACATCAATAAAGAGGCATTGTCTTGTTCTTGATGATTATGGTTTTTATGCATTAATTTATGTTATGAATTGATTATAAAATATTATGTTAATGCTTATTTTCTTACACAATTATATGCTCTAACAGTTATATCATGAACACGATTTCAATTACTACTATTGTATATGCTTTGCTTGAATGAGTTGCAGGTTTTACGGCATTGGAAAAAGTGGAGGGTTTGGACCCTACCGGAATGACTGTTATCAGGAAATCTAGTGTCCACTTGGAGCTGCTAGTCCCACTAAGTTTGGTAGCTATCTTAGAAATAAACAAACTAAAACTACTTTCGCTTTCCTTTATAAGAAGTAGATAAGAGGGGAACAAAGGACACCAACCTCAGTCTTGTGCTTGGTTCCTTGCTTGGTTCCTCTCCCTTCTGACAGACCCTTGCCGCTTTTCTTTCGTCTACCCACCCTCAAAGAGCACCTATGGAATAAAAGCAGCATAGTACTATAGAAGAATAGAGATCTACAATCATAAACAATATAGGACCAGCTATATATTGACCACACAAATGCATATATCATCAAACATACAAGAATGTGGAGGAAAACTTGAATAGCTTTATTAATATCAAGAATAACAAAGAGGATTACAACCAATTGTTCCGACCCTACATCATCATCTTAGCATGAAAGCCCTTCCTCACCTCACATAAAGCTTAGATCACCCAACATTATGATATTCCACCAAGAAAACAACAACACTTCCTTACAAGATACAAAATTCCAGCCTCTGGATCTCTAGGATGAGGGATCCATATATAGATGATTGCAGTGGGGTGAGTCAGCTTCTGGGATTTTGATTCGTGTCCTCTCTCTGATAGTTCTTGATTCCACTTCGAGATTGATATCTCTTACTCATCCCTGGGCGAATTCAGAGAGTCAAGTGTCACAGGAGAAGTTTCTGGAAGATTCCATGACGATCCACCTTGCAAAATGTCTCTGCCATTTGTCTACTCTCACCCATCGCACCCTACAAAAGGGCTTTCTAGTATGCATCGCACCATTTAGACTAGGCAGGTGAGATGCATCGCACCCTCTGCACTAGGTAGTCTGTATGGTCCAACTTTGACCAGTTTTGAGCAGTTTTCTGTGGAGAACTTCTAGGAGATGAAGTAATCAACCGACCTTGCTACTTTAGGGTGTGAAGCAACACTTTTAGTGACTTTGGAGCCCTTTGTTTATGGACATGTATGATTGGGGTTGTAGTGCCCAAAAGTGTCTATAACAGTTGCCCTCTAAAGCATGAGGTTGTTAATCTTTTGATGTTGGGTGAAATGCTTTATCATGAGGATCCGAAGTTTTTCGAGCTGGAAGGAAACCCGTAACAAGATAAAATACAATACATTATCTTCATAATACTTTTTATGATTCTAGCTGAGGCAGGAATTCGCATGCTTAGCTTTATAAATTCATTTTCATGTACATAAGACAGACAACCATCTGTATGGCAGACTGATGATTCTGATAGAGCCATCATCCTTTGATTCGGATGATCACCTGTGCAGCAATGATGTGCATTTGATGTCTTTATTTTCCTGAATATATCGTAGCTCGGATGGATGAAACTAGATCCAGGGTCTTCAAACTCATCAAATCTTCACTCAGAGTACAAGTCAATCCATGTGAAAGATGTTCTGGAGTCGAACATGGAAAGACATCGCCTAATTACCAGCCAATGATATAAGTTGTTAACAAGTGCGAGAGGAATCACTAATAATGATGATGACCCTCAAGGTACTACAGCACAATTCGTGTGGTGTGAAAAGGTACTTGGCTTCGAACACCACGCAAAATCTTACGGTTGAAGGGCATTGATGTAAACCTACCACCGGAAGTTAGAAACTAGCCATTGAGGCATGCAAGCTTCAAAGTACTGGAAGGGTTGTTCCTAAATTGGCTTCTTGGATAATGAGCTGGTGTCGACAAGAAGCAACCTGTCATAGGAAGGCCTTAATGAATCCCACATCTATGACATGGAACGGAGTAAATGATTTTGGAGGTGAAAAAGATCTGATGATACAGGGTTCAGGGTGGCGGTCATGAAAGAATGGAGCATGAATGTATTGTAGCAGATGAGACACAGGTGAATTCTTTAAGTGACTCCTCCTGAACATGTTAGCCTCCTGTTGCAACAGGTGTTCATCTTTCATGATTGACATTTTTTCATGCCAAATATGTCATACTTTTCATACTGCAATGCTCCATATTTCCTAAAGAGGCCAAAGAAGAGGCCATGAGAGTGTGCCAGTCTAAATGCCACTACTGTATTCCAATTTTTATGACTTAACCATTTTTGAAGAATGTTTTATAAAAGGGAAGGCCAAACAGCTTAATCTTGCTTTCCCTAGGTTTCAATTTCTTGCTTTAGAAATAGAGAATGAATATCTATCCAAACAGCTTAATCTTGGCATATTTGTAGATAGGTAGAGAATCAAAGGAGCCCAATTGCTTAATCTGGGCCCTTGGTAGAAATAAGTGTAGATTTAGATAGGAGGGTAGTCAAAAGAAAAATTGTAAATCAGGGTCTGCAAGTCCAATTGCACCGAAGAAGAAAAAATGCCAGGTAAGTGGGCTGGGTAGGTAGTTTTTGAGGTTGCAGAATGTTGATATGTGATCAATTTTGTGTTTCAAAGTGATATTTTACTTCAGATCACAATGTAAGGCAGTTTTTATTTGGAGGAGCTCAAGCTGGATACCTCTAACTCCCCTTCTTCTTATTTCCTAAATCACTCACTAATTTCCCTAAAGAGGTCAAGATCTACTTGATTCCTCTTAGTTTCATCATTTTCCATATCATTTGCCTGGTGAAGATCTGCTTCACTCAAGGATTTCCATTCTTCCTCTATGAGTCACTTTTCCCCCTTTGATAGCCTAAGATCCACATACTTAGCGCTTTCTTGTCATTTCCATATTAACTACTAACTCTATTATTTAGCTCCCTCAATCATTTCCCTTTCCCCTACTGTGTAAAAATATATAAATCCCAAAAAAATTAAATAAATCCTCCCCATGGCACTATGGCCATATTCTTCTATGTCTGGGAGGTAGTAGTCCATCTGGGGCTCCTACTAACCCATCCGTGTCCTAACTGGAGTTAGCATGGCACCTGGTCATGCTAACAGCCATTCCTTTTTAATCCTAACCCTATAAAACCCACTTTCCGCCCTTATCCTAAAGCTATGTTCATCAAACCTTTAACCCCCGCCGACGCATAACCTGTTCACCCACAAAACCAAAGTTCAAACCCCCCGCCGCGCTATATTAAGATTCGAATATTCGCGTGGGCCCTCGGCATTAACCTTCCGTCGCCCCGTCCGTCCCGCCAACCATCTGATTTGCCCGCGCCACAGATCTACGGTGGGAAGGTCTTCTCATCTTTGAAGCCGCCGAGGGTTAATGCTTGGGAGATCAGCGGTTTTCCCATCGTACTCCCGCCACGCGTCGCCCTCCTGGCTGTGGTGGAGCCCCCTCCTCCGAAACCACTTTTGGTTTAAGGCGGTGCGCCCGAAACCGTAAACTGCCTTCCGCCCTCCTGCGTTAGCACCACGTCACCGCCGACGTCACCATCCCGCGTCGGCCCCCTGCCACCGTGTCCTTGCCACGTAGCTGCCACCGTACTGCCACATCCCCTCCTCCGCCGTATCGCCACGTCACTCGGTCGTACTGCTGACGTCACCCTGCTGAAGTCACCCTGCGACATCACCGTCGTACTGGGACCCGCCTGCTGACTTCATGCTGATGTCACTGTCAAAAAGTGCGAAAGGCGCAAATCGCAGCCTAGGAAGCCTGGAATCGGAACCTGAAGCAGTTTTTCATGCGTGATTAGCACCTAGCACTAATCGCGTATGGCTAGGGAAATAGGCCAAAATGGAAAGCCCCTTCGTGACTCAGCCTCCAACATGCCCGAAAGGCACAAAATGACCAGATTTTCTTCGCGAAGCGTTTAGAAAGGGGCGAACACATTTTTTAAAGCAACAGAGGGCCGAATAGCTACCATAAAGGTCGATGGGACAGTCTAAACAACTCAGAAGACATTAAAGAGGCCATGTTCAGCGCCAAAGAGTATCAGGAAGCGGCAAAGAGTATCAGTTCAGTAACATCAAAGTAGGTGAAAATTAAAAACCCTCATCGAAGTCAGCAAAGCAATTAAGGCCATTTAAACACTTATCTGGTCGGGATTAGTGCACATTAATGCCACCAAACAACAGCAGAACCAAGTTAGAGGTAGAGGTAAAAGAAAAATCACAGTTATTACAGAAAGACTGCACCAAGCCACCTAGGATAGACATTAACTCAGTTTGATACAGCTACACTTAGCACAGCTCAAAGATATTTTCATCCATTTATTTCTGGATAAGATTAGGTTAAAGTAATCATTTTCTTTTGGACCTATTTAGGTCGGCTGTAATAGATTAATTCTGGATAATTTTCCCTATTTATATGACCCTCTGCATTGTTAAGGGGGTTGGTTGGTTGATAATCTTCATTAGAGACTCACACTGTATCTGAGATGTTTTACTTAATCAAAGATTGCTGAAAAGATTTGGAGGACAGACTGTCTGCTCTGTGTCTAATGGTTTGAATAAGTGAATGTGGAATTCTTGTGCTGCAGTATGAATCAATAAGTGGTCCTTACCTCTGTTATTTCAATTTCACATATGCTCAAGTCACTGAACAAAGGATTGGTTTAGAATTTGCTTAGCTGCACTCTATGCTCAGTTTCTGTGGCTTCTTAATGTTTTCCTCCTGAATTAGGCATAAATATGAATTCTGTTATGGCTCATTTTTGATCTATTTCACATATAAATGACTGTTATCTAGGAATTCTTAACTGCTCCTAGATAGGGCTCATTTATCCTCTTTCTGCTAACCTAAATGAGAGATTCTTAATTTCCCCTCATTCCTTAGCCTTTAATCCATCTCTTTTACCTTGAATGATTGTTTCATATGCAGCTGTCTTGCTCCATAATTCCCTCTTGTGACCAAGAAAATGCAGCAGCAGTCCTACTCCTTGACTCCACGCCCGATGGTTCTAAAACTTTCATGTTATCCCTGCCTCTTTACTTGAAAGCATCATCCTTCCCACCAAAATCAAAACAAAACCCCTTGAGTTCCATAACTAGCCTAAAACCATATCAACAAAGCTAAATCAGAAAGAGAGAGCCCTCTCTGATTTCAGGTGGGCTAGAACCTGCAGTCCAAAGGTTGGTCTGTGGTTACCTCGGCCGTATCCTTTTGAGCTGACCAGAAGGACAACCTGAGTGATAACATAATGGCGACTCCGCTGGGGAACATCCTCAGTTAATTTCACAAATCAAGTTGGAAAACTCCATAGAAACAAAAATCAGTTGTTCAAGTGCTGTCTATTCCCTAAAACTACAGATGAAGTCTGAATGTCGGCCAGGAAGCCTTTGAAACTATTCTTGCTTTGCATTTACAGGAGTAAATAAATGTTGCTTCAGTTAATCTTCATGCTAGTTTTAAACTACAGATATCTGTTCCAAAAATTTGATCAGTTCCTTGCTAATTCTAAAAACATTCACAGAAAATACCAAAACAAATTCAGAATCTGGCTCCCAAAAAGAATTCTCGTTATACTAGGTCAAATCCAGACCCAGATCCCCCAGCTGCTTTTGAAAATCCGAACTTAATCCCAAAGATCCTTAGGAAGCAAGAATAAAGAGGAGATTTTGCTGATAATAGTCTTGAAGCAGTTCACCCAAGCAGTGTTCCAAACCCTGTCAAAGTTTTATTTCGTTCAACCCCTACTTCCCCTTGTTCATCGTCCACCTCTCAAAGCACTCCTTCCACACCTCCATTCACTGCACATACTCCCATTACCACTACTGTTGTTCTAGTTGTCCCTGTTGTTCCTATTGTTCCACTTATTCCTGTGAATATGGCTAATAGATATGCACCCCTGCAATTACCTGCAAACCCTGGGGCTATGCCTCAGGATTATCAAACTAAAATCACATATTTTGATGGGACATGTACTTGCACAGCCTTTCAGCATACCAAGAAGATGCAAGATTACTTTGAGAACTACAAAATAGATGATGATAGTGTGAGAATGAAAATTTTTCTCCAAAGTTTAACAGGTGATGTAAGAACTTGGTTCAGATCACTTGCTGCAAATTCTATAACCACTCCCGCTAAGCTTTACCAATCCTTTACCAACATATGGGAGAAAAAGAAAGACCCCTTGCACATACTAGCTGAATATGATACAATAAAAAGAGGCCCTCAAGAGTCTGTCCTAGATTACAGTGCAAGATTCAACAATGTCTATAATGCGATACCGCAAAACCTAAGACCTCCACCTGACCTTGCCTTGTATAAATTCCCTGATGGATTCGATCCAGATATGGCCTACCAGTTAAAAGAAAGAGCCCCTCAAACCCTTGCAAACATGCAAAATGTTGCTGTTAGCGTAGAGGCCAACCTAATTGCCAAAAGAAACACAACTAGAATGGAGAGAAGAACCACCTTTAAGGAATAACCCTCAGCCTTAGATCACAAACTTTATGCTATTATCAGTGGCATGCAAAGGCTGGGAGACAGAGTAGAAAGTGTTGAGAGGAAGTCTTCATGGGAAGCACAACAGCCCAATACCATAAGGAACCCAAATTTTAGGAAAACGCAGAACGCAAATGCTGGCAGGTCTAGCCCAGACCATGACATAAGGCCCCCTTTTCATGAAAATTATGCGGAAGCCTCTACATCTAGTGAACCCCCAGAGGACGCTCACATAAACTTGGTGGATTCAAGGGCTGAGCAACAAATTTTCCTAACTCAACAAGACCAAGATGAGCATGACTTTAATCAATTTCACACTAAGTCTGATGAGTCTTTTGATTTTAAACAAGGCTATGATATTGTTGTGTATGAGGTCCACAAGCAATATAAACTGAGAACTAGGACCATTGATATTTCTGAACCTAGCAAACCCAAGGATGGCAAACAACCCAACAAGACTAAAGGCATGGTCGTCATAATAGAGCCAGCTGATATACCTGTCCCAAACCCGCATCAAGTGAGTGTAGAGGACATAACAGAAATGCAACCTTCTATTGACCAGCCTCTGCCACCTCTTTCCTCGGAAAAGAACTCGAGCAGTGTTCCAAAAAGCCCTCCTAAAGCTGAAAAACTGCAAGCAGTCACTTCCCATAACATTGATAAACAAGACCAAACAATGGAAAAAGGGAAACCTGCCTCTCACAATACTAAAACCCAATCTGAAAAATCATTTGACTTAGAGGCAGAAATAGGTAAATTGAAGATATCCATCCCCTTGTCCGAACTTGCTAAACATAATGTGTATAGGCAACAAATTCAAAGATCACTTCAAATGCCAAAAGTCAAGGATGATGTCAATGTTCTTGATGATCAGCCTGAGCTGCTGTTCGGTCCAGAAGTTAATGGAAAATCAACATATGGATCTATCTTACCCTTTTATGTTAGTTTACATATACATGACAAAGTCCTGCACAATGCCATGTTTGACTCAGGTGCCTCACACAACCTTATGCCCAAAGCTGTAATGAAAAAGCTGAACCTTGATGTTACAAGACCCTACAAAGATCTATTCTCCTTTGACTCAAGTGAAGTCAAGTGTTTAGGCCTCATCAAAGACCTGTGTGTCTCCTTAGTCCAATTTCCTAACAAGACAATCCTCATGGATGTGGTGGTTGTTGACATTCCACCAAAGTTCAACATGTTGTTGTCAAGATCTTGGGGAGAAAAACTCCAAGGGTCCCTCCAATTAGACCTCTCTTATGCCACTATATCTGTCTTTGGGCAACCAAAGAGACTATATAGAGAAACACTGATGAAGTATGTGGTAACTAGTGAGAGCAAGCCTGAAAATTTTCCCATTTACTCAATCCATTCTGATATGGATTCTTTTATTTTATTTAATGATGAAACAAATCCTCTTATGGATGATAAGCCGTTGGCTTTAGAACTGAACACACACACCAATGAAGAATCGGTTGCTCATACTGATGAAACTATCAAAACCACAGACTCAACCAACATACAAGAAGAACTTCCCCAAACAGTAAGTTCAAATCTGTCCACTGCAAGAATAATTGAAACTCTTGATATTGACCACAAGCAAGAAATCACATGGTATTTAGAGTTTGATGGCTCTATTAACAAGCTAGGAGCGGGGGCAGGTGTTTGGATTCACAATACACATAACAATCATGCAGAAGGCCATGCCTACAGACTGAACTTTAAATGCACCAATAACATGGCAGAGTATGAGGCTCTCCTCCTAGGCCTTAAACTGCTCAAAGCTCTGGGAGCTGCAAAAATGCCCATTTTAGGTGACTCCGATTTAATCATACAACAAATGAAAGGTAATTTTGTTACCAATGACAATAGAATGAGGGCCTATAGGACTGCTGCCAGTAGTATACTTAATACATTCATTGAATCCAAGCTTGCCAAGATTTCAAGAGAGCATAACATTCATGCACACAGCCTAGCCACGTTTGCTAGTACATGCAAGCTTCCCTTTGAGCCAAATCACCATTTTACTGCTGAGATAAAACATAGGCCTGTTGTCCCAAATAATGTTAAAGATTGGCAAGTGTTCGAAAATGATGCCCAGATTAACAATTTCCTCACTCTTGAGCATGAGTTTTCAAATATTAACATTGACATGGATGCTATGACGGATAAACAACAGCAAACAAATGAAAATCAGCAGGCTGTAACACCTGTAACAGCCAAACGAATGCTGAACCCAACTGTTTTTGACAATACAAACATAGAAGAGCTGAAACAGATGCATTTGGAGGAAATAGCAGAAACAGAGGCCGAGATCGTTGATCTGAAAGATAACTTTCTCCCTGCCGGCCTCACTCCATTGGAAGACATGTTTGATGCCAATGATGTTCCCAAAAAACCAAAAATGCAACCATTGAATGCTGCTATAGAAGAACACAACATTGGAACAGCAGAGCAGCCCAAAATGATCAAATTATCCAAAAATCTGCCACCTGATCAGAAGCCCAAATATGTTGATTTGTTCAAAGAATTCCAAGATGTATTTGCTTGGAGCTATGAGGACTTGAAGTCCTATGACACCTCAGTAATCCAACACACCATTCCCTTAAAACCAAACCAAAAGCCCTTCAAACAAAAACTAAGAAGAACCAATCCTATGCTTCCTCCTTTGAGTGAAAAGGAAGTGAAAAGAATGTTTGAAGTAGGTATCATAGCACCCATCAGATTTTCTGAATGGGCGTCCAATCTTGTTCCCACAAGAAAAAAGATAGGTGAGATTAGGCTATGTGTAGAACTAAGAAATTTAAACCAAGTCTCCCTAAAAGACCACTACCCATTGCCCAAAATGGATCATATTCTGCAGAGAGTAGTGGGGTCATCTAGAATCTCTTTGCTAGATGGCTTTTCAGGTTTCAATCAAATACTGGTTCACCCGGATGACCAAGACAAGAAAGCCTTTACCACACCATGGGGAACATTTAAGTATGTGAAGATGCCTTTTGGACTTAAAAACGCTGGTGCTACCTTTCAAAGAGCAATGGACATTGCATTTGCCAAAGAAATACATGATTTCCTAGTTTTCTACCTTGATGACTTAACCCCCTTCTCCAAATCTGATCAAGAGCACCTAAAACATTTGAGGCAAATATTCATGACATGTAGGAAATATGGCATTTCCTTGAACCCCAAGAAGTCACTCTTTAGTCGTGAAAAAGGAAAACTTCTTGGCCATATCATATCAAAAGATGGGATTAGAATTGATCCTGAAAGAATCCAAGCTATCCTCCAAATCCCATATCCAAGGAACATAAAAGAGTTGCAAGCATTCCTTGGGAAGATCAACTTCCTAAGGAGATTTATCCCGAATCTAGCTGAGCTGATAAGACTGTTAAGCAACATGTTAAAAAAGGATGCCAAGGTAAAATGGTCTCTCGAGACCAAGCAAGCCTTTGAGAGCATCAAATCTGCCTTAACCCAAGCCCCTGTCCTCACAAGTCCACAATTTGACAAAGATTTTATCATATTTTCTTTTGCATCTGATCACACCATAGCTGCTGTCCTTTTGCAAAAGGATGAACAGGGAAATGAGAAGCCAATTGCATTTTTCAGCCGAGCCTTAAGAGATGCCCCTTTGAAGTACCCAATCATGGAGAAGCAGGCCTATGCACTTGTTAAGGCCATCAAGGATTTCCGAATTTACATTTTATATTCACATGTGATTGCTTATGTCCCAAATGCTGTTGTAAAGGACATATTAACCCAAGAGGGGTTAGAGGGCAAAAGAGGCAAGTGGATTGCCAATATCCTTGAGTATGACATAGAAATAAAACCAACTAAGCTGATAAAGGGACAAGGTTTAGCCAAACTGATGTCTGAAACAAACTTCCAAGCCTTAGACATTTACCAATTGGACAATGAACAGGAGCTGGCGACTCCACAGATTAGTGAAACCTTTTTGCAATCCCCATGGTATGTTGATATATGTTTTGTATTGTTAAACCTATTTTCTCCCCTAGGATTATCCAGAACCAAGAAAAGATTTTTGACAATGAAGGCTTTAAATTTTTGTGTCGTAGATGGTGCATTATTTTGGAGAAATCATGAAGGCATATTGCTTAACTATTTAATCATGAATGAAACTAACAATGTCATGAAAGAATTCCATGCAGGTGACTGTGGAGGACATCTATATTGGAAGTCCACTGCTGATAAAATTTTAAGGGCTGGTTTCTACTGGCCCTCTCTTTTTGCAGATGTAAAGAAATTTTCCACTTCATGTCACAAATGCCAAATCTTTGAGGGAAAAAGAAAGCTGTTGCCCCTACCCCTTAAGCCCATCTCAACTAAAAATCCTTTTCAACAATGGGGTCTTGACTTCATTGGAGAAATCCATCCCTCCTCCTCAGGCCAGCACAAGTGGATTCTAACAACCACTGACTATTTCACTAAGTGGGTTGAAGCCATTCCATGCAGGCAAGCCAATGACACCATCATTATCCAATTCCTTTAGTGTGATATCCTTTCTAGATTTGGCTGCCCTGAGAAGATCATTACTGAAAACGCCACTGCTTTCAAATCCAAAAGGATGATCAACTTTTGCCATAAATTTCATATTACCTTGGGCCACTCCACGGCCTATTACCCTCAAGGTAATGGCTTGGTCGAATCCTCAAATAAAAGTCTCATTAATATTATCAAGAAGATCTTAGAAGAAAACAAGAAGAACTGACATAAAAAGCTCACAAATGCCCTATGGGCAGACAGACTTTCAACCAAGAAATCCATTGGGATGAGCCCTTATGAGCTAGTATATGGCATGGAGGCCAGATTTCCTTCATCTTTAGGCATCCCTATTATCAAACTGTTACAAGAGATTCAGGCTGAACCAAATGACATTCAACGAAGAATCAATCAGACCATCCATCTTTAGCAAACCAGAGACCAAGTCTATGACAGAGCTCAAATATTGCAAGAAAAGCTCAAAAACATGTTTGATAAGAGAGCTAAGGCTGAGGATATCTACATTGGCGACAAAGTTCTAAGGTGGGATTCACAAAGAGAGGACGAGGGAAAACATGGAAAGTTTGATTTTTTATGGAAAGGGCCATTCGTTATTTCTGATGTTCAAGGGAATAACACATATTTTCTCAAATCTGTAGAGGGCAGCACTATTGAAGAGGCTCTGTTAATGGCTGAATGTTAAAACATTACCATGATCCCTTTTAAAGGGATACAATGCAGCTCTGTACATATTTCTTTGTAGATTGATATGTGTATATATCAACACTTTGTGTTTATTTTTTGTATAAGCAGTCTAAGGGTTATAGAAGCAACAACAAATTTGCGAAGACATAGTTAATGCAAGAATTCCTTTTTTTTAAGACTCTATCTTTGCATTAATCTCAGTAAAACAACAAGAATAGCACTGTCATATCACAGAAATTCATGGTAAAAGAAAAACAGTGTGCAGCTTACTGTCTTTAGTCAAACAGTATCAATAGAAGAGGAGCAATCTTTTAGCAACTGTTTCTACACCAGAGCCAAAAGAAACACATCAGTTTTGATCTACATTTTTCGAAGGCACAATGCTCAAGCAGTATTGTACATAACATTAAGCTTGTAGAAGAAATCAGGCGATGCTATACAGTTCACAGTAATTCAGTTGAGGAGAGAGCTATTCATATTTCAAAGTTTCACACTCTTAACAGCCAGCACAAAGAAGTTTTTCAATCTACGACAACAATAGAGGATCAAGGCAGTCTGACTTGCTGTTCTTGGCTTTTCAAAAGGAAAAATCCATCCCCAAGTGGAGCCACTGTTAGCCTCCTATTGCAACAGGTGTTCATCTTTCATGATTGACATTTTTTCATGCCAAATATGTCATACTTTGCATACTGCAATGCTCCATATTTCCTAAAGAGGCCAAAGAAGAGGCCATGAGAGTGTGCCAGTCTAAATGCCATTGTTGTATTCCAATTTTGATGACTTAACCATTTTTAAAGAATGTTCTGTAAAAGGGAAGGCCAAACAGCTTAATCTTGGTTTCCCTAGGTTTCAATTTCTTGCTTTAGAAATAGAGAATGAATATCTGTCCAAACAGCTTAATCTTGGCAGATTTGTAGATAGGTAGAGAATCAAAGGAGCCCAACTGCTTAATCTGGGCCCTTGGCAGAAATAAGTGTAGATTTAGATAGGAGGGCAGTCAAAAGAAAAATTGTAAATCAGGGTCTGCAAGTCTAAGTGCACCCAAGAAGAAAAAATGCTAGGTAAGTAGGCTGGGTAGGTAGTTTTTGAGGTTGCAGAATGTTGATATGTGATCAATTTTGTGTTTCAAAGTGATATTTTACTTCAGATCACAATGTAAGGCAGTTTTTATTTGGAGGAGCTCAAGCTGGATACCTCTAACTCCCCTTCTTCTTATTTCCCAAATCACTCACTAATTTCCCTAAAGAGGTCAAGATCTGCTTGATTCCTCTTAGTTTCATCATTTTCCATATCATTTGCCTGGTGAAGATCTGCTTCACTCAAGGATTTCCATTCTTCCTCTATGAGTCACTTTTCCCCCTTTGATAGCCTAAGATCCACATACTTAGCGCTTTCTTTTCATTTCCATATTAACTACTAACTCTATTATTTAGCTCCCTCAATCATTTCCCTTTCCCCTACTATGTAAAAATATATAAATCCCAAAAAAATTAAATAAATCCTCCCCATGGCACTATAGCCATATTCTTCTAAGTCCGGGAGGCAGTAGTCCATCTGGGGCTCCTACTAACCCATCCGTGTCCTAACTGGAGTTAGCCTGGCACCTGGTCATGCTAACAACCATTCCTTTTTAATCCTGACCCTATAAAACCCACTTTCCACCCTTATCCTAAAGCTATGTTCATCCAACCTTTAACCCCCGTCGGCGCATAACCTGTTCACCGACATAACCAAAGTTCAAACTCCCCGCTGCCCTATATTAAGATTCGAATATTCACAAGGGCCCCCGACATTAACCTTCTGCCGCCTCGTCTGTCCCGCCAACCATCTGATTCGCCCGCGCCACAGATCTACGGTGGGCAGGTCTTCTCATCTCCGTAGCCGCCGAGGGTTAACGCACGGGAGATCGGCAGTTTTCCTGTCGTACTCCCGCCACACGTCGCCCTCCCGGCTGTGGCGGAGCCCCCTCCTCCGAAACAACTTTTGCTCTAAGGCGGTGTGCCCAAAACCGTAAACCGCGTTCCCGTCTCCTGCGTCAGCACCAGATCACCGCTAATGTCACCATCCCGCGTCGGCCCCCTGCCACCATGTCCTTGCCACCTAGCTGCCACTGTACTACCACGTCCCCTCCTCTGCCATATTGCCACGTCACCCGACAGTACTGTTGACGTCACCCCACTGACGTCGCCCTGCCACGTAACCGCTGTACTGGGACCCGCCTGCTGACGTCACCGTCAAAAAGTGCGAAAGGCGCAAATCGCAGCCTAGGAAGCCCGGAATCAGAATTTGAGGCAGTTTTTCGTGCGTGATTAGCACCTAGTGCTAATCGCGCATGACTGTGGGAAATAGGCCAAAATGGAAAGCCCCTTCGTGACTCGGCCTCCAGCATGCCCGAAAGCCGTAAAATGACCAGATTTTCTTTGCGAAGCGTTCAGAAAGGGGCGAACACAGTTTTTAAAGCAACAGAGGGCCAAACAGCTGCCATAAAGGTCGATGGGACAGTATAAAGCACTTAGAAGACATTAAAGAGGCCAGTTTCAGTGCCAAAGAGTATCAAGAAGCGGCAAAGAGTATCAGTTCAGCAACATCAAAGCAGGTGAAAATTAAAAACCGTCATTGAAGTCAGCAAAGCAATTAAGGCCATTTAAAAACTTATCTGGTCGGGATTAGTGCACATTAATGCCACCAAACAGTAGCAGAACCAAGTTAGAGGTAGGGTTAAAAGACAAATCACAGTTATTACAGAAAGACTGCACCAAGCCACCCAGGATAGACATTAACTAAGTTTGATACAGCTGCCCTCAACACAGCTCAAAGATATTTTCATGCATTTATTTCTGGATAAGATTAGGTTAAAGTAATCATTTTCTTTTGGACCTGTTTAGGTCAGCTGTAATAGATTAATTATGGATAATTTTCCCTATTTATACGACCCTCTGCATTGTTAAGGGGGTTCGTTGGTTGATAATCTTCATTAAAGACTCACACTGTATCTAAGATGTTTTACTTAATCAAAGATCGCTGAAAAGATTTGGAGGATAGACTGTCTGCTCTATGTCTAATGGTTTGAAGAAGTGAATGTGGAATTCTTATGCTGCAGTATGAATCAATAAGTGTTCCTTACCTTTGTTATTTCAATTTCACATGTCTCAAGTCACTGAACAAAGGATTGGTTTAGAATTTGCTTAGTTGCACTATATGCTCCATTTCTGTGGCTTCTTAATGTTTTCTTCCTGATTTAGGCATAAATATGAATTCTGTTATGGCTTATGTTTGATCTATTTCACATATAAATGACTGTTATCTAGGAATTCTTAACTGCTCCTGGATAGGGCTCATTTATCCTCTTTCTGCTAACCTAAATGAGATATTCTTAACTGCCCCTCATTCCTTAGCCTTTAATCCATCTCTTTTACCTTGAATGATTGTTTCATATGCAGCTGTCTTGCTCCATAATTCCCTCTTGCGACCAAGAAAACGCACCAGCAGTCCTACTCCTTGACTCCATGCCCAATGGTTCTAAAACTTTCATGCTATCCCTGCCTCTTTACTTGAAATCATCATCATTCCCACCAAAATCAAAACAAAACCCCTTGAGTTCAATAACTAGCCTAAAACCATATCGACAAAGCTAAATCAGAAAGAGAGAGCCCTCTCTGATTGCAGGTGGGCTAGAACCTGCAGTCCAAAGATTGGTCTGTGGTTACCTCGGCCGTATCCTTTTGAGCTAACCAGAAGGACAACTTGAGTGATAACAAAACATACTGGAAAAACTAACAAGGATTGGTAGCGTTAACCTCAAATATGGATGGTGCGATGGACCAATGGTGATATGACTGGTGAACGGAATAACCCAACACGACTCGGATGTGGAGTGAAAGTGTCATGTTCAAGAGCGACTTGCTACCAATAAAGTTTCTTCAAGTTTTCTTCCCAATTTTTCCCCAGTCATTGTTGACTAGTACCTCTTTATTTTTATCAAGCTTGAGGAGGATAAAATATGCTTGTTCTATAATTTTCCCTTTGCGCAAACCCGTCGCTATGTTTTAACGAGCCTAGCGACAATGAAACTCATTCTTGTCTATATGCACAAGTTTGTCGCTATTTGGTTTTTAACGGGTTTAATGACAAAGATAACTCGGTCCTTTTCAATTTTAAAGGGTCTTAAAGGGACTTAAAGGAAACTCCAATAATCCTTTTTCATCATATAATCCCTTAATTCCGAAAAAGTATAAAATAATATGAAAGGGATGAATTTTCGGTAATTTTAACGAGCTGAACAAAACAAGCATTCGATATTTTTGTGTAATAATCCCTCAGGTCCAAAAAGATTAAAATATAGTGGAGGGATGGCACTCCCGGTAGCTTTAACAAGCTGGAGAGGCCAACTGCTCGGCAATATATTCATATTTTACGAGTCAGATGAAAAGAGCTTAAAGGAGACTCATCTTCTGAGGAACGAGTGATAATTTCAGGTAGCAGCTGATTCTAGGTAAGGTCTGGAATTTTCCAATCACGACAGTGTCACAAGGATGGCTAATAGGATCACTCTTCGTAGCTGTTCCTCAAAAGGGGTAAACAATCAAATGGAGGTGAATGATCAGCTAAAATAGAGTGGAGGTGATGGTAAGAACACGACCAGGGCTCAAAAGTTGATGATAATGCATTCACAATGGTTATTTATCGGGGATTGGTTCATTTTTTAATGATCTTAAACTCTGGGGGAAACATTTGCTCATTTATTAGGTTTAATTTTTAACGAGCTTGAACTTCACATAAAAGTACTCGTGCCAGTCGTATAATGAGGATGTCTCATCAACAGGTTCAATTTTTAGGGAGCTTGCACCATTCGAAACATTGCTCCATATCCTTTCATTATGAAAGCTACGAATGACCAATCCTACGAGTTTAAAGGGTTGAGAAACTACAAACTAAGAAAAAAAATGGTCGCTCTTTACTTTCAGGCAAAAAGGTTTGCATGCCCCCAGGTATAGCGAAGTAAAGTTTCCAGGTTACCGTTTAGAAGTTCTCACCTTCGCAAGATAGTTTCTATCTGCACAAAAGATAGAAACACTTCCTATGCTTAGTCCATTTGGACAAAGGCTCCAATCACCTAACCTTAACGAAAGAATATTATTCCAGTCTAACTCCCTCTTCCTATATGGATGGGTGTCGGACCAGTCTTAAATCCTTCGTGGAAACTTATCCTATACCCAAGGTTTTCCTGCTGAAACAGACCAGGGTGCATGCTCCTTGGGTTTCAGTCATGTCCCCCCAAATCACTCGTGCTCTTTAGGTGGATGGACCAAAGATTTATGAGACATTCCTTGCATGAAAAGACCATTTAGGGATGGAATTTGACTATTAGCTCTGTGTGAGCCAGGGAATGAAAGTTGGTCTATGAGCTGGACCACTCGGCCTTCATGCGGAAAACACATTACTCTAATGAGTGAGGAGACAATGGCTCCTATGCTATAAATATAGTCGCACCCAAGGAGTATATTATAATCTAGAGGTCCTTGGACTACCATTATGTTCATATAAATGGTTTTCCTTCTCAACATTATGGGCACATTGGGAAGGATCCCTAACAGTCGATCGGTTCCTTTGTCGAAGCATGTCAGATTTTGCATCTCAAGCAGAAGTGATGGCGAACCAAGTGCTTCCCAAGCAATTGAGGAAAGGATACTCACAAAAGCCCCTTCATCTATGACAGTACTGACCATGATCATTTTGTAAGCTTGTACAATGATTCAGAATGTTACGTTAGCCGGTAAATGGGGTCTGCCTAGCAGATTCCAATAGAAGGAAACAACTAGGTTGCTTGGAGGTGGGACTGAATAGACGGCCGGATATGAATCTAACAAACATCCTTCTTGTGGTAAAGGAACAGGTAGATTTCCCCCATATTCATCGGAGTCTGTGTTTACGAAAAGAATTTGAACGGTGTCGTTCTCATTCTCTTTTGTGATTGTATCATCTCAGGATGGACCTTCCGAAGACAAGACCAGGTCGAGTGCCCCCTCAACCTTTTGACTTTCATCTAGTATGGGCTCAGTGGGTTTGTCTTCAATGATAGACGCTTCGACTGACCACAATGGCGTGTCGGTCAGATTTTCAACTAGTGATGGACTTAGCAAGAGCTTCTTGTATCCAGGAGGAAGTTGTAGCGGTGAAGCAGGATGGTCATCCAAGACTCTTTCAGCTTCATTTAGGAAGGGAATACGGTGGATGACGTGATCACCTTCACACAGTTTACAAGGAAATTTACATTTCCTTTTATGCCCAAATGCTTCGCTTTCACTAGTTGATGGTGTACTTTCAACATGATCTTCAGAGGTTGATGACACCGGATTGTGCAAACGAGGAGACCAGTCTCTTAAGATCTGAGGGATGCAAGGAAAATCTCGATGATAGTGGTCTCCTTTGCAAATGACAGATGGAGATTTAGGCTTGGATGGTGCAGTGTGTGGATTTTCACTAGAAAATGCCCGGTTACCCCTTTTCGCCTTTGGCTCCTTCTTCTTCTTCTCTTTCTTCTCCTTACCCTTCTTCTCCTTCTTTGTTACCTTATTTTAGGCTTTACCAGCTTCATCAAGAGAAGAGGAAGGAGGAGAGGGAGAATTGGATGAAGCAGAAGATTGGGGGGAAACTTTGGTATCATCTAGTTGCTGACTCGATTGCTCAAGAACCACGGTATTCTGAATGACGGAGGTCGAGAAGAGCCATATTGGCAAGCCAATCGTCAATACTCGAATTGAAAATGTGGCCATATGAAGTGCACCAACATATCCCCAAGAGGAGAAAGGACTATGATTTCCTCCAAGGGGAAATCCTTGGTTGGTGGACTCCATTTTCCTCAACCTAAGACCAATGCAGGAATGGTGATATTATTCCGATTAAAATAAATTTTAGACACTTTGACATAACTTGTTTTTTCAATTTTTAAGAGTCGAGAAAAAACAAAAGATGACTCTAGTCGCCTTTGATTTTTAATGAGCCTGAAGTGACAAGTGCTCAGATGGACCTTTTCCTTTAAGGAGTCTAAAAAGGAATGAAAGAGACTACTCTGGAAATCTAGACAGAGGGATTACCAAACCAATCACAAAACTACATAATACTTTTTACGGTACGGCAGTCAATCTTCCTGAATGTTGTGTTCAATGCATTGTGATGGATAGGGCGGCAGACACGGCTTCCTATGGATAAAGGATATAGCCTATTGTGGTCTCCCAATATATACTCGACGATACGTCGGAGCACAAGTCTGTACTAGCACTTGTCATCTCAAAGAGGAGGAATCACCCAACCAACAGTGAAAGGAATAGTTTCCAGGCTTTACGACGTCGGAATACATCTCTAGCCTAAACCTCTAAATGTTGTGTGTTAGGTTCCAAAGCGTTTTTATGTTCATTGAATTTATTTTACAGTTGATCTTTCTTAAGAAATTTTCCTTTCAGGTTCACCGCATGATGTAGATGTAAAATTCCTAAAATGCAATCTAAGATGATAAACAATCATTTAATCTTCTTTTTGCAATGAAAATCCTAGCTACTAAAGAAAGAGAGATGATATTCTTTCAACATAGAGCAGAGAGCACACACTAGATGCATTGTCTTAAATCAAACCAACAAGTAGTCTAAATGCAAATGCACATGCATGTATTTGATTTCAGCTTTCTTAATGTGCGAATGACAAGAAGAATGCTAAGTACAAATCTGAATTATCTTTTCAAAGCGACAGTACTAACAAATTTCTCTTCAAAAACGAAAGGAAGATAATGACGACACTTTGCTTTTTTGAATTGAAAACTACTTTAGACACTTGAAAAACTACTAATTCAAATCAAATACAAGAGTAACTATATAATCGACCATCAAGAACAATAGAATTCTTTTCTTTGACTGAAAACGACACTTGCGACACCTCCAAATCAAAAGACGACAGTTTGATTATGCTACTTCTTTGTAAAAGAGAACTGTAAATGGCACACAATACATAAAAAAATTCACAATTATTTGTACTATGGAGGAAGAATCATGCAAAAGAAGGGAGTTTCTACAGTGGTATACTGATCACAGATAGAAAAACTCCTAAATAAAGCTGAAGAGAGTGAACACAAAAACCAAAATCTGAGAGCAGAAGAGGTCTTGTCTGATCAATGCACCTACAACACAGGGAAAGTGCGATGCAATGCACGTACTGCACATGGGAGGTGCAATGCATCTAGATTCCCAAGAGGAGAAGGTGTGATGGTCCAGGGACGAGACGTCAACCTGGTTCCAGGTCACAAGGGTTGATCTAATGAGGTTACTAGAGCCACCACTAGGGAAATTAGAAGGTTTGCAAATCGATTGTTCAGTTTATAAACAAAAATAGAAGATAGACTGAAGCAGCATTGATCTACTTTGCACTTGCATAGAAAATGTAGTTCGAAGGCTAGTTGGCTTGACTTCAGGCTCCATTTGTAAGTTTATAAAACAAACAAATATAGACGAGAAAAAAATCTGTTCGCTCCCAAGTGGATTCGCCATTTTGTTATCGGGAAATCTAGTGTCCACTCAGAGCTGCTAGTCCCACTAAGACTGGTAGCTATCTTTGAAATAAACAAACTAAAACTACTTTCGCTTTCCTTTATGAGAAGTAGATAAGAGGGGAACAAAGGACACCAACCTCAGTCTTGTGCTTGGTTCCTTGCTTGGTTCCTCTCCCTTCTGATAGATCCTTGCCGCTTTTCTTTCGTCTACCCATCTTCAAAGAGAACCTATGGAATCAAAGCATCATAGTACTATCGAAGAACAGAGATCTACAATCATAAAAAATATAGGACCAGATATATATTGACCACACAAATGCATATATCATCAAACATACAAGAATGTGGAGGAAACCTTGAATAGTTTTATTAATATCAATAATAGCAAAGAGGATTACAACTAGTTGTTCTGACCTAGTGTCATCCTCCCAGCACGAAAGCCCTTCTTCACCTCATATAAAGCTTATATCACCCAACACTATGATATTCCACCAAGAAACCAACATCACTTCCTTACAAGATACAAAATTCCAGCCTTTGGATATTTGGGATGAGGGATCCATATATAGATGATTGCAGGGGGGTGAGTCAGCTTCTAGGATTTTGATTAGTGTCCTCTCTCTTATAGTTCTTGATTCCACTTGGAGATTGATGATCTCTTACTCATCCCTGGGTGAATTCAGAGAGGCAAGTGTCACAGGAGAATTTTCTGGAATATTCCATCACGATCCACCTTGAAAACTGTCTCTTCCATTTGTTTACTCTCCCCCATCGCACCCTATAGAAGGGATTTCCTGTATGCATCGCACCCTTTACACTTGGCAGGTGAGATGCATCGCGCCCTCTACACTAGGCAGTCTATATGGTCCAGCTTTGACCAGTTCTAACAATTTTCTGTGGAGAACTTCTGGGAGATGATGTAATCAGCTCACCTCGCTCCTTTAGGGTGTGAAGCAACACTTTTAGGGACTTAGGAGCCCTTTGTTTATGGACATGTATGATTGGGGTTGCAGTGCCCAAAAATGTCTATAATGATGACCTCAAACGTAGGAGGTTCAGGTAATACCTCTTCTTCCTACTTCAGTAGTTTAAGTATTAGAACTAGTTTTTTTATGTGTCTCTTTATGTTGTATGCCCTTTGCTCTGTTGGGGTTCTCAACAAAAGACACTAGGGTGATTCAACCCATAACAGAATTGGGGACTTGGTTGGGGAAAGCATTCTTGTTTTTCCTAGATTTGGTTGTTTCTTCTTGGTGAGGGCTTGCTTGATTGATTTCTTGCTTTTGTAGTGTCTATGACCTGTTTTCTTCGTGGGCATCAAGTATGACCTTTTGGATTAGGCTTGGATTTTTTGTTTTTCTTGATTAAGCTTTATATACGCACTTCTCAGAGGATACAATACGGTATGCATTCTAGTTTCTTCAAATAGACTCGTGTATAAGCGAGTTTCCTATGTTTTAGTTGTGTATACATGCTTCTTTGTATTTTTACAATCGTGTATACCTTATTTTGAATACACTCTTCAAAATATTTGGCCCAGTTAAGATTGTTTCCTGGTGGGTTTTGTTATTTTCTGGTCATCCATTGTCAGTGAAGCTCTACTCTCGTGCAAGTTTTCAATTTATAATCTTCTTATTGTTGAAAAACTTCGTGAACCTAGGGTTTTCTCATTGAGAAATGTTTCATTTTGGGCTTTGGGTTCAAGAATTCTTGTAGAAGTTCTTGGTTGTTTTGAATTTGTGGAATAGGAAACTGGTTGTAGTTTTGTTTATAACCCAATTTTCAGATTGGTTTCCTTTGCTCTCCTTTTTTGGTTGACCTATATTTTTTCGTTATTTTTGAGTGCCTCTTTGGAAATATTGAAAGTCTTTCTTGTCGTTATTTTGGTTTGCTAAAGTCTTTTACACTACTATTCAGATCAATCTATGCAAGTCTGTAGTCCTTTGTCATTTCAAGTTTCATTATATTAATGATGTGCATAACTTGCGAATTTTAGGACTCTTTATGCTTGTTTTTGGTCTTTGAAGTTTAGTAGTCTTTGTGTCCTCAAAAAATTCTTTGGGTTATTTAAAAAAGAAAAAGAAAAAAAACATAGTTCTTGCCTTTCATTTTCTTTTCAGTTGTTGTTTTCGGTTTCATCATTATCTTTTAGAATTTGTGAACATTTTTCGATTGATTCTGCTTGGTTTCGAGGCATGTTTGTGATTGAATTTGTACCCTTCTTGTAGTTAAGTTGGCCTATTGATCTTGTAAAGGAACACATTTTCTTATTATATGAGCATTCATAGAATCTTTCATCATCATTTTAGTTTTCATTGAGCTAGTTTTCATTGCAAACATTTTATTATTTTTGTTAGATTTTGGGTGTGTGGAGCGTGCTTCTAAAAAACAATATTTTTTTTCTTTTATAAGTTTATTCATAGAACATCATAGAAATATCTTTTCATCGAAGAAAAAAGCTACATTTTCATATAAATAAGTTTCTATTGATTTCTTTTGCATCAAAACACCATAAGTTTCATTCTCATTTTACCCGTGACCTAGAGAACAACCGTATAAAATCAAGCGCTTAATTAAAAAGAACTAGAACATTTTTTTATTGTCATTAATTACATCAAGAATTCTAGCTCTTTAGAGCCTTGGAATAGGTGAGTGTAGAGTTAACTCTTGAAGGCCACTCAAATTGTTAAACATAGATTTTGAATAATAAGTGAAATCCAGTGTCGTTAGAGAGACTGGAAAAACAACGTGACTCAGAGTCAAGCACGAGGGAGAGTGAAGACAAGGAAAGAGATATACCCTCTCTCCTACTTGTTGGATCCTTCCCTGAGACTGGTCCACCCACATTTTGATAAGAACTGATGTCCATAGTTTCTATTCCTAGGGACCACATAGGTTGTTCCAGAGGTGAATCCCGTGGCACCTAAGGTAGACATTGCATCACGTTCATTAGTACTTCTGGAGGGTATCCTTGCGAAGCTTGGGTACTTGCACCGGCAAAGGCTTTTTTATAGAGGTTAGTGTAACTATTTCTGTTGCCTTCGTTGGTAGTCCTAGGTCATCATTATCCTAGACTATCTTCATAAGGTCCTTGATTTCACTTCCTTGTATTTTGGTGTCTGATTCTCATCACCATGAGCGAAAACACTTGGAAGTTGCTTGATTAGCTGTATCTTCTAGGGACCTTGTTAGAGAGTTCTCTTCTCTCCTAGTTGGCCATAGATTTATAAAAATTTTGAGTCTTTAATTAGTTCTCTTAAAATAATTAAAAGTGGGTGATCGACCAGTTTGTCCGTCTAGGAGGCTTCATGGGCTTTCACCTACGAGTGCTAAGCCTTCTTCCAGAAGGCATAGGAGCAATTTAGCCAGTGAATTCCAATCAGTGGTAGTGGATGTAATGGATATTGATCCTCTAGTTGAAGACTTTGTTTCACATAATAGACCTAGTGTAAGTCGAGATTTAGAGAGGAAAACTGTAGTCCTTTCTAGAGTCCTCTTCCAATTGGAAGACGTTATAGAGGTTGAAGAACTCAATGAGTCTCCTATGACTCCTTCTTCTCCTCTCCCTCTTGATTATCTATACATTCTAGTATATGTCAAGACCCCAACCCATAGGCCTTCGAGCCTCGTCTATATCAGTCCTTCTCTTCGATGGCCACTGTTGGGAGCATGGTCCCAATTATGAGTGCTACTAGTCTACAAAGTCCTTTATCAATACAAGGAGGAGGTACAATTTCCATACCTTCAATCACTCCTAGCACTGCAATTTTTGGCTCTACCTCCATTCCATATTTGAGTCGGGGCACCCAAGATTTTGCCTCCAACACTGTTTCTTTCCCATTTGGAATGCCTACCAGGGAAATTCCTTAGGTTCCCTTAACTTTTCCATCCGTTTCTTCCACATCTATGACTTCCAGGGTGAGTGGGTTAAATTCGTTTAAGGGTTTCCCTTTTGGGAGTGGTCATATACCACATTCAAACTCATGTCTAGGGTCAATAACTTTTCCCTCCATAGGTCTAAGTTATAATCCTTTCAAAGGATGGACTAATCCAATAGTTAGTAGCTTGGGAGTCAGAAATCAATTCTCTTTCAGCTAATAGGGGAATATACTATACTCCTCCATGAGTTCATTTCAGAGTTTTTATCCCTTTGTTAATGCATGGAACACTTACCAAGGGCTCTCTACTCTGTTTAATACATCGCTAGGGGGTAATTTCACTCGATATGGCAATTTTTCGGCAGGAGTTGGACAAACTCCGAATTTTTCTAGGCCGCAAGGTTTTCCTTATGGTTCATGCATTTGTATGAATCACCTCAAGAAACCTGGTGCCTTCACAAATCCAGGATATTTTTTTCAAAACATTGGGAATTCTACCCAAAGTGGTTGGAATTCTCAAGGTCCTCCATGCTTACCTTTCCTGGAAACTTTAAACTTACCAGGTCTATTCGATACAAGCTTGTTTGGCCTCTGGTTCTAACGAAACTTCCATTGGATATACCGAAATTCGAAGGGAAGACTAGTGAATATCTGGGAGACCATATAACCACTTTTGATTTATGGTGTTTGTTGAACTCCCTGGTAGATGATTCAATCAGGGTCAGACTATTTCAATGCACCCTAACTGGGAATGTCGCTAAATGGTATATTGAACTTCCATGGGGCACCGTTGCTTCGTTTGGTGACTTGGCCCCCATATTTTTAAACTATTTTCAATTTCCTGTTAGTTATGATGTTGTAACTGAGCTCTTAGCTAATTTCCAGGAAGACCAGGCAACCCGCATTTCTGATCATATCCAGGAATGGAGGAGAAGGAAGAGGATTATTAAAGATGATGTTTCACAAGAATTCCTTCTTGAATGGTTTCTAAAATATTTGCATCTTGAAATATCTAAGGATGTATCACTCTCCAGTTTATTCACCTAAGAATAGGCTATTTTTAGAGCCCAAAAACTAGAAATCATATAATCTCAATCTCAGATTCTTGAGAAAATTTTCCCTGATGCTCCTAGATATAAGGTTGACCTTTCCAAGCTAAAGTGGGGTCCCTATGTGGATGAGCTAGTTCGATTAATTGATAATAGCATGGATAACCTACTAAACTGATTGCAACAGTTGTCTTTTAAAACTTCTTCTTCGATTGAGTTATCTCCATGAGTGCCCATGCTTTCTCAACCTTCTTCTATCAATGTCGTTCAAACTTCTAACCCTAAATGAAACCAAAAATCTGATGGGAAGAAGAAAGTACTTGGTAGGAAAATGAATCATGATGGGAAGGGTAGTGAAAATAAGCCTAACCGTGATGATGGGGTGGGTAAAAAATTGTCCAAGATGAAAGTGAAGTTTCCATGAAAGTTATGCAATGGTGACCATTTGACTCATATCTCCCCAAATATTCAAGACACTCCATGCTGTTGGTTCAGCAAGGATCTTCTAGCTCCCAAGCTGTGCTAACTAACCGTTTTCCCCAAGAGAAACTGTTATGAAACCAGCTCAAGAAAAGATAGAAAAGAAAGATCAACGCCTTAGAATTCAGCCTCTTCGAGGGGGCAACCTCCTTTACATTACATAAATGAACAATTCTTGGATGATACAAATGAAAAAACCTCCTTTCTATATATAGGGGTCTAAGGAGTCACAATATAATCCAGCCGACCTAACAATAATAATATAAAGCCACAAAAATAACAATAGAGGGATTCTATGGGGCACAGAAATAACAATATGGGGGTAATAGGGGCACAACAATATAAATAAGGGGTATAACTACAATAGTAATGGGGTAATCACTAGTATTATAGGGACCCAACATGCCCCTCTCCTTCAAAAAAGTGTTGTCCTCAACGCTTGAGCAGTTCTGGATACTTCTGCATAAAATTCTCATCCTCCCATGTGGAATCTTCAGCGGATAAGTTCTTCCACTTGATAAGATACTCTGAAATTGATCGATTTCGTAGCTGTCGAGTTCTTGTTTCTATGACTGCTTCCGGTTCCAATATAATTTTTCCTTCCTCGTCAAGTTCTGGCAATATTGTTTGAACTGGGAGCTTGTCGCCTATAACCTTCTTTAAACATGAAACATGGAAAACTGGGTGCAATCGAGAAGCTGCAGGAAGCTCCAATTTGTATGCCATAGTACCAATCTTTTCCAACACCTTGTACGGACCATAATACTTTGGTGATAATTTATTATCCTTCTTAGCTTGCTTTAGGGACATTTTCTTATATGGTTGTAGCCGTAGGAATACCCAATCACCTACATCAAAACTTCTTTCACTGCGATGTTGATCTGCCTGTTGTTTCATTCTATTTTGTGCCAACACGAGGTTATCCTTTAAGAGTTGGAGGACTTGTTGTTGATGTTCGATGTGATGTTCCACTGCCTGAACCTTAGAATTTTCTCTTAAATATGATGTGATGATGGTGGTTGATACCCATAAAGTGCCATAAATGGGGTCATTTTTGTTGCTGTATGGAAGGAAGTGTTATACCACCATTCAGCCAGAGGCAACCATTTGACCCATTGTGTCTGTTTATCAGATACAAAGCAACGAAGATATCCTTCCAAACATTTGTTTACTATCTCAGTTTTCCCATCAGATTGAGGATGATAAGATGAGCTATGAGCTAACTGAGTACCAAGACAAGAAAATAATTCTGTCCAAAAATTTCCAGTGAAAATGGGATCTCTGTCACTTACAATAATCTTTGGGTTTCCATGTAGCTTTTGAATTGTTTCCATAAATGCAGTAGAAACTGTACTGGCTTTAAATGGATGTGATAATGCACAAAAGTGTGCATACTTGGTAAGTCTGTCAACTACCACCATGATGACACTCTTTCCCTCAGACTTGGGTAAACCTGTGATAAAATCCATTGAAACCTCCTCCCAACGTTGGCTTGGAATGGATAAAGGTTGTAATAGACCCGGTGTCTTAATTGTTTCAACTTTATTTTGTTGGCAAACCAAACATTCCGCCACAAACTTTTGAATATCTGATTTAAGGCCATCCCAAAAAAATTCCTTCTTAACCCTGTGGTAAGTTTTTAAAAATCCTGAGTGCCCTCCTAAGGGAGAAGTGTGCAATTCCATAAGAATCTTTTGTTTTAGCTGGGAATTCTTACAGAGGTATAAGCGATCTTTGTACCATAACGAATCATTTTTCCAGCTAAATGTATCAGAAGTACTGGAATCTTGTTGTAGCTTTCGAATAAGTGCCCACACTTCTTCGTCATTCTTCCATTCCTCCTTTGCTTCGTTTATCCAATCTGGTTGGATAATAGAAATGGCACACAACAATGCTTCCACATCCTCATCCTTTCTTGAGAGTGCATCTGCCACCACATTTTGCTTCCCTTTTTTGTAGATGATTTCAAAGTCATAACCCAACATCTTTGTGACCCACTTTTGTTGCTCTTCAGAGGATAATCTTTGTTCTAAAAAGTATTTAAGGCTATCATGATCTGTTTTTACCTTGAAGTGTCTTCCCATTAGGTAGGGTCGCCATTTCTTAAGTGCATGGAGTATTGCCAACATTTCCTTCTCATAAATAGCTTTGCTTAAAAACTTTCCCTTGATTGGACGACTTTCAAAAGCAATGGGTCTTTCATCTTGCATTAGAACAACACCAATTCCATTTCCTGAAGCATCACATTCCACAATAAAGGTTTTTGTGAAGTCCGGTGTAGCTAAGACCGGTGCTTGGCACATTGCCTCTTTAAGATGTTCAAAGGCCTTTGTTGCTTCCAGAGTCCATGAAAATGAATCTTTCTTCAATAATGTTGTTAGAGGTGCTGCTATTCTCCCATAATTCTTAACAAACTTGCGATAATACCCTGTCAACCCAAGAAATCCTCGCAGATGCTTTATGGATGTGGGGATTTTCCATTCCTTAATGGCTTTAATTTTGCTAGGGTCTACCTTAACTCCTTCATGAGATACAATATGACCCAAATATTCCACCTCCTGGACTCCAAAGAAACATTTGGATCTTTTTGCATATAATTGTTTCTCCTCCAATAGTTGTAGCACCTTGTCAACATGTTCAACATGATCCTTCCAAGACTTGCTGTAGATTAGTATATCATCAAAAAATACTAACACAAATTTTCTAAGGAATGGTTTGAAAATTGAATTCATCAAACCTTGAAATGTTGAAGGTGCATTGGTAAGGCCAAAAGGCATGACCAAAAATTCATAATGACCCTCATGAGTTCTAAATGCCGTTTTCGGAATGTCTTCAATCTTCATTCTGATTTGATGATATCCCGAACGAAGATCCAACTTGGTGAAGTAAATTGATCCATGCAATTCATCCAGTAATTCATCAATGACAGGAATGGGGAACTTATCTTTAATAGTGAGCTTGTTGAGCTCCCTATAATCTGGACACATGCGCCATGATCCATCCTTCTTGTGCACCAATACTACTGGAGCTGAGAAAGAACTTTGACTCGGTTGAATTATACCAGCCTCTAGCATTTCTGCAACCATACGTTCAATTTCACCTTTTTGGACATATGGATATCTGTACGGCCTGATGTTTGGAGGAACACTTCCTGGAATCAGATGAATAGCATGATCATGATCACGCATAGGTGGGAGACCTTTGGGAGTCTCAAATACCTTGGAATGATTGTCCAGGACTTTTTGGAGATCTGGAGAAATAGATGATTCCAATGTGGAAACATCTAGCGAACATAATTGTGCAATTACACCTCTTTGCTCCTTTTTTAGAAGCTTTGTCATGCCATTAGAGCTGATTATCTTTCCTGGTTTCCCTGCAATACCCCTTAATTCAACTTCCTTTCCTTCCACAGAAAATTTCATGAAAAGTTCTTGAAAATTAAAAGCTATTGTACCCAAGGATTGTAGCCATTGGACTCCTAGTACAACATCAGCACCTCCCATTGGAATGGAAAGCATTGGGCTAGTCAATACATATTCTCCCATGGATAGCTTGATATTATGGCACTTTCCAGAACAATTTATTGTTCCTCCATTTGCAATCATCACTTGACACTCTGGTGCTGGATATAGGAAGCAATTCAATTCTTTTGCTACCCTACAATGAATAAAATTGTGGGTGCTTCCTGAATCAATCAACACTATTACCTTTTTCTTCTTGATTTGTCCTTCTATCTTGATGGTTTGAGGAGTGGTAATTCCCGCCAATGCATTACAAGATATGGTGGGATTTATTTGTTCTTCATCTAGGCTTTGTTCCTGGAATATATCCTCTTCTTTTGACCTTTCTTGCTCCTTTTCTTCTTCCTCTTCACAATCTATGTAGAATAATTTCTTCTCAGCACACTTATGACCTTTTGTGTATTTGCTATCACAATTGTAACAAAGCCCTTTTGCTCTTTTTTCTTCCAATTGTTGTGGTGTCAACCTTGTAGGTTGTGGAAGACTATGGGCAACAACACTTCCGTCTTTATAGTTGTGAATGGTATGCTTCCTAGTTGCCATAATTTTGCTTTCCATTTTTCTTGCTAACCTGAATGCCTTCTCTAATGAATCAGGTTCCCAAAGGCGCACATCATGTTGGATATTATCCTTTAAAGACCCTATGAACACATCAATCCTATGCTCCTCTGGAATATCTTTTACCCTTATGTTCAATTTTTGGAACTCCTCAATGTGCTCCATTATTGAACCCTTTTGTTTGAGACTTATCAATTGGCTAAAAAAAGTGTTGCTTTTTGTATCCTCATAATGTGCTATCAATTCTTCCGTAAAAATTGCCCAAGTGATAAATTGTTTACGAGAACAAAGCCATTGATACCATACAAACTGATTTGGTTCCAAATATAAAGTTGCCATACGTACCTTTTGTGTGTTTTGCACATTATTGAGATCGAAGAATTGCTCCATCTGTAATATCCATGTGGCGGGATCCTTGCCATCAAACTTCCTCATATCGATTTTTGGAATATGGTGGGTCTTTGATCCAACATTAGAGTCTATGGAATCATGATTAACATTTCTTTTGTTCACATCATGATTTTCCTTTACAACCTTTTCACCATTAGTAAGTATTTCTTGTAGAAAATTTGTCAAATCTGTCTTCAAATCTGCCATGTCTGTCTTCAAATCTGTCCTTAAATCTTTCTTCATATCATCCATCTTAGCTTCCATGCCCTTTATCTTAGATTCCATGCCATTTATCTTAGATTCCACGCCATTTATCTTAGCATCTGTTAACTTTTGTGAGCGTGACATTTGTTGCACTTGTTCTTGTAATTTTGATATATCATGTAGCATTTCTTCCTCTTCTTCATGAGTCATGCTAGAGCTTTCAGGTTCCTTACTAGGTGTTTGCATTTTCTTTCCTCGGGGCATCAGTTACCGATAATAATGCTTTACTATGCCCTTTGAATTCCTTCAAACCAAGCTTATGCAAAAATTAAAAAAAAAAAACTACACACCTTTTTTTTACTTTGTAGAAGCCTGATATTGAATCTGATGTATCTCTGTAATTTCGAATCATCCAGTTCTGAAATTGTGATCTATAGTAGCCTTGTATGTCCTCTTTCCAATGCCACTAGTTTGATCCAAATTGGATTCTCCAAGAAAGAGTTATGCACAATCTCCCGCAGTGACCTGATTATAGACTATTTCAGTAGAGAGAACTTGTATGAAGTGACACGTGTCACTTCTTCAACCTTTGACTCTGCAAAATATATAAAAGAAACCTACAGTCCGTCATCTTTCTGTACCTTCTTACAAAATTTCAATCCGATGCTCAGAAAGACGGTAATGACGATTTTCCCCAGGTCACCTGTTTTGAGTGTAATTCAGGAGTCTGCAAAAAGACCAACTTCCTCAGATCATATCGCCGAACATATCGCGCGAAAAGCTCTGAAATTTGGACCCAAGGTTCAGCGCGATTTGTTTGCAAATGGGTTTTGTTTGCAACTTCTGAAACGTCATAGAAAAAAAGTTATAACGCAAATGCCACGATGACCTGTTTGGAGCAGCGAAACCCTAGAATCCAAAGCTCTGATACCAAATGTTATGAAACCAGCTCAAGAAAAGATAGAAAAGAAAGATCAACGCCTTAGAATTTAGCCTCCTCGAGGGGGAAACCTCCTTTACATTACATAAATGAACAATTCTTGGATGATACAAATGACAAAACCTCCTTTCTATATATAGGAGTCTAAGGAGTCATAATATAATCCAGCCGACCTAACAATAATAATATAAAGCCACAAAAATAACAATAGAGGGATTCTATGGGGCACAGAAATAACAATATGGGGGTAATAGGGCACAACAATATAAATAAGGGGTATAAATACAATAGTAATGGGGTAATCACTAGTATTATAGGGACCCAACAACAACAGTTGTTTACTGGCATGAATGCTAGTACTGGTACCCCCACTCAAAGTAACCAAGAAGGGGAAAATCAATGAAATGTTTATATGATGAGTTTAGATATTATTGTTTCTATACAATCACATGATTATGGTGAACTGGAATTATCTAACGCCAAGGCTACTCCTAATGCTTCTGATCCACTCCATATTGAGAGACCCATAGTTGAGTCTATACCTTGGATGTCGTAAGGCTCCATAAAATGTTCGACAATTAACCCCAATGCCAAGGTAGCTCATAATTACTCTATTGTAGAAGATTTGGATTAGAGTCCTTGTTCCATGTCAGCATTAGAGGTATGTCAGTCATTCCCAGCAAAAATGAGTGTGTTTCTCACTGCGATCGGAGCGGTTGATCCAAAAAATGCTATTGTTCTTACATTCAACATGTCGAATATCAAGAAGATACTCCCACATCATATGGCTTTCCAAATCAAGTCTAAATACTGAAAGACCAATATCTTTCAAACCATAGTTGATGAGGAAGCTTCCACATCTGTAATTCCCATATCATGTTGGAAGTCTATTGGATCACCTCAGGTTGTTCCATCACCTACTTTGTTAACAACATTTGATGGTTATTCTCATAGGCCACATGGGATTATTCCATCCTTTCCCCTTTGTGTTGGGGGAAAGGTTGTAAATATCAAAGTAGAAATAGTTGATGAAAATTTGGATTATAGTCCCCTTTTGGGAATAAATTGGATTTACGATATGGATGCTATTATACCATCGTTATTCTGCATCCTCTGTTTTTCTCATGAAGGGAGAATTGTAATGGTTGATTAGATGAATTATTCTCCTGGTGAATCCAATGCATCTTCTGAATCTATTGTTCCCTTAGTGAACAATCCTAAGAACCATATTGAGAATCTACGAGTTGGGATGTATTCTTCCTTAATGGGTACCTTTTATTTTACTAATCTGATTGCTCGAATTAATGTTATTTCATATTCCAAGGCACCTTCTCAGAGATATCTCTTTAGAACTCATTATTTTTCAGATACCTGTCCCTTACCCTTTTATACCACCACCTCAGATGAGGGGCAAGTGGGTGGAATGGCATTTCCTATGTCTATAGCTGAAATTTCTTATCAATCTATAGTTAATAATGTAGACTCTTATCCTACTCCTTTTTTCAATGAAGGAGCTTGATGAAGTTATGGCTTCGGCCTAGACACTACATTCAACTTCCACTATGGATTGCCTAGAAACTATTTTTCCATCTGAAGAAGCAATTCTAGAAGCAATTACGGGTCTGGAGAGACCGTGGGATGACTTGCATCAGCATTCATATTTCCTCCCTGATTTACGAGAGGTAGAATCAAGATTGTCCAGTCCTTCATCTATTAGTAATTTTCATGCATTTTTAAATCCTTTGGCTCCAAAATAGTTTTCAACTAAAGGTAACATGTCTGGCATTTCAAAAACTGTTCTAGTGAACATCTCTAGGAATCCCAACGTTATCAAGAATGTATTCATTGGAGCTCATTGTTCCCGTGAAGAAATTCAAACTTATACCGATCTCTTTAAAGGGTTTTGAGATGTTTTTTCTTAGTATTATGAGGAAATTCCTAGGATAGATCCATCTATAGTATAGCATGATACCATGACATATGAAAATCCAAAACCTATTCGCTAGAAGCGTTCACTAGTAAACCCTAGAAAAGTAGTAGTTATCAAACCTGAGGTTGAAAAGTATCTTAAGGCAAGTTTCGTATACCCCTTTCCTTTAACTGAGTGGGTCTCAAATCCAATCCCCTTTGATAATAAGCAAGGAATGATTTGTGTATGAATTGACTTTAGGGACTTGAATAAGGCTTTTCCTAAAGATAATTACTCGACACCATTTATTGATCAAATTATTGATGAGTGTGTGGGTAATGAGATTTTGTCTTTTATGGATGGATTTTCTGGTTATAATCAAAACACTGTTTGTCTAGGATGCCAACATAAGACAACTTTTATTTTACCCTAGGGTACATTTTCATATAAGAAGATGCCTCTTTTCCTTAAGAATGTTGGAGCTACCTTTCAATGGGCCATGTCATATTCTTTCCACGATATCAAACATGTTATCAAAGCTTATGTGGATGATTTAGTTGCTTGTTCTAGAAAGAGAATTGATAGCCCCAAGCATCTTTGATTAATATTTGAAAGATGTCATTTCTACAAAATCTAGTTAAATCCGAATAAGTGTGTCTTCATCGTCACATTTAGTCAGTTGTTGGGATTCATTATTTCTACTGAAGGGATTCATGTAGATCCCTTCAAGGTTGAGGAAATACTTAAGTTCCCTACCTCATCCTCTATCATTCAACTTCAGAGTATTCAAGGAAAATCCAATTTCTTAAGGATACTTATCACTCATTATGCCGAGATTACTAAAGGATTTATGAGACTTCTTAAAAAAGGGGTCCCATTTATATGCGACGATTTCACACAACGCTCATTTGATGCTTTGAAATAAGAACTAGCCTCTGTTCCTTTATTGAGTCCACTTGATTATAGCAGAGACTTCCTTTTATATATTGTTGTAGCAGAATCAACTATTCGTATCGTTCTGGTTCAGGAAGATGATGCTTTCATTAAGCACGTAATTTATTATCTGAACTGAGGCTTAGTGGGCCCTAAAAATCGATATTCTCCCATTGATAAATTAGCTTTGGCAGCTATCCATGTTGTCTGACGACCTAGACATTATATTCTGCTTGGAAAATATTTCGTCTTAGTTGTCGTCATTCCATTTCAGTTTTTTCTCAGCAGGCGAGTGATTCTGGGAAAAAATAATAGATGGATTGCCATTTTACAAGAGTTCGAGCTCAAATTCATGTCAGCTAAGTCTAATAAATCCTTAGTATTTGCAGAATCGATCTCAAAGTACCTTGTGAGGAAGAAATAGTTTATGAGGAATCTTTTCCTGATGAACATCTTTTCCTTATTTTCTCACAAGGTCCTTGGTATGGATATATCATTATATATCTCCAGACTTCATATTTTCTACTCACTTTTTCAAAGGATGAACATTTAAAGTTACGTCACTTGACTAAAAGCTATATTATTATAGGTGACACTTTATATCATTGCGGGGTTGATTCAATCCTTAGACGTTGTTTAAACTTAGAAGAAGTTGCGTCTATGCTAAATGATTTCCACAATGGATCTTATGGTGGTCATCCATCTGGGCTTGCAACAACCCAAAAGTTTTTACATGTAGGCTACATTTGGCCATCGATCTTCAAGTATTGTATTAAAGCAGTCAAGAGATGCCACCATTGTCAAGTTTATACTCATAAAATGCATGCGAATCTAGCTCCACTCTTCCCTGTGATCATCGTCGGTACATTCACGAAGTGCGGTGTTGATTTTACTACTTGTAATCTTCCTTTAGAAGGAAATCATAAGTATATCATTGTAGTTATCGACTACATTATTAAGTGGGTCGAAACTATGTCTAATTTTAAAAACAATGGTGCAACAACGACCTTGTTTCTCTTCAATTAAGTCATTTCCTAGTTTGGTATTCCTTAAGAGATTTTCATTGACCATGGAAGTCATTTCGAGAATTAGATGATGTATGAATTGTCTCTTACGTTAGGTTTCTGGAAGGATCATTCATCTCCTTATTAACCTCAAGCCAATGGGTAGGTTGAAGCCATGAATAAATCCCTAAAAATCATCCTGCAAAGGACGATTAACAAAGCTTGATCCAATTTTCACATTATGTTATATCTGGCACTTTGGCCATACTGAATGCTAGTCAAGGCTATATAGGTTTTATTCCCTTTAAACTAGTTTATGGGTTAGAATCAATTTTTCTTGTGGAATGTGAAATTCCTTCCCTTAAATTAGCTATTGAACTTCTTCCAGATACTTCTAGTATCGAAGAATGCCTCATTCATTTGGAACATCTCGATGAGCAGTATTGAGATGTAACCAAAATCAATGAAGCTCATAAAAAGAGTGTAAGAACTCAATATGATAAGGTTGTCCATCCTAGGGTTTTCTCTGAAGGCAACTTTGTCCTAGTCTATGACCAAGAAAAACACACCTTGGTGAAAGTAAAGTTCAAGTATATGTGGTGCGGTCCCTTAATTATTGAAAAGGTCTTGAAAAGGGAGCTTATGAGTTCATTGATTTTGAGGGAATGAGTTGAACATGCTGAGAAATGGGCTTTCTCTTAAAAACTATTTTTCTTAGGATTTTGCCTAGCATTTACTTGGTTTTAAATATTGTATATTTGTGCATATCTATCTATCGGTTTTGTAGTGATCTCGATATTTTTTATCTAGTTTGGTAGGTATTGATGGACGATTTGATATATCTAAGGTTCGCCGATGGTGCTAGTAGAAACACCTGGAACCTTGCTTCCACAACTTGGGTGATTTATTATCCATCTAGCCAGTTGTTGTTTTCAGGAGGCATATGTATCGGTCCTACTTCGAATAATCTTGCCCAATATACTGGTGTCATTAGCTCACTATTTGAGGCAATATCTCTTGGTATTGATTCATAAGTAGTATACTTGGATTTGCAACTCAGGGTATCTAAATTAAATAACATCTGTCGTGTGAGAGATCCTTATTTATATCACCAATTTCTAAGAGTGTGGTTATTACAAAGATCATTTATTAATATCACATTTATTCATATTCCACGATCAGAAAATTCATTTGCAGATTCTATCACTAATCAAGAATTAGATTGGCACATAAATCATTCATCACATTAACGATAAAAAATAATCGAAGAATCATCTGTATATATATGATAATCATAGTGAAACTGTCAGTACATAGATAGACTTTTGTGTTCAAAATAATATACAAAATTGGGACAAAATTGTCTTACAAAATTAGGGCTTATGCCCATAATCATGTTTAATAAAAGAGATTTGATCATCCATCTATGGGTCCTGCTCAAGGTGAGTAGTGCCTGAAGAATATGATGGCATTTTCCACCCATGGAACAATTGCACCCAATCACGTGGCACTCCTACCATGTGTCTCTGCATCTCCTTTGGAAGGTCTTCTATAGCTAGCATAGGTACCTCGTGATTCAGTCTTACCAATCTTCTCTGGACAACATGGAGGGTCTTCTCAGTCTTAGTTGTGGCTCCCTCAGTTTCCCTTGTGTGATGCCTCTGTCTAGGTAGAACCCCAAGTCTTATTGGTCCCACATCTATCTCATGATAAAAAAAAATTGTAATTATTTGTCTCATAAAAAATATTTTCAGTTTATTTATAGTTAAAATTGAAAATATCTTAAACTATAAATAATTAAAGAATATTTGTACCTGTGACTCCCCACGTTGCATCTAGTGTCAACACCAGATCTGGATCTCCTTTGAAATCGATGCCAAAATAGGGGTATTCCTCAACTGTTATGAATTGTTGTTCGCACCAAGAGAAGAACTCATCATCAAAAGTGTTTCTAGGGACCTCACCACCCCCTAGTCTCTTCATTAGATCAACCTATCTTCCCATGTGAGAATCCCTCAGGATGTTGATTGTGGACAATACCTTGGGTTGAAGCACAAGATAGTTCCATATCCGATGTTTTTTTCCTGGCCTTTCGTATAGATGTAAGTTGTTTTTTCATATTGGCTAAGAGGGGTGTCCACAAATCAAAAACTATTGTAAGTCACTTCACTACTAGACTCATCGAAACTCGCCTGATGTAGAGAAGCTAAACAATTCACTCTAGAAATGGTAAAGAGAAGGATTCTCAGGGACAATCTCTCTACTTGTTTAATTGGAATCTAGGTTCCAATCTTCTTAGCGTTTCTTTGGTAGTGGATGCATACATAGTCCTATACACTTAGGCTCTCTCTTGTTCTTCCTATTGAGTTGACCCTCTCTCCTCTTCGGGAAAGACTAGTGATGAAATAAATATCCTTTATTGATATCCTTAGATGCATTTGGTAAATAATAAAATCATCTATTTTTGGATCCCAATAATGGATCAACATCTCAAGCAATCTAGTATTTTCCTTCATATTTGGGATTTTGAAAAATTTCAATAATCCACATCCTCTTAAGGTGTCTAATGCAATTGGGTCATCCATCACTTATTTATCAATCACAATATGTTCCCTTTTTCCCCATGTAATCAACATTCTACAAAATAAATATTTTTGATTATTAAAAATTGTGTTTTAAACTTTAAAACTATGGACATGTGGGTTTAGTATATACATAGTCACATGTAGTTCCTTTTTATATGTGAGTCTACCATGTCAAACCTACGTGTACATAGAGCATAATTTTTAAGATAATTTCCTACAGTGAAATTGTCTGCAAAAATTGTTAAAAAGCAGTAAAATTTATCAAAAAAACATTTAGAAGGTTACCTGGAGGGTTGAGGTCTAAACAAAAGGATGAATTTTATGGACCGAGCTCGCTTGGGTTTTTTCTCCAGAGCTCCTTCACTCACTTGTTCACCACACAAATGAAGAATTGTAACTCAAAAGATCTTTATACAAGTTGACATGTGAAAATCACTTTTTCTAAAGTGCATTTTTTCTTTTCAAAACTTTATGAGCTTTATGACCTTTTTGGCTTGGAGTGTTGGGATGGGTGATTTTTTCAGGATACTTTGGAGATTTTGAGAGACTGGTTCGATTCCATGACCGCAAACCCATCATGGCAGGTGTTAGGTTCCTATACCAATAGGAGTCATAATTTTGAATGACTAAGGTTAAGCCTTGTAATATTGTACATACCTTTGCTTTCTGCAAATGTTTTCCATATTAAAAAATTAAAAAATGTAAAGAGGGTGTGTCCTAAAAGAAATATCAAAGGACAAAAAGAATAAGAGAAGGTCAAAAAATGAGAATATATGAACCCCAAAAACAAAAAGAGACCATGAAAGTGTGCAGGTCTAAATGCCACAACTATTTACTTTATGCATAATAATGATTGTCTGCAGCTTATTGTTCATGCCACAATCCATGGTAATCAAACTGTTTAATCTTGGTTATTTCATGCTTGGAATTTTATGTTTATAGTTAGAGAATAAAATCTGACCAAAGAGTTTAATCTTCGCAGAACATTAGATAGGTAGAGAAAATAAAAGGAGCTCATCATTTTAATTTGAGCCCTTGAATGATATACGGTTAGAATTAGATATGTTACTTTTCAAAAGAGAAATGGATGATAAGGGTTTGCTAGTCTAAATGCACCCAAATAAAGTGAAGAAAAAATATTAGAGTAAGTAATGGCTAAGTAGAATAAAGGCTGTTGAAGCATAAAGTTGATTGGATCAAAACACATGCATCATGCTTAGACACATATTTCTATATGTATGATCAATTATGCAAGCAAAAACAAATGTTTTCAAGTTAATGTGATTAACTCACCCTACTTACTAATTTCCTATTCAGAAGTATGTTCTAGCACTTTAAATCCTTCAAGTCAAAGAGGCTTAGAGCATTTCTATGAATTTTGGTGGGACCACACCCTCGTCTTAATGACTTATGGACATCAAGTGTTAGAATCCCCTTTATGAAATTCATTTCCCCCTCATTACCCTAATAAAACCCTTTTTCATGAAGATAAACTTCATTTGCCTAGGAAAAGTGAAAACCCGCATGTTAAAATTCTATTTCACTCAAAAACCCACAAAAGTACTTTATCCTAAGTATCGAATGTGAATAAAATGTGGAAATTTTATATTATGCTAAGGGTACGCTCACTCTGCTCATTTCATATTAATTTTAAATTTATTATATAAATCCTGATATACCTTTTCCCGTATATTAATTAAATCCGCTAAATAAATATCCCAACCCTTAGTTTTAAATATAAACTATACCATTTACCTCATATCCTGACAAACCAATTAAACCCGTCATTAAACCCTGCCCGATCGATTAAATCTGCGATTAAGTCTTAATTAAGCCCAAACCATTGAATTTTAAAGCACTGGGCCCCACCCGAAACCCATGCTCTTATCACATGCGCACTTCCCTTGCCCAACTGTTATTCGATCACCATCTCCCTCATCTGACAGTCCATAGCCATATTGGCTTCACCTGATGGTTGGCCTTTACCTGCCCGATAAAACGGCTTTCCCCACCCCACCAACTACTACATGTCAAGCTCTGAAGTAGTTCAAGTGACCCCTCTGAAATACTGCTCGATCCCCATAAGAGGTGTGATTGCATGGGAAACTGCCTCCTCGCTTGACCCGATAAACCTCATACTGTTCATTCATAAATTTACTACCAAAAAGTGACCGTTGCTCCATAAATAGGCCGAGAAGTCCTTTTTTGTCTCTTTTTTGCTCTTTTTCTTTGTGAACCTTTGCAAACCAGTGCAACACCTGCAAACACTAAATTCTCCAATTGAACTCCAAATTCACTCTTGAAGAAGCTGCAGAGATGCCAATGAACCTCTCGATTTGTACCAGAGCCATTCGAACTTCTACAATTGTCCTGAACTGCATATTTGAAGATAATTCACCCATTTCCAGGTATTTCTCCATGAATTTCCATTTCAAATTTGAAAACGTATAGCCTGTAAGGTGTTTTAATTAAGTAAAATTGATTAAAATTACTTCAAATTTGAAAGTTTGTTGCCCAAAGCCTTCATAAAACTACTAATTTTCATCAAAACCTCTGATACGACCCTACACATTGAAATTCAAATCCACAAGAACTGAATTATGGCTAACTCTATCAGCATGGATGTCAGACCTATCACCACTCCCCATCTGGACCTAGACCACCTTCCCCTGGAGGATAGGGATTTCCAAATTAGAGATACCAGTCCATATGAGGTCCTACTCAAACTTCATTGCTTGAGCAGGGACAGATATCTGAACCATTCTAGGGACATTGGTCTTTAGGAATCCAATTTTCCCAAATACGAGTTTCCCCAAGTACATTTTTTTCTAGAAATTGTCCATATGTGCCATGCCTGGCACATTCCTAGCTAGAGAGCAATAATGTCCACTAACCAGAAAATCTTGTTTACCATCACAGCTGAATCAATCAATGAGATGTTACAGCTCCAACGACGTCCAAACCTAAACCCACTCTCAATTGGAAATTTAATAGACCAGTACACCGAATTGAGTCCATCAAAATTGTCCCAAGTGTTTCAAACTTTCATTATTGAAGACAAACACATTCCCAAGGATGCCCCTCCATATGTTTCTGCCATTTCCTATGAAAGGGGCAAGCACATTATGACTATGATATATTGTATTTTGAGTTGCACCACTGATGAATTTGTTGATGAGCTTATCCTGGCCTTCATGTCCATTTTCACCCCAGGAAATCCTCCTGCTATTATATACAATTATGCCCAATTCATAGCTGGAACAATGCATGAACAGTTTACCAGAATGCATAATGAGAGATTGTTCAAGTACTCATCTGTACTTTACCATATTTTTCTATATTATCAATCCGATAGATTTCCCTTCACCCTCTAGAAGCTTGATACTAGAGGCTAGCCTAGATCTGTCATATTTTGGACTCCATTATTCCACAAATATTCATCACCATACACTTATATAGATTCCATTGATTCTTTTGTCCATCTAGTCATGACCATGCTGATAGGAAGCACTCCACCTAGAATAAGCCAACATATCAGAAGGGTCCTCCAATTGTCTAAGCAAGGTAAGGTGGGAGATTGGTACCTTTACCAACATTTGAACTGATATTTAGCCTATGAGTGACATCGGTTAAAGAAATTATTAGACTAAGGTATTACAGACTCATGTGTTGGTGTGTGTTCTGTGTTATTGAAACAACGGATCGATCATATTGCCAATACACAGACAATAAAATGGAAAGATAGCAGAAAAATACAGTAAGAAAACACAAAGACACAAATAATTTTAATAAGGAGTTCACCCTATTCTCTAGGGCTATGTCTTCAGTCCAGCTTTCAATGGTGGCCTTGTTTTATTGTGTCTTAAAGTAGAGAAATTACAATACAGGGACTCAATATGAGTTCTCCTGAAGCAGATTTTGCTTGGTAGGGTGGTTCTTGGATTCCCCAAGCCACTTGGAGTACATAGACTCTTCTTCTTCCTACCAGCTCTATGACCCTTTGGTCTACAGTGGAAAGAGCCGAATGTGATGCTTAGTCTGGATAGATTCCTTTATGTGAAGGCTTGAATATTCAAGCTCTCTGGTGCTTGATGCTGCCTCTGGTCAGCTCAACCCTTTGTCTCTTCTGGTTAGCTTTACTGTCCTCTATGTTCAGTCATCCTCTCAGGGTTCACTGTTCACTATTTCTCTTGGTTGCTTTGACTATACTCAACTCTATTCCCTCTGAATTGACTGTCTTCCTCCTATGTTCATGGCTTTAGCCATTTGATCCCTATGCTTGTTCAGTTCCTCTTCCGCCTGTCGATTCGTTTTCTGCAGCTGCGCTTGGAGTTCCCTATGTTCGGCGTCATCATGAATGGTCAGGGAGTGGCCACTTGTCCTCCTCTAAATGGCGCTAGCATGCTTCGTCGGTTCATTTCTTCAATTACTCCATGGATGCGTTCTTCCTCCACCATGGTGGTCAAACAGATTCCAAATCCCTTTAAAATGTGACTTAATTCCCTGTCGTTTCCGCTTCTTTCCATCGGTCGTAGTCTTAGCCGTCTGATCTGGGCCCTCTCGATCTGACGTCATATGCACGTTTTTCATGGTTGACTTGCTCGACTGATAGTTTGATCAACAATGATTTTCTCTCACCTCCATCTGCCACACATCGATTGGTGTATGGAATCGCTCTGCTTTCGTCCAAAACCTCTTACCATTCAACCTGATCAATACCTCCAGTTTTACAGTGTGTGGGTCCCACCATTGTACGTTAGTGTTTTTCACTTTTTCCATGCGTAGTTTTCTTGCTCCCGATGTGACCAAGTGCTCGAGCTTCCCCTTCAGCGCCTTGTTCGCCTAGTGATGCACGATAAAACCTCTTCCTCTTCCCATTTTGTGGCTCCTAGGGGCTACTTTGACCTCCTGCGTGGTCTCCATGGGTCTCAATTAGCACGCTTTGACTGAGGTACTTGTCGTTCCAAGTCGGCTGCCATTGCCACTAGTTCAGGGGTCTCTGATCGTTGTTCTGGAATTCTTTAGAGATTTTTTCGATCTGATTTAGTCATGGTTCTTTGATAGTCTTTCTATGGATCCAATTCGGATCACGGCCTCCTCAGTGAAGAAGCTTTTGGACCACCAAAAGTTTGTTTTCAAGCATCAAATAAGTGAGGATATTGTTTCTTCACTTGTCCAATCTCAATCCACTTTGCACTGCTTGGCTTTGAACATTTGAGCCCAATCGTTAGGTACTCAATGTCTCCCCTACACATTTTCCTCACCTTTATGTCCAGCACTGTGTCTTCCTGCAACTCATTGACGTATTTAGGTAGTAGGTCATCAATAGAAGGCAACTAACTTTTCTCTTCAAGGTCCTCAATCATTGAAGGTTCAAACAATCTCAAGCAGTCTGCATTTACGACTGAGTAGATGCGCATGTAAGTTGGTAGATCAAGGCGAAAGGCATTTTCACCAATTTTCTCAAGTATCCTAAAAGGTCCATACCTGATAGGCTTCAGCTTTTTACCTTCACCTTGCATCCTGTATTTGCTGATATATAGCCAGACTTAGTCTCCAACTTGAAAACTATGCTCCATCTGATGCTTATTATGCCTAGCCTTATACTTGGCCTGGCTCCTTTCCAGCTATTCCTATACTGCCTAGTGGATCTCCTGGATCTGTTCAATGAACCTAGTTGCCTTGTCCACATCACTGTGTCCATCAACCATGGTATCTTTAGCAAAGACAAAATCCAAAGGAGACCTTGGTGTGAAACCAAAGCAGGTCTCAAAAGGAGATCTCTATGTAGAAGAGTGTTTGGCTCTATTGGAATCATGCTGCACATAACACAAATGTTCATCCCAAAGCTTAAGATGTTTACTGCAATATCCTCTCAGTAACTGGATCACTACCCTGTTTACTACTTCTATCTTGCCATCTGTTTGTGGATGAAAAGTTGTGCTTTTCTTCAGTTTGGTGTCCATCAATTCGCACAGACTAGACCAACACTTCCCCACAAATCGGGTGTCTCGATCAGATACAATGGAAGTGGGTAATCCAAAATGAACCCATACATGTTCAAAGAATAGTTTTGAAATTTGTTTAGCTGTGATCTGTTTACTACAAGGTATCAAAATACACATTTTACTGAACCTATCCACAACAACATATAGATAATCATGACCTTTCCTAGATTTAGGCAGTCCTCCAACAAAATCCATGGAAATGCTTTCCCAATGGTGAGAAGGAACTGGCAATGGAGTGTACAAGCCTAGGTTTCTATTGCTAGGCTTGCTTTTAGCACACATGGTACACCCTCTTACATATCTAGAAACTGCCTCATTCATTTTCAGCCAATAGAAGAATCTTTGCAGCTGTGAAACTGTTTTTCTTACCCCAAGGTGACTTGATATCAGAGAAGTGTGTGCTTCCCTAATCATCTTTATCCTCTCAGTTTGTGGAATGCAGAGTTTCCCACAATGATATAAGAGTTAGTCCTTTATATTATAGTCTAATTCTTCTACTCTTTGACCTTGACTCAAAGTTTCATATACATCTTTAAAATCCATATCATCGGCATATTGTTCTATGTAGCTTTCATGTAGCACAAAATTATGCTTAAGTATGGTAGATGCATTTATAATGGGTCTAGATAACATGTCTGCAACCTTGTTATGTATGCCCTTTTTATATCTAATGACTAAGTGAAACTATTGTAGAAAACCCATCCATCTGTAATGTCTTGATTGTTGCAACTTAGTTTGGGAGTGTAGATATTGAAGTGGCTGATGATCAGTATGTATTACTGTCTCTGTGCGCATTAGGTAATGTTTCCATTTTTTCACACTATGAAATAATGCATACAATTATTTATCATATGTCGGATAGTTAACTACTATAGGATTAAAAGTCTCAGAATGATAACATATGGGTTTTTCGTGCTGTGTCAACACTGCTTCCATGGCATAGTCACTCGCATTAGTTTGGATCTCAAATGGTCTTTGTAGATCTGGTAGTGCTAGTACAGGTGTTGTACTTATTTTCTCTTTTAAGGTGTTGAAGGCTTTCTGATGTTTTCCTCCCCACTGAAACACCTTATTCAATCCTGTTAATGCATGTAATGGAGCTGCAATCGAGGAGAAGTTAGAGATGAGCTTCCTCCAATATTGTGTTGCTCCTAGGAAGCTTCTCACTTCTGTAGCAGACCTGGGTTTAGCCCAGTTCACAATGACTGCCACTTTAGAGGGATCTATTTTCAATTCACCTCCCCTTACTATATGACCCAAGTAGTTTAGAGATGTTTTGCGAAATTCACATTTTGAGAGTTTAACATAAAGTTTTTCTCTTTTCAAAACATCTAATGTCTGCTTAACATGCTTTAAATGTTCTTCCCATGTTTTACTAAAATTCAGAATGTCATCCAGATACACAATAACAAAATCATCAAGAAAAGGTGTGAGTACACCATTCATTAATCTCATGAAAGTGGCAGGAGCATTAGTTAAGCCAAAAGGCATAACCAACCATTCATACAATCCCTTCTTTGTTTTGAAAGCTATCTTCCATGCATCTTGCTCTGCAACTCTAACCTGATGGTATCCACTGTGCAAATCAAGCGTGGTGAAATAAACAACTTCTTTTAATTGATCTAGAAGATCATCTACGCGAGGAAGGGGATAACGATATTTTATTGTTATCTTATTTAGTGCTCAGTAATAAATGCACATTCTCCACGAGCCATCTTTCTTTCTCAACAAAATGATTGGTGACCCACATGGTGATGTGCTAAGCCTAATGAAGCCCTTCTCAAGAAACTCCTGCACCTACTTGTTGATTTCAGCACTCTCTAAACCAGACAACTTGTACATCCCAATGTTAGGCAATGGAACATCTTGTTGCAAAATAATATCATGTACTATTCCCTTTTTGGGTGGCAGACCTTTAGGTTCTTGAAAGAAGACATCATACTCTGAAACAACCTTTTCTATATCAGCTTTTTGTTCAGCATTATAGCCCTCAAATACATTGGTTTTATTAGGTTTCTTTTCTTTTACAAACATCAGTAAGAATTGTTTACATGAATTAATCATTCTTTTCATTTGTCCTGAGTTTATGAGAGTATAATTATTCTTGAGCTTATGAGCTCTTACAAAGTATCTGATTCCGTCTTTAACCACTAGATACTTATTTTCAGCTCTATATAAAATAGCCCTTTTGTCATACAAGCAAGGACTTCCTAAAACAATTCCACATATATCCAAAGGAATTATGTCTAACTCAACCTCATCTACAAATGCTAACCCAAAAGAAAACTTGAGTTTGCACTGTCTAGTCACTTGTAGTTGTGCTTTATCATTCAACCATCCTAATGGGTATGGTTTCTTGTGAGGTGTAGTTGCTAATCCCAATTTCTTTACAATTGCTTCAGAAATAAAATTTACTTGTGAGCAACTATCAAACAAAGTATCAATATTTTGATTTTTCGAAATAACTCGAATATGGAAAGGCTCATGTCTTTTTCTCTCATTGTCTTCATCAACAATAGATTGAGCAGAATTACTAGTAGATGCTTTAGAATTCTTACCTTTTATACCTGTGGCGGCTATAGTTGTTTCATCTCCTGAGTTTGACCCCAAATCTCTCTGAATAGTTGCTGTTGTCTTCTTCTTCTTGCCTTCAGACTTCTTAGGTCTCAGCTTGGGATGCAGAATCCAACAATGCTCATCATCATGCCCCTCCATTTATAGTGAGTGCATGAAGCTTTGGCTTTCTGTGTCGTGTTAGCCTTCCTTGCCTTCCATTTCTGTTTTCTTTTCTCCTTTCTCTTGCTTACAGTGGGTTGGGATGGTCCCCCAACTTCTGGATTGCCATTCTTTCCTCTAGCCTCTAGATGAGTAGCTTGTACAGATACCTCATCTATACTAGTGGGATTAAACATGAGGATGGTATGCCTCATGTAGCTGTGTAGACCACCAATATACTTCAAAAGAGTTTCTGGTGAGTATAATGAGATACCCAACATCAATGCTCTTTTTCTGAACTCTTGAGTATACCCTTGTACACTTTGCCCTTTCAACTACCGAAGAGTTTTCCAATTCATCATGGCTTGTTGCATGTAGGCAAATGGATAGAACTTCTTTTTTATTGTAGCACCAAATTCACTCTAGACAGAGATGGTCTTGCCATGTATTTTCATATCAGCTTGGGTTCTACCTTCCCACCAAACCAAGGCAGTGCCCCCTAGGTGTAGGCTTGCCAGCTGAATCTTACTCTTGTCTGAGTTTATGTTTTGTACCTTGCAATACACATCAATTTGTCTAATCCAATTGTCTATATTTTCAGCATTTAGCTCTCCATCATATATAGGCAGATCAAATTTAACATATAACTTAATCAAAGATTCTTTCTTATTATGTACAGGGCTATTAGGAGGTGTGAGAAAGTGTTCCTCTTTCCCCTTTCCTTTGGAGTTGTCATGGAAGTGAGATTCATCTTCTTCTTTCTTTTGCTTAGAGCCTGATGCATCTTCCACCTTTTGCTTTTTAAGGTATTTGTACATTTCTTCAACCGTAGACTTTATAGCTAGGAAAATCTCTATGAATTGAGGGTCTGGCCCTATAGAAACTTCCTTTGACATGGTCTTTCGAGGATAGACTATGCAAATTTCAAGATTAGTTTCCACCAACTCTCCTTCTTCTAATTTGAGGTTTGATCTTGTGAGCATTCACAACTATACCAACACAATCTTCTCTAACCTTACAGCCTTGAGCTTTGATACCACTTGATCTGATATTCACCCTATGAGTGACATCGGTTAAAGAAATTATTAAACTAAGGTATTACAGACTCATGCTGGTGGATGTTCTATGTTATTGAAACAATCGATTGATCAGATTTCCAATACAAAGACAATAAAATGGAAAGACAGAATAGAAATACAGTAATCAAACACAAAGACATAAATAATTTTAATAAGGATCTCACCCTATTCTCCAGGGCTACGTCTCTGGTCCAGCTCTCAGTGGTGGCCTTGTTTTATTGTGTCTTCAAGTAGAGAAATTACAATATAGGGACTCAATATGAATTCTCCTAAAGCAGATTTTTCTTGGCAGGGTGGTTCCTGGATTCCCCAAGCCACTTGGAGTACACAAACTCTTCTTCTTCCTACCAGCTCTATGACCCTTTGGTCTATAGTGGAAAGAGTCGAATGTGATCCTCAGTCTAGACAGATTCCTGTATGGGAAGGCTTGAATCTTCAAGCTCTCTGGTGCTCGATGCTGCCTATGGTCAGCTCATCCCTCTATCTTTTCTGCATAGCTTTATTGTTCTCTGTGTTCATTCCTCCTCTCAGGGTTCACTGTTCACTCTCTCTCTTGGTTGCTTGGACTCTACTCAACTCTATTCTCTCTAAACTGACTGTCTTCTTCCTTTGTTCATGACTTTAGCCATTCGATCCCTATGCCTGTTCGGTTCCTCTTCTGCCTGTCAATTCGCCTTCTGCAGTTGCACTTAGAGTTCCCTATTTTCAACATCATCATGAGCGCTTAGGGAGTGGGCACTTGTCGTCCTCTAAATGGTTCCAGCATGCTTCATCGGTTGGTTTCTTCAGTTACGCCGTGGATGCGTTCTTCCTCCACCGTGGTGGTCAAACGGATTCCAAATCCCTTTAAAACATGACCTAATTCCCTGTCGATTCTACTTTTTTCCATCGGGCGCAATCTCAACCATTTGATCTGGGCCCTCCAAATCTGACATCATGTGCACGTTTCACGCGGTCGACTTGCTCGACCGATAGCATGCGATCAATGACAATTTTCTCTCACCTCTGCCTGCCATGCATCGATTGGTGTATGGAATCACTCCACTTCCATCCAAAAGCTCTTACCATATGACGGTGCCTAGATCAATATTTCCGGTTTTCCAGTGCATGGGTCCCACCATTGTACGTTAGCGTTCTTCGCTTTTTCCGCACGCAGTTTCCTAGCTCTGGATGTGATCGAGTGCTTGGAATTCCCCTTCAAGGCCCTGTTTGCCTAGCGATGCATGATTAGCACTAAGCACTAATCAGGCATCAAAAACCTCTTCCTTTTCCCATTCCGGGGATCGTATGGGCTACTTTGGCCTCCTGCGCAGTCTCCATGGGCCTCGATCAGCGCGCTTTGACCAAGGTCCTCGTCGTTCGACGTCGGCTACCATTGCCACTGGTTCGGGGGTCTCTGATCACTATTGTGGAATTCTTTAGAGATTTGTTTGACTTGATTTAGTCATGGTTCTTTGACAATCTTTCTACGGATCCAATTCGAATCACACCACACTGAGATAAGAATCTATGGGTGCTAACTTGTGCCATACAAAATCCCCAAATACCTCCCCATGAGATTATTTGCTCTAGAATACTATAGATAAATAATGAAATCGAACGAGATCAATTTTGTCTCATCCAAGAAAAGATCTCAATTCAAGGTAAAAAACCAATTAGGCCCCTTCATTTGCAACTCTAGAGAAGCAAGTCAGTAGGTAGATCTGATTATGCAACAAATGAAATTTCCAAACATTTTCTTGTGGAGATATGACCCTCAAGGGTTTATGAGCAGACTTAGAGAAAAGGTCAAATTAGGGCCTTACATTCATCATCCCATACCATAGATTGGAAGATATGCAAATCAATCTGAGTGGTTGGAGAACTCTCTTGTAGATAGGGATAGCACAAAGGTAGATTTTGAGAATGCCTTAATTGATTTGGAAAGACAACTTGATGAAAGCTCGTTTCTGCAGGTTCCTGAACAACAAGAAAGAACCATGAGCACCCCCCGATTATGAAAACTCCTTAGAATGAGGAAAAGAATCCTAAAAGGAGTAGAGAGGAAGCCTCCAGCTCATGTATGGACACTTCAAATGTGTAGTATGAAGCTAGTCAAAGCAAAAGACCATGGCTCAATCCTGTTTCAGAATAGGAAGAAACGAAGGACTCAGCACAAGTAATTGATAATGAGCTAGATAGAAGTAAAGGCATGGCTCCATCCGGAGAAACTCAAGAGCCATCCACATCTTAGACTCAGATGTTGGAAAGAAAACTCAGTGTAGAAATTTCATCCTTCAATAGGCTTGCTGATAAAGATAAGGACATAAAGGACATGTCTAAAGAAATCAAGATCAGAAATGAAAAGCTGAAGGCCCAATCTTATGCACAGTATTTAAATATTACACCTACCAATCAAACCAGGTTGATGTCAACTTTTGACATCAAGGAGGGAAAGATGCAAATTTCTTTCATAAAGCCAGCTTTGCAACCACCAAAGGCATCAGCGGATTATAAAAAGATTGATTTTGAGGTATTGGAAAAGAATATTCATCCCATAGACCAAATTGAATTTCATAACATGCTGGAGAAATGATTTACTCCACTTGAATTAGAAAATCCATAGCTTCCCATCAATTGCAAAATTCATTGACCAATATCTTAGCTCAATATCAGTTGGAGAAGGCCTCCTCACAAGCCAAGGATACTAGAATTAAGTCTTTGGAAGACTTAGTGATTGAATTGGGAAATGATCCCAAAGACATTAAAGCCACTGAGAAACTAATTAAGAAGAAGAATGATGAAATTGCAGCACTTCAAAAACAATTGAAGATACCTCGGTTGAAACATCCCAAGACACTGGAAGTCTTCGAGAGCCAAACTAGACATGAAGAATTGATGGACCTAGTCCTAAAACTCAATGATCAATTAAGGGAAATATAGAAGGAATTGGACACTTTATTCCAATTGAAGCAGACTGATATTGCCACTACCTCAGTGAATGCTATCCCAATAGTCTCAACAGTCATTCCTTCTACAATGGTAGCCTCATTGGCCCCAATAACTCCTGTGGCCACAACAGAACAAGTTTCAGCATAGTCTACATCAACAGCAGGTACATCAAGGGAAGAGGCAGAAAAATTGGTTACAGCTATGTAGGAAATGTCCATACAGGCTGCCGAAATGAATAAGCTAAAAGAAAAGGTGTCAAGCTTGGAAACTGATTACAAGATTGCCAAAATCATGCACCAGGAAGAAATGCAGAAAGCTGCCAGAATGAATGAGAGAATAAAAGCCATGGAAAAGGACCTAACTGTTATAGACATTTTTGGGCACTGCAACACCAAGCATAAAATTTCCATAAGCCAAGGGCTCCTAAGTCCCTAAAATTGTTATTCCAACCCCTAAAGGAACAAGGTCAACTGATTACAGCTTCTCCCAGAAGTTCTCCATGAAAAACCACTCAGAACTGGTCAAAACAGGATCATTTCACCTGCTCCATAGGAAAAGTGCGTTGCATCTCACCTAAGTACACTCTGTGGGCACGTTGCATTTCAAAAGGCCCTTCTATGGGGTGCGATGGGTGAGAAGTGACAAATGGCAGTGTCAATCCGCGAGGTGGAGAGGCATGGAATCTTCCAGAAACTTCTCCTGTGACACTTGCCTCTCTGAATTCGACCAAGGATGAGTAAGAGATCATCAATCTCCGAGTGGAAGCAAGAACTATCAGAGGGAAGACACTAATCAAATCACAAGCTTACTCATCTCCCTTACAGATATCTATATATGGATCCCTCATCCCAGAGATCCGAGGGGGCTAGAATTTTGCATCTTGTAAGGAATTGTTGTTGGCTTCTTGAGGCAACATCATAGTGTTGGGTGATCTAAGCTTTGCATGAGGTGAAGAAGGGCTTACTTGCTGAGAGGATGATGCTGGGTCAGAACAACTGGTTGTAACTCTCTTAGCTCTTTCTTGATTATCAATAAAGCTATTCAAGTTTTCCTCCATACTCTTGTGTCGTTTATGTTTTATGCATTTGTATGGTAAATTTACATCTGATCCTAGATTGTTTATGATAATAGATCCATGTTCTTGTATAGTGTTATGCTACTTTGATTCTACAGGTACTCTGTGAAGCTGGGTGTACAAGGAAGCAAGTAGCAAAGGACTATCAGAAGAGAGAGGAATCGAACTAGGAGCCAAGCGCAAGACAGAGGTTGGTATCCTTTATTCTTCTCTCATCTATATTTCATAAAGGAAAAATGAAAGTATCTTTAATTTGTTTGTTTCTAATGTAGCTACCACACCTTAGTGGGATTACCAGTTCTGCATAGACACTTTTCCCTGTAACAAAATGGCGACTCCTTTGGGGAGCGACTAGGTTGTTTGTTTATCTACCTTTTTGTTTATTTTATAAACTTACAGACGGAGCCTAAAGTTGAGCCAGGTAGCTTTCGAACTGAATTTGCTATGCAAATGCAAAGTAGATAAATGCCACTTCAGTCAATCTCCGGGTTTTGTTTCTGAATTAAACAACTGATTTACAAACTCTCTAATTGCCCTTGTGGTGGCTCTAGTAACCTCTTTAGATCTACCCTTATTGTTGATTTACTGATTACCACTTGCTCAGCCAAAATTCCTGAACTGAACTGCAAACTGTGACCCGGAACCCAAGCAAAGTCTCATCCCTGGCCCAGCGCACTCTTTGTTCTGTGAATCTGAACTTCAGCACACTTCTCGAGTGTAGTAGGTGCGTTGCATTTCAAATTCACTGTGTTATAGGTGTGTTGATCAGACTAGGCATTGTTCCTGAATGTTGGTTTCTGTTCACTCTTTTCAGATCTATTCAAGAATTTTGCTACCTGTAGTCAGTATACCTCTGTTTGAAACCCCTTTCCTTGCTGTTATTCTGCCTCCATTGTGCAAAGAACTGTAAATGTTTTTGTGTATTTGTTAAGCCATTTTCAGTTCTCCTTTGCGAAAAGTAACGTAATTGTACTGTCGTTTCTTGATTTGAAAGTGTTGCAAGTGTCGTTTTCAGTCATAGAAGAGAGTTTGATTGCTCTTGATAGTCGATTACTCTGTTACTACTGTATTTGATCTAAATTTGTAGTTTTTCTAGTGTCAAAAGCAAGTATTCTTTTCCAAATCGCAAAGTGTTGTCATTATCTTCATTTTTTATTTTGAAAAGAAACTTGTTAGTAATTGTTGCTTGAAAAGTAATTCAGATTTGTGCATTAGCTTTCTTTTTATCATTCACATATTAAGAACGCTGAAAAAAATACATGCATGTGCATTTGCATTTAGACTATTTGATTGGTTTGATTTAGGACAGTGCATATAGTGTGTGCTCTTTGCTCTTTGTTGAAAGAATTTTGTCTTTCTTTCCTTAGTAGCTAGGATTTTCATTGCATAAAGAAGATAAAAGACCGTTTATCATCTTAGATTGCATTTTAGGAATTGTACATCTACATCACACGGTGAACCTGAAAGGCAAATTTCTTAAGCAAAATCAACTATAAAATAAATTTAATGAATCTAACAATGCTTTGGAACCTAACGCACAACATCTAGAAGTCTAGGCTAGAGACCTATTCCAGCGTCGTAAAGCCTGGTAACTGTTGTTCTCACTGTTCGTTGGGTGATTCCTCCACTTTGAGATGATAAGTGCCAGTACGGACTTGTGCTCCCACGTACCATCAAGTATATTTTGGGAGACCACAATAGGCTTAATCATTTATCCATAGGAAGCCGTGTCTGCCACCCTATCGATCGCAATGCACTGAACACAACATTCAGGAAGATTGACTGCCATATCGTAAAAAGTATTCTGCAGTTTTGCGATTGGTATGGTAATCCCTCTGCCTAGATTTCCAGAGAAGTCACTTTCGTTCATTTTCAGACTCCTTAACGGAAAAGGTCCATCTGAGCACTTGTCACTTCAGGCTCATTAAAAATCGAAGGTGACTAGAGTCATCTTTTGTTTTTTCTCAACTCTTAAAAATTGAAAAAACAAGTTGTGTCAAAGCATCTAAAATTCATCTAATTCAGAAACATACTTCCCCTTGATTTTTAGTTGATCGAGTAATCCACAATCGTGGAAGAAAGTCAATCGAAACCACGTCGTTCGCGGATGCTTATGAGTCAACCGTCTTTGTCTCCAGAATCGAAACTATTACGGACAAAGCGAACTCGGTTAACCAGTTCCAAATCTCCTGGTAAAGTTAGAACAAGTGTTGCAACAATATCAGAGACTCCGGTTACTCCAAACATTTCTGGTATCCCTGCCTTTACAGAAGAAGTTCAGCAGCCACCGAAGGACAGTAGTGCTGATCCTAGTCTGAGGGTAAACACTTGTGTTACTGAACCAGTTTCATCTACAAAAGATTTGGGAAGTGTTGTTCCCCAAACATCTGTCGCTGCAGATTCCATACCTTCTTCGGCGCCAGAAATATTTTACGGACCTGACGGTCTACCTCTTCCACCTGGGTTGATTGCTATAGAAGAGATTGTGGAGGGTCCTCCATCTAGTTCTCCATCGCAATTTGTAGTCGGGATCACTCTGTATCCTTCTTCATCAGAAATTAGTCTACCGCTAGCGGAAGCTCCTGTAGAATTGATGAGCCCCGAAAATGTACAATTATTTGGGCTCATTCAACCTCCTAATTTGGCTTAGTCCACCATTCTCATTTGTTTATTGCATGTTTTTGATTATTTTTATGTTAATAGAGTGAATTTGGTTAGTCATTATGCCAACAAGTCTAATGGGTGCTTTGTGTAGCCTTGTTGGTCAACTTGGAGACAAAATTGAAGGTCTTAATGAGCACTTGGCAGCCAAATTCGTGGGAGAACAAGCTAGAGGATTTGTAGGAAGGTGTCCCCCTCATTTATGGGCCCTTACCTCGAATTCTCCACCATCAGCTCGGAGTTCAAAGGCCACCAAATCAATGAGCACAAGGGCAGCCAAGCAAGTCAAGTAGGACTGCTGTTAACTACAAGTCTTGGGCAGCCAAGTCCCTAACTTTTAGGAGGACTGTTGGGTCCTCAAATTGCATAAATAAGAAGGCTTGGGGCCTCATTTTGGTTAGCTAGTGGTTAGTAATTTTGTAGCCAGTTAGTCATTTTGTTTTAGCCATTAGTTAGCTAGTTTGTAGTTCGATTTTTATGCGGTAGATTAGCTTTGCTTTTAGCTCATGCTCAAGTTCTTCTTGTGGACAGTTTTGATGTACTTTTCATTTCTTGATTAATAAAGATGGATCCAGATTTGCACCAGCTCTAAATCTTTCATGGGAGGCTGTAGCTCTTGGGGTTGGGCCCATCTCAAGCGCCCAGTACCTCCCTTGTTTCTCTTTATGTGTGTTTGTTGCGTTCTTGAGAAAAAATCTGCTCTTTAGATTTAATTCATGCTTTGTTACTTAGGTTGCTTTTTTATGGTTAAAGTAGTTTCTTATGTTTAAGATAGATTGGTAGGAGTTATTCATGCGTTTATATCTCTTTGATAATGTTTTTTTCATAGGTTGTACGTAATTCTTTTCATGAATAAGGTTGTTGTCCACCGATTTCATTAACTTGTTAGATAGATCACATGGTATTTCGATTGCATGAAAAATGTAGTTGGTTTGATCAAGTAACCACTATGCAGGGCATCTTCATCACCTCCTCGTTCATTTGAGCCTCGTTCAGATCAGCTCCTCCATCACCAAGTCTGTTCCCTCATCTCCCATCTTCTCTTTTGCCAAGTAACCTTACCTTCTTCCCCATTGTTGTCTCAACTACCTTCAAGCCAAGTCAGCTTTCCACATCATCTCACCACTCCACCCATCAGTTCCTGGGTCACTTCAGACCCCCATCCTACCTCCATAACCATCCATGCATCTTCCATCAACCATCCATCCTCAAAAATCCAATTCGTAAACATCCTGTAGAAGAATTACAGAACATCCTGTAGAAACTTCCTGTAGAAGCCCCTGCAGACTTCTTGTAGAAGTTCATGAACACGGTTGCATGTCATCCAGACTTTGTGAAACTCTCAGAAAGGATACTGGGGATCCCTTAGACTCTCTCTGTACCATCCCAACCTTTCCCAAAGCATTTCATCCCTTGATCCATCCCTGCACAGTGGAAAACTAGTTAGAAGCACATGCATGATAATTCCAACAACTTAATCAAAAATAGAAAAAGATGTTTTCTTCAGATAGTGATAATGTAGACACATGCATTTTACCCTCCTAGAAGTAATGGCATCTCTTTTCATTGTTTGCATTCTTTCCTTTGCATCAGTAGGACTAGCTGGTAGAATTAGGGTTTGCTAGGGTTTGCTAGGGTTTGTGTTTCTTTTTGGTTTTCAGTTCATTTTTGCAAAATAAATTAATTTCCTTCAAGATAGCCTTCGTCCATCATTTAGAAAGCTTCTTCTGAGAGCATATAGAAGTTGGCTTGAGCCCTAGCGGACTTGTGCCAGTTGACCAAGTGACAGCTGCGACAAGAGCTAGTACTTGTGCATACAGCACCGTCGCTTCCAAGTTTGTACTAACTACCAGGTTGATAAAATTAGAGATAGGAAGCTCCAGGAGTTGTAGCATTATTGCTACAATACTGGAGCTCACCAAGAATCGCTAGGCAATATTTTGGATAGACTAGAAATGTCTGAACAACTGTCAACATCTAGCACTGTGTCATCTGACACAGCGACGGCAGAACTTCCTGCTATCACTCCAACAATATTTGCCGGTATACCATCTGTCCCAACTAGCTCTCAATCGCTAGAAGGAGCCCACTTAGGGGCTATTTCGACGGTATGGTCTGTTCCTGTTTGTTTGTCCGGAATAGTATCAGGAAACTCTTATGCTGAGTCTCAACAAATTGATCCTTTTGGAGGTCAATTTGGGTAGTCTGGTCCTCAAGGGCAAACAATTCCCTTAAGTACTAGATTACCGCCGTATGGGGGGCAGTATACCCTTTCATTGTCCCCTCCAGGAGGACAACCATACGGGAGTTCACAACAAAATTTGGGTTATGCTGGAATTACGTCAAGCGTTTGGGTACTGATACTACCTCAACAACCAAGAGTTGTATATTCGATGCAACAATGTTTACCTATGTCAAGTATACCAACTATGCCAGCTATTGTGACGGTGTCACAAGTACAAGCGCTGCCTGTTGTATGCCAACCTCAGGTTTCTTAGGTTGTAATGAAACAGCCTCTTGACCCTGCAACTCAACCACAATCGCCGACTGGTGGAATGACACAAGTTCAAACGGGTACAATTACCCCTCATCTTGGTCAAACAGTTAGTATCGGCAACAACACATGGCTTCACAACCATGGCTAGTGCAATACCAACAACCGCAACTCCAACAAGTATAACAAGGATCTGAGCAACAAATCTTTGCAAATAGTGGGTAGCCGTATATTCAAAACGGTCAAAATCAACAATTCTACAATGGTCATGCCCACCAACCTTAGCAAAGTTACCAGCATCAAATGCATTATGCTGGTATGCAAAGACAAACTGCTCAGGCAATCACATCTTATCCTAGGTATGCTTCACCTAACCTGAATCAACAGTTACCCTTCGTGGCGACTTTAGAGTTACCTGATTTAAATCGGTTAGCAAATGATCCAATCGCTTACACCCCTTGGTGGCCAGCGATTCTGCATAAACTTCCATCAGATATTCCTAAATTTAATGGAAATCCGGGTGAAGATCTGTCGAATCATGTGATGACCTTTCATCTGTGGTGTTCATCAAACACCCTAAATGATGATTCAATTAGGCTTCGCCTTTCTCAGAGGACGTTAACTAGTCCGGCAGCAAAATGGTATATCGAATTGCCCAAAGCTTTGTTTGACAACTTCAGTACCCTAGCCACAACCTTTCTAACCCATTTTCAGTTATCGATAAGGAACGAAATGGGAACGAAACTTCTTACCAATTTCAAACAAACAATGGCCACTCATATATCTGATCATATACATGAGTGGCGACGTCGTCGTAGAATGGTAAAGACATATGTTCCTGACCAGCTTTTAGTTGAATGGTTTATTAAGTCATTATTGCCTTCCATCACGGAAGATGTGGCAAAAGGGGGAGTCGTCACCAAAGAGCAGGTTATCGCTCATGCACAATATTTGGACTTGATTTACACTCTGTCTAGCATGCTCTAAGATAAAATACCTGACGCTCCTAGACCGGAATTCTTAGTCCATCCTCCTCCTAAATCAAACAATGACTCTCATGTCGGCGATGGCGTGATTGGCGCAACAGACACAAAATCGAAAAAGGCTACTTCTGAAAAGGCTCGTAAGATTTCCAGTCAAAATGCAAAACAAGAACTTCTTGCCTCGGAAGTAAATGTCGTCTCGACAGATAAAGGCAAAGAAACCAAGCAACCAGGGGGCAGGAAGAAAAGCAAAGGGAAGAAGAAGAAACAGGAAGAATCATCACCTAAAAAATCTTCTGCAAACCCTCCTAGAAATAGTAAACCAAAATATCCATGCTTTATATGTGATGAGGATCATTGGACAACAAATTGTCCACACAGAGCTGAGCTTAAAAAATTCTTCAAGAATTCAAAAACCTCAGCAGTATTAACTGATCCATTTCCAAATCCAGGAACAAATCTGGTTGACAGTGGAAATGCTTCCCCGTCTCAAGTGCTGATGTTGTCGGTTTCCAAACAGCAAAATGATGCTTTGATATCGACAAGGAACAAAGATTACGGGAATCCACAGCTGTCGAACAAAAAGGATAAAGATCAACCTAGTAGTTCGACAACAACTTCGACATAAGTTGCGCCGCCCATCATTCCTGAGTTGACAATAAAACTCCCAAAGGGAGTAGTACACAAGTCGACGTTTAATCCTCGTGCTAGGGCAGCACAACATTATAATATAGTGGAAGATTTGGCCCAATCGCCATCCGCTATGTCAACACTTGAGGTACTGCAAAATTGCCCATCCCAAAAGCAGGCTTTATTGTCGGCCATTGGTGGGATAGACCCAAAGGATTCCAATATTGTATCCTTTGATCATAAAGGATACGATCCTCAGTTACCAGCTCAACTAGCTTTCCTGATTCAAGTGAAAGCCCTCAACAAAACTGTTCATCGAACAATTATTGATGAGGGGGCATCTACATGTATTATGTCGATGAGTTGCTGGAAAACTTTAGGATCTCCAACCTTGTCACGATCTTCGATGACATTAAGAGCATTTGACGAACAAACATATACCCGATATGGTATTCTAAGTAACTTGAAGGTTGAATTAGGAGGGAAAACAGTAGAAATAGATGTTGAAGTAATCGACGGAAACCTCGATTACAGCATCCTACTGGGAAGACAATCAATATATGTTATGGCTGCTATTGTGTCGACCTATTTTAGGAAGATTGCATTTCCCTTTCAAGGAGGAATTACAATCATCGATCAACAAACCTTCCTCCCCAATGGTTCTCAGGTTACGGGAAGCATTCCAATGATTCATGGAAGCCCCCATTCGCTTCAAAATATCGGAGTAGGCCTACTAAAAGACCCTATATTAATGGGAACTTTTGCCCTTCTGCCTCCAATCAATTTGGTGGAAGTAGCATCAATAGGAACCTGCAATATGATATCTTCGATTAAAAAGATCTCAGAAAATGATATCAACATGGATCATTCACAGGTATTGCCTCCAAGCCCAACAGAAATATTGTAGCAATCAATGTTCCTAGCAATGGAGGCAAACCCAAATCAATGCTCATCAATCATTTGGATAGATAGGTATAAGGAATATGGCACCCCTTCAGATCCTTGGTCACGAGTGCATGTCACCGATGAAGGAATTGTTCAATCAATGGTAATTGAAGGGGCACCATGGGAAGATTACCACCATCGTTCCCTTCTTCTGGATTGTGAAGAAGATACTCCTGATGACCTTTATCATCTTTCAGTTTTTGATTTTCTATTAAATATTGTAAACACGGTGGATTCCGAGTGGAACTTGTCCAACATTGAAGAGACTATCGCCATAAATATCTTGACCAAAATAGATGTTGTAGAGAATATTTATGTTGGCAAATGTTGTTCTCCTTCAGAACTGGGAATATATAACGCTCTTTTTCGTAAATTCAGAGATGTCGTTGCTTGGTCATATAATGAAATGCCAGGCATTGACTTGAGTATCGTTGAACACGAAATCAAGATGTATCCAGATGTCAAACCAGTACGACAACGGCTACGGCAAGTGCACTCCAAGAAAGCCGCTGCCATCAAGGCAGAAGTTGAAAAACTTCTCCATGCTGGTTTCATTTACCCGGTTCCTCTAACCCATTGGGTATCGAATATTGTCTCTGTTATGAAAAAACAAGGAACGATTAGAGTGTGCGTCGATTATAGGGATGTAAATCAAGCTTGTCCAAAAGACAACTACCCTACACCCTTCATTGACCAGATAATTGATGAATGTGTTGGATGTGAAATATTTTCATTTATGGATGGATTCTCTGGGTATAATCAAATAAATATCCGCCCACAGGACCAGTCAAAGAGTGCATTTATTTGTCCATGTGGCACATTCGCATATTGAAAATTACCCTTTGGTTTAAAGAACGTAGGGGCAACATTTTAGAGGGCAATGAATTATGCCTTCCATGACATCAAAAACATCATTCAACCGTATCTCGATGACCTTCCAACTCATTCGCGAAAGCAGACTGATCATCTGCAGCATTTAAGAGCGATATCTATACGTTGCCGACACTACAAGATACGACTCAATCCACACCACTGTGTGTTCTGTGTCAGTTCTGGTCGTTTACTTGGCTTTGTAGTCTCGAAAGATGGGATTCGTCTCGACCCATGTAAGGTTCAGGCAATCATAAATTTGCCTCCACCTTCGAATTTGCTTCAGATTCAGAAACTCCAAGGGAAAGCAAACTTTCTGAGGAGGTTCATTCCAAATTATGCCGAAAGGTTATACTCGTCTATTGAAAAAGGAAGTGCCCTTCATTTGGGATCAGGTCGCGCAAGCTTCCTTTGATGCTTTGAAAGAATCCCTAATGAAAGCATCATTAATGTACGCTCCTGATTATCAAAAAGACTTTAACTTGTATCTGGCTGCAGCGGATACAACCATCGCAATTGTTTTAGCTCAAGAAGACAACGGAATTGAACATCCTATATATTATTTAAGTAAGAACTTAAATGATACAGAAAGCAAATATTCCTATGTTGAAAAGCTAGCGCTCGTAGCTGTTCAAGCGATACAGAGATTTCGACACTATGTCCTCTTTCGAAAAACTACCATTATATCAGATTGCAACCCCATGACTTATATATTGTCGCGACAGTTGCTGGGGGGAAAATATTCAAAATGGATAGCGATTCTACAAGAGTTTGATTTGGAATTTGTAAAATCCAAGTCAAAGAAAGCTCTGGTTTTCGCAGAATTATTATGTTATCTCCCATCGTCGTCCAACAATAAAACGTTCGAAGAAACGATCATGGACGAAAATTTGTTTCTGATATCTTCAAGCAATCCATGGTATGGAGATATAATCATTTATCTCCAAACCCAAAAGTATAGGTCCAATACCTCCCACTCCGAACAAAAACGTATTCGATACCAATCAAAAGACTACATGATCGTCGGTGATACACTTTACCGTCGTGGTGTCGATACAGTTCTACGGAGGTGCCCCACTCATGAGGAGGCCGAAAAAGTCCTGAATGATTGCCATTTAGGCGTGTGTGGGGGGCATCAATCCGGTTACACTATAGCACAAATTTTATAGGCAGGATACTTCTAGCCAACGCTGTTCAAAGATTGCGTAACCGCACTCAGAAGTTGCCATGCCTGTCAAATTTTCGATAGCAAAACCAGAAGACCACCCACACCTTTGCAGCCAATAGTTGTTGTTGGGCCATTCACCAAATGGGGCATCGATTTCATGACATGTAACCCCACCTCGACCGGGGGGCATGAGTATATCATAGTTGCAGTTGAATATTTTACCAAATGGGCTGAGGCGATTCCTACATTAGATAACACTGGTGAAACAACTGCCCTCTTCTTTTTCAGTCATGTAGTCACCAGATTCGGCATCCCACAAGCTATAGTCACAGATCATGGATCGCATTTTCACAATCACATGATGGTCGAATTAGCTACCAAATTAGGGTTGTCTCACGACAACTCTACTCCATATTACCCACAAGCCAACGGACAAGTTGAAGCAATCAACAAGGTCCTGAAGCGCATGCTGCAAAGGATGATTGGAGTTCACAAAAGAAGTTGGAACCTAATCCTATACTCAGCATTGTGGGCTTACTGAACATCGGTAAGGAATGCAACTCAGTTTACACCTTTCCAACTAGTGTATGGCCTAGAAGTAGTCTTACCAATCCAGTGTGAAATCTCATCCCTCAAACTCGCAATCGACCTTCTCCCCAGGACTTTAGAAGAGGAGGCTCGTTTCGTGGAACTAATCCAATTGGATGAAACCTGTCATGATGCCTCTTTGGCTAACGAAGCCCATAAGAAACGAGTCAAGGCGTAGTTCGACGAGAATGTCAAACCCCGTGTCTTCTCAGAAGGTGACTTGGTCTTGCTTTATGACCAAGAATCCGATAAATTGGGGGCGGGTAAATTCAAGTCTTTATGGATGGGCCCCTATATTGTTAAGTGAGTGTTAGCAAAAGGAGCCTACGAGTTAATGGATTATGACGGGATTCCACTGGCACAACCTCGTAATGGGTTGTACCTTAAGCATTACTATGCGTGATTCGATGTGGTAACCTATATGCTTTTGTTACATTTTTGTTTTTGCTAAAGTATTTGTTTTGGTCAAGTAAATCCACTTTTTACATTTTTTGCAGATGTCGAACCTATCAGAATCTTTTGTTGGATATGCCAATGGAGCAAGTCGTAGTTCGTGAAACCTATCTTCTGCGGCCTGGGCCATTTTTGACCCAAGCGGCGAGTTAGTAAGTTTTAGAGGGGTATGCATTGGTCGGTCAACGAATAACATTGCTGAATATAACGTGTTGATAGAACTTCTCTCTGATGCCATCACACATGGCATACGCCGACTGATTGTCAGGCTAGACTCACAACTTGTCATACTACAACTCACTGGTATCTACTCTGTTCGAAATCCAGCTATTTATCGCATGTTCCTAAGGGTCAAGATTTTGGAAAGGCAATTTGATTTTATTCAATATCAACATATTTCCAGAACCTTAAACACATTAACTGACTCATTGGCAAATTATGTGTTAGATAGACATTTGCAACATTTATAAAAGAAGAATTTCATCAATATTTGCATTTGGATCATGTAACTTAACCAAAATAAAACTCTGAAAATAAAAAAAAATATATATATATATATATATAACTGTTTATGGTTTACACATAATGTTCTGTAACCAAGACAAAATTGGTCAAATGACCCAAAACTAAAAACGCTAGGGGGCACCCTACTCTAATGATGCTCTTGATAACAAGTCATAGCCTATGCGATCATGCGTAAGAGTCTAGTCCATCGTCTTGGCACACCAGTAGTATGCCACTGCAACCTCAAAGGCAGCTTGTTAGTCCTCACATCTGGAATACCGAGAGTGAGGCCCTCGACCTAATCCTGTAATGCTGTGAGAGTCTCGACCACATCGAGGTCGTGAAGGATAGCCCTTCCAACAGCCTCTCCTGCTAGGGCGGTAGCTGGCACTCTTAGCCGTACTACTGACCGAACATGATCGAAATCTGCATGAACACATGAGTTTTGATTAGTCTTGACAGAATAAAGCACAAGGAAATTATAAAAGGAAAACGATAAACAGGAATATGGTCAAATAATTTACCAATGGCACCCCACTCTTCGCCAGCCAGCAGTACCAAATCTGGGTCACCCCGGAAGTCCATACCAACATATGGATACTCGGAATAAACCATATCTTGATGATCAAACCACTAGAAGAAGGTATCAGAAAAGGAAATCTGAGACTGACTAGCATGCCTAGACATATGGTCGACCCATCTCTGCATACGTGGTTCAGTCTGTGGAGGTAAACTGAGTGCAATATACTGCGGCTGCATCAGTGGTATCTTTTCCAAGGTGAAGATGGTCAAGATAGAACCATATCCAAAGTTCTTCAGTCCCCCGTTCTTCACCTTGGTCAATTGTTCTTTCATCACAAGGAGTACTGCATCACACCAGTTGAACACCTTCGGTTGGAGACATTCTAAGGCGTACTACATCTAAGATCGGTTGGCCACATGAAGAGCCGCACCACCAGCCATCCTACCAAAAGTGAACAGAATAGTCCTCAACGACCTGTCAGTGACATCTCGGATGATCATCTTGCCATCTTTACTCGGCTGAGATCCCTCTCTGCAATACCTGTGAACATAATCTCTCACAGATTCACCTCCTCGGGCCGAACCTGATAGAGAGATGGGGGCACCCCGCCTCGATAAGCCAGTCAAAAAATAGATGTCCACTACAGTCAAGGGGATGGATTTGCCCCTAATCTAGAACACCTAGCTGGTAGGATCCCAAGCATCGAGCAAATACTGCAGCAAGTTGATTTGTTGTCTAATGCTAGAAATGTGGAAAAACTTCAGCAAGCCACAGTTCCACAGTGCGTTTACTGTATCTGGATCATGTAAAGCAAGCATGTCATCTTCTTCATGCTCACGTTCTCGCCATTTAATAGTCATCTTGCTCCAAAAATATCTGAAAACAAACAAGAGAAGAGTTAGATCCTGATTTGGTGAGAAACAGACAAAATTTCCATCAAAAACTGTGCATAAATTTCCTTCCTTGCGTTGATCGCACCTACAATAGTGTTCTGGGTGCGTTGCATGTCAGTTGGCCAGTAGACAGGCTAACATCCAATGCACCTTTCGATACACAAAGGGTGCGCTGAAGCCAGGGCGAGTTTTTCAAACCCCAAAAGTTCAGAAAAACTAGAAATCAGGCTCAGAATGAAAAATGGAAAGCATGAAATGAAATAGCTCAGGTTTGGCTCCTACCTAGTCTAGACGATGCCGAGAATCGTCCACAGAATCTCCCGGAATCAGTTGATGAAAATCAAGGGGGGAAAGCACCTCCAAAGCTCCAACAAGCCAAATTTCAAATGAAATGGTAAAATGAGAGGTAAAAGCACTTTTCAATTAGTTTTTGCGTAATTCGAGTAAAATATTAGTGATCTAACTCATTTTTTAAACATATATATATTGTTCATTTCTAACTAGTTTGATGAAGCAAATGAAAATGCAGTACAATATTTGAAAGAACAAAGCCAGTTATGGTAAAGTCAAGAAATGACTGTTGTATCGAGTAGTTTTAATGCGGACTTCATGCTCGTTAAAAAATAAACATAAGCAATGAGAAAATTTTTCCCCCAGCATTTAAGCTCAATAAAAAGTGAACCAATTCCTAGTAAATAATCCTCGTGAATGTAGTACTTCAGCCTTTAAAGCCTTGGTCGTGTTCCCATCATCACCTCCACTCTGTATTGGCCGATCATTCACCTCCATTTGATTGTTTACCCCTTTTGAGGAACAGCTGCGAAGATTGATCCCACTAGCCATCCTTGTAATACTGCCGTGATTGGAAAATTCCAAATCTTACCTGGAATTAGTTGCTACCGAATTGTATCACTCGTTCCTCAAAGACGAATCTCCTTTAAGCTCTTTTCAACTGACTCGTAAAATATGAAAAGATTGCCGAGCCATTGGCCTCTCCAACTCGTTAAAGGGATCGGAAGTGCTATCCCTCCTTTAGATTTTAATCTTTTTGGACCTGAGGCATTATTACACAAAAAGATCAAGAACTTGTTTTGTTCGGCTCGTTAAAAAGTATCAAAAATTCATCCCTTCTGTATTGTTTTATACTTTCTCAGACTTAAGGGATTAAATGACGAAAAAGGGATTTTGGAGTTTCCTTTACGTCCCTTTTCAGAATCTCTAAAATTGAAAAGGACTGAGTTATCTTTGTCGTTAAACTCGTTAAAACCTAATAGCGACAAACTTGTCCATAGCAGACAAGAACAAGTTTCACTATCGCTAGGCTCGTTAAAACATAGCGATGGGTTTGCCTGAAGGGAAAATTATAGAACAAGCATATGTTATCCTCCTCAAGCTTGACAAAAATAAAGAGGTACTGGTCAGCAATGACTGGGGAAAAATTGGGAAGAAAACTTGAAGAAACTTTGTTGGTAGCAAGTCGCTCTTGAGCATGACAGTTTCACTCTGCATCCAAGTCGGGTTGGGTTGTTTCACTCACCGGTCACATCACCATGGTCCCATCACACCATCCACATTTGGGGTTAATGCTACCAATCCATCACGTCAGTGTCACCGATATGTTCAAGAGAAGTCACTCAGAGAATTCACCTGTGTCTCACCTGCTGCAATACATTTACGCTCCATTCTTTCATGATCGCCACCCTGAACCTTATATCACCAGATCATTTTCACCTCCATTAGAATCATTTGCTCCATTCCGTGTCATTGATGTGGGATTCATTAAGGCCCTCCTATGACGGATCGCTTCTTGTCGACATCAGCTCATTATCCAAGAAGTTGATCTAGGAACACCCCTTTCAGTACTTTGAAGCTTGCATGCCTCAATGGCAAGTTTCTCACTTCCGGCGACAGGTTTACATCAATGGCCTTTGACCGAAATATTTTGCGTGGTGTTCGATGCCAAGTCCTTTATTCACACCACGTGAATTGTACTGAAGTACCTTGAGGGTCATTATCATTATCGGTGATTGCTCTCGCGCTTGTTAACAACTTACATCATTGGCTGGTAATCAGGCGATGTCTTTCCAGGTTCGACTCCAGAACATCTCTCACATGGATCGACTTGTACTTTGAGTGAAGATCGAACGAGATTGAAGACCCCAGATCTAGTTTCATCCATCCGGGCTACGATATATATTTAGGGTAATAAAGACATCAAATGTACATCATTGCTGCACAGATAATCATCCAATCAAAGGGATGATGTCTCTACCAGAATCATCAGTCTACACTCAGATGATTGTCTGTCCTATGTACATGAAAATGAATTTATAAAGTTGAGCATGGGAATGCCCGCCTGAGCTAGATCATGAAAATATTATGAAGATAATGTCTTGTATTGTATCTTATTACATGTCTCCTCCCAGCTTGAAATAACTTCGGATCCTCATGATAAAGCATTTCACCCGACATCAAAAAGATTAACGATCTCATGCTTTAGGGGGCAACTGTTATAGAAATATTTGGGCACTGCAACCCCAAGCATAAAATGTCCATAAACCAAGGGCTCCTAAGTCCCTAAAAGTGTTGTTCCAACCCCTAAAGGAACAAGGTCAACTCATTACAGCTTCTCCCAGAAGTTCTCCATGAAAAACCACTCAGAACTGGTCAAAACACGATCATTTCACCTGCTCATAGGCAAAGTGTGTTGAATCTCACATAAGTACACTCTGTGGGTGCATTTCATTTCAAAAATCCCTTCTATGAGGTGCGATGGGCGAGAAGTGACAAATGGCAGTGTCAATCTGCGAGGCGGAGAGGCATCGAATCTTCTAGAAACTTCTCCTGTGACACTTGCCTCTCTGAATTCGACCAAGGATGAGTAAGAGATCATCAATCCCCAAGTGGCAGCAAGAACTATCAGAGGGAAGACACTAATCAAATCACAAGCTGACTCATCTCCCTTACAGATATCTATATATGGATCCCTCATCCTAGAGATCCGAGGGGGCTGGAATTTTGTATCTTGTAAGGAATTGCTGTTGGTTTCTTGAGGCAACATCATACTGTTGGGTGATCTAAGCTTTGCATGAGGTGAAGAAGGGCTTACTTGCTGAGAGGATGATGTTGGGTCAGAACAACCGGTTGTAACTCTCTTGGCTCTTTCTTGATTATCAATAAAGCTATTCAAGTTTTCCTCCATACTCTTGTGTCGTTTATGTTTTATGCATTTGTATGGTCAATTTACATCCGATCCTAGATTGTTTATGATAATAGATCCATGTTCTTATATAGTGTTATGCTGCTTTGATTCTATAGGTACTCTATGAAGCTGGGTGTATAAGGAAGCAAGTAGTAAAGGACTATCAGAAGAGAGAGGAATCGAACTAGGAGCCAAGCACAAGACAGAGGTTGGTCTCCTTTGTTCTTCTCTCATCTATATTTCATAAAGGAAAAACGAAAGTAGCTTTACTTTGTTTGTTTCTAAGGTAGCTACCACACCTTAGTGGGATTAGCAGTTCTGCATAGACACTTTTCCTTGTAACACACACTCAAAGAACCTCTTGGGCAAGCTAACGAACTATTATGGGCCAATATCATTGACTCTATCAATGATATTTGGCCATCTATTCAGGTAATTTTTGAGCAAATAGATCTAATAAATATGGCTACATAAGCCATCCAAAATGTAAAAGAGGAATTGGGAGAGGTGCCCGAAGATGCCACCAGAATCATTTAATTCCCCAACAGTAAAAATAGATATGAGCTTTAGGAATTGGATATAGAGGATAGAACATAAAAAAAATTGGAGGTAAGGAAGGTTCTTTCCAAGAGAAAATTGATATTAAACTTGGAGGACAACTACCAAAATATGCAGGTAACCATTGATAGATTGATGGCTAAGTTCCAAATTTTTAGAGAGTAAGGGTTACCTAGTCCCTTAGTCATAAACGACAAGCTCATGACACAACAAGATTACAACAACAAACTCATAGAGCTAGCAAAAGAACAAGATAGTGCATCTCCAATGAAGGCAATGCCAATAGGCAAAGTACTTTATCAGGCATTTGAAAACTTGTTTTACCTCCAACATGAGGTAAAACACTTGTTAATCAATAAGCTTACATTTTCCAAGTACACTGAGGCAAATGAGATATACAGAAGGATGCTGAAGATACAATTACCTGATGCTAAAATGTGGGAAAAATTGACTGATTTACTATAAGAAAAATGGAGTAAATGGGTAAAATTAAAACAGCCAAGTGAAAAGATGAAGACAGATCAGCAAGGTCAAAGAGTATCAGTGTCAAAGTGTATCAGATGAAAGCCTAAAGTGACTAAATCCTCCAACATGAAAGTTCAAATGAAAAAGAGAATAAAGGGCTAAAACCAAACCATGAAGACCAATAGTACCAAAATAAATGGGACATCATGAAAGTAGTTCAATAGTTGTCTCTATCTTCTTGCAAGAAGATATTTTTATTTCCTAGATTAAACCTCAAGTTAGTTTGAGATATTTTGTAATAATTTTTGTATAAGAACTTCACAATTTGAAGTATGTAGGGTGGATTCTTAGACATTTCTATAGACTTCTTGATCAAAAGGCTATAAAGCTATTGCATCACTGAATGAGCCAACAAGCTAGATTGATGAATAAAGACAAGGTTTTTCATAGGATTCATGTGTTAAGCGAAGTACAGACAAGTATTTTCTTATGTTATCGTTATCTCTCTTAAAGTTTATTCACAATCTTTAATGTATTTCCGAATCTGAATGCTATAACTGGAACAATATCTCAGAATTTGTTTAATTAAACTCTAGTTTAGTAGCTATGCATATAAATGTTTTCAACTAATATCTAAGTTAGGGAATTCTTAATTTCTCCTTAGTTTAGGTTGTTTATTGCTAATCCAGATCAAAGGATTCTTAATGGCCCTTTTCTTTCAGTTACCCCCTGTTCCTCCTTTATATCCTGATCTGAGAACCCTTAATTTCTCTCTCACCTTGATTAAAACCATTTCATCCCCCTATTCCAAAGACCTCTGCTTTAATCTTATAGCTTTACCTTTGAACATTCCCTTTAGTGAGTTGATCTAATTCTGCGTCCTTTTGTTAACTCCATAACCTAATGGTCTAAGGACATCATCTTATCCATCTATTTTAAGTATCCCACCATCCAATCTTGAATACAGATAAAGAACCTCAAGAACATTCATAGCTAGCCTGAAATCCCAGCAAACAAACCTAAATCATATAGAGAGAGCCCTCTCTGAGCCATAGGTTGGCTAGAGCCTATGCTCCAAAATTGGTTTGTGGTTAACTCTGTCATTTTCTTTCTTCTAATAACTTCTAGAGAAATCTCTTATTGATAACATAGTGGTGACCATATTGGGGAACCAACGAATCCCTAGTCCTAATAAAGATTTAAGAAAATTCTAAATCTACATTTTGAGTCTCTTAAAGTAATTTGTTATTAGTTATTTTGAAAAATTCTCACAAAAAAAATTTAAAATTTTGAAATTATGGCTTCTAGAAAGACTCATTTTACTAGGGATAATCTAGATCCAAACCCTACCCCAGTAGTTGATAATCCCAACCTAATTTCAAGAAAATCTAAAAAAGAAGAAAGTTCGGTTAGCCAAATACCATTAGTTAAAACTAATTCATGTCCTGATGAGTGGTTATTTTTAGAAGAACTTCCCTTTGATGTACCATTTGATCTTTCACTTTTTAGAACAAAATCTAAGAATGCAATAGATGAAACTGTTCTAGATCCTAATTTTATTGCAGACCTTGAAATTCAACAGGCCAACAAATAAATTAATGAATACATTCTGAAATCTCCACAATCATCCATTAATACTGCCACTACCCCTAATATTTCTAAACAATTGTCCACTACTTTGAGTTCACCATTGTTCCCTTCAACTTCAACAATAATACCTTCTGAAGTCCATTCTTCACCACCACTTATACCTACACTCCCTCACCAACCTATCATTACTCATTCATCCTCTACTAGCCTTGGTTCTTCATCCACTACTGCATCATCTCCAAGTACCTCAACCCCACATCTAAGCCTCTCCCAACTCACAGTAATCGAAAACGGATATGTTCCTCTTGTTTTACCTGCCCAACTTCATGCTATGCCTGTAGATTATCAGAGTAATATTTTCCTGTTTGATGCTACTCGTCATTACACTGCCCAGCAACATGTAAACAAGATGTCTAGCTTTTTTGAACTACATGAAATAGATGAAGCATATGTCCAGATGAGACTGTTTGCCCAAACTTTAATTGGTGATGTCAAGAAGTGGTTTAAAGACTTTCCTGCCAACCATATTGTAGAGCTAGCAAATTTCCAAAGGTTTTTTATTGATAGGTGGTAAAAGAAAAATAATCCCTTACAAATCCTTTCAGAGTATGAGAATATTAGAAGAGGACCTAACGAAATTGTTCAAGATTATTACACTAGATTCAATAATGTATATAACTCAATCATAGTTAACCTTAGACCCCCACTTGAATTAGCATTAATAAAGTTCCTTGATGGTTTTGACACAGATATGGCATACGAAATTAGGGAAAGAAACCCCCCAACATTAGAAGAAATGCAAAGTGTAGTTGTTAGTGTAGAAGCTAATTTGTTAGCTAAAAGGGCTAGAGTTAGAAATGAAAGGATAGGAACTAAAAATGATGAAACTTCACCATATGACATTAAAATATAAAGTTTAACCAAAAACATGGAAAGAGTAATGGATAGAATAAAGAACATGGAGAGGAAACCTCAATGGGATAACCAACAAGCACCTCTAGTTAGAAACCCAAATTTTAGAAAAAACCAAAACATTGGGAAAAATGGACCAGATCAGAACACTAGGCCTCCTTTTCAAGAAAATTATGTAGAGACATCCCATCCAGAAGATCCAGAACAAGATACACAAATTAACCTAATGGGAATAAATGATGAGTACATTATTTTTCTAACCCAAGATGAGCAGGAACTGTATATGCTACAGCAATTACAAATACAGTATGGGAATCATTTGATTATAAACAGGGATATGATTCCACCATTTTTGAAGTTCATAAATAGTATAATCTAAAAAGAAAAATGAATGTTGATTTCCCTGATGAAACCAAGAAAACAGTACAAAATCAACCCAAGAAAATAAAAGAAGCCCCTATTTCAAAAATCCTTCAAGTTCTTCCCAGGGAAAACAAAAAACCTTCTAGGCCCACAATTGTAGACATAACCTCTGACCAACCTTCTGCTAATCAACCATCAACTTCAATTCCACCTAAGGAACTAGTGGACAAAGCTCAAAACATCAGATTTGAAAATCCACATAAGGATGTCCCCAATAAAGCAAAGGAAGAAAAGCCTACACAAATCCCTGCTGCAAAAATTCAAAACCTTCAAACAGAAAAAGTCTCTTCGCCATTCAATTTGGGAGTAGAGATAGCAAAGCTAAAGGTTTCAGTTCCTTTAACAGAGCTGATCAAGGATGAAGCTTATAAATCACAGATAACCGAGACCTTAAACATTACTGAAAATGAGGATTCAATCAACTTGTTTGATGACAAACCAAAACCCATATTTGGTCTAGATGTTAATGGAAAACCATTAGGAGGAGGAGTTCCACCTTTTTACATTGGCCTTAGTATCCATGAAAAATATCTACATAAAGAAATGTTGGATTCTAGGGCCTCTCACAACTTAATTCCCAAATCAGTGATTGAGAAATTAAACCTAGACATTATAAGGCCTTATAAAGACTTATTCTCATTTGACTCTAGTCAGGTAAAGTGTCTAGGATTGATTAAAGACATGTGTGTCACTTTAGTCCAAGATCCTGCCAAAAGCATCCTTATGGATATTGTAGTTGCTAACATCCCACCAAAGTATGGCATGTTGTTATCCAGATCATGGGGAGCCAAACTTCAGGTATCCTTACAACTAGATATGTCATTTGTAGTAATCTTTGCTTTTCAACAACCTAAGAAGCTATACCGATAAACCTTAACGAAATATATGGTAAGTAGCCAGGATCAGCCTCAAAACTTTCCCATCTACTCCATAGATTCATATATTGATTATTTTATCCTATATAATGCTAATCAAACACAAGACCAAATTTTAGACAATACTAATACAAAACCAAAAGAAATTGTAGTTTCTACACAAAATGAAACTAAGCAGACTACAAAACTATTGAATGAACAAGACGGTCAAATTGCTATAAATGATGAAAGGTTTGTTGCACCAGATAGTTTAAATATAGATCATGAGATATTATGGCATTTAGAATTTTATGGATGATTCAATAGGTTAGGAGTAGGAGCAGGAGTGTGGATATATAATTTGGAAAATAATTACTCAGAAGGCCATGCATATAAATTGAATTTTAAATGTACCAATAATATGGCCGAATATGAAGCATTAATTTTAGGTCTTAAGATAGTTAGGAATCTAGGAGCTAAAAGAGTTTCTGTCATGGAAGACTCTAAACTAATTGTAAAAGAGATTGACGATATATACATGACAAAGGACCGTAGATTAAGTTGTTATAGAGTAACTATCGTAGAAATACTTAACACTTTCCTAGAAACAAAGCTTGCAGTAATTCCTAGAAAACATAACATGTATGCCCATAGTTTAGTAATGTTTACTAGTACCTGCAAATTACCCTTCCATCCTAACCATTAGTACACTGTTGAAGTTAGGCATAGACCTGCAATTCTAGATGATTTGAAGAATTGGAAATTTTTTTCTAATGATAAACAAATAAACAACTTCTTAATTTCAGAAGAAGAGTTTACTAGTAACAATATAGATATTGATACATCAATAAATCCTGACACTAAGGATGAAATAGAAATAAATGAGATAGAAGGTGATGAAATAGATAGACTCAACCCAACTAAATTTACCAAATTAGATGTAGATAATTTAGAGCAAATTGAGATTGATGAAATAATAAGTGAAGAAATCGAAGTAATTAATCTCAAAGATAACTTCTTACCAAAGGGATTGACCCCTTTGTAAGATTTATTTGATTCAGATTATGTTCTTAGGAAACCTAAAATGGAACCTTCAAGGTCTTATATAGAGGAATGTAATATAGGCATCGATGTGTGTTGGGTTGTGTTATATTCTTTCCATGACTAGCCCACGTAGTGAATTAGGGGGTGAGAGGGGGATGGAGCCCCCCCTTCATTGCGCCAATTTCACAGTAGGGGGTCACAGGGGGACGGGGGTGGGTAGCCCCCCTCTACGGGGTTTGGAGCAGCGCCCCGAGAATTTTTGTTTTGGACCCTATATTAGGTTGGGAAGACCTACCTATGGTTTTCAGTCCATGGTTTTGGATGCAATGGTTTTCGTTCCATGGTTTTGGATGCGATGGTTTTCAGTCCATGGCATTGGATGCTTTGGCATGTATACATATGTATTGTAACATTGAAAGGAATATAATGAAAAATCAAGCTGGTAGTCTTGGTTTTGGGATGCAGGGGAAATCTCTATGTATATGTGTTTTATGTGTTATGCTCTCGCATTGTTTATTTTCTGTGTTTTAGAAGTCATATAAAGGAAATTTCTGTATGGGATTAAAATCTACATTTGGTATTAGAGTTGTTTTGGCTTCAATGGGATGCCTTTGCTACTGAGGGGTTTCGATCGGGCCTGTGGTAGACCATGTTCAATGGAAGATCTGCGGGATCGACTCTGGTGGTGAAAAAAGATGGTGAGTAGTGGAAAGATTGAGATCGAGAAATTTAATGGTTAGAGTTTTGAGTTATGGAAACTCAAGGTGGAGGATCTGTTGGTGGACAAAGATCAGTGGGTCATAGTAGATCTGGGTACTAAACCAACGGGAGTGTCTGATGAATAATGGAAGAAGTTGGATTGGAAGGCTAAGAGCACAATATGATTATGTGTCTCAGATTCAGTATTGTTGAATGTATCAGGGGAATCTATGGAAAAGGCTTTGTGGGAAAAGTTAGGGACTTTGTACCAATCTAATTCTTTGGTGAATAAACTGTTCCTACAAAAAAAGCTATATAACCTATGGATGAAAAATGGAGACTTGGTGATAGAGAATTTGAATGCGTTTAATACTCTCGTAAGCCAGTTATTGTCTGTTGATTTCAAAATTTTAGATGAAGATAAGTGCATCAGTTTGTTTTGTTCTCTACCAGATTCGTGGGATAGTCTGGTTGTTGCAATAGGTAGCAATGCAACTGCCTTGTAGTTTGATGAAATAGTCTCATCCTTGCTGACGGAGGAGATGAGATGGAAAAATATGGAGAGCCAGAATGGTGATTCCCTGTCTGTATGAGGACAATCCCAGAACATAAACAAAAATAAGTCATCGATTGGGAAACCTAAGTCTAGAGGGATATCTAAATGTCCAGGAAAACATGTAAAGGTGGTGTGTTGGAAATGCGGAAAGGAAGGGCACTGCAAAAGGGATTGTAAATCTAAAGCTCCTAACAAAGGGAAAGGATCTAATGATGCTCCTTCTACAAAGGCGAAAACCACCTCATATGAAGGTGGGGATGTGTACTTGGCTTCTTCAAGTACACATGTAGATCATGAGACATGGTTGATTGACCCAGGTGCATCCTTTCACTTCACTCCCCATAGAGAGTTGTTTTGTGAGTATGAGAAATACGATGGTGGTGATGTCTTCTTAGGGGATGATAAGAAGGCTAGAATTGTTGGTCGTGGAAAAGTAAAGTTGAAGTTGCAAGGTGGAAGGGTTAGAACACTTCTAGGTGTTCAGCGTATTCCTACATTAGCCAAAAATATGATTTCTGTAAGAAAACTTGATGATGCAGGTGTAAAAACAGTGTTCGAGAAGCATACTTGCAAGATGGTTTGGGGAGCACTGGTATTGATGCAGGGAGTTCGGACTGGAAATTTGTTGAAGCTATAAGGTAGCATTGTTGTTGATGGGTTCAATAGTTGTGTGGTTCCTGAAAGTGAAGCAAAAAATTTAGTGGTCTCTGGAGAGAATACCATGTTGTGGAATCAAAGGCTTGGACATATTGGAGAGAAGAGCCTTCGAATACTTCATGGGAAAGGTATGGTAGAAGGTATGAGTAATGGATCTCTGGATTTTTATTTTTGTGAAAATTGTGTATATGGGAAGAAAAATCAAGCAAGTTTCCCCTGTAGTGGTAAGAGGGCAAAAAAAATATTAGAGCTTGTGCACAATGATGTGTTTGGACTTGTGAAGGTTTTGTCACTGGGTAAGTCTGTGTAGTATGTATCATTTAGAGATGAGTTTTCAAGGAATACATGGATATATTTCCTTAAGAAGAAATATGAAGTCTTTGGCAGGTTTAAAGAATTTAAGGCTCTGGTGGAAAATGAGACAGAGAAGAAGATAAAGGTACTGAGGACAGATAACGGTGGAGGTTTTTGCAGTAAGGAATTTGAAGAATTCTGTAAGAAGTGTTGTATATCACGACAAAAGAGTAATCCATATACACCTTAGCAGAATGGAGTTGCAAAAAGAATGAAAAAGATGTTGATGGAAAGGGCAAGAAGCATGCTCAGTGGTGCTGGGTTAGGACAAGAATTCTGGGCAGAGGCGGTGGAGATAGCATGTTACTTGGTCAACAGATCACCTTCATCAGCGTTGGAGGATAAAACTCCACAAAAGGTATGGACTGGTAAGAAACCCTCTCTTTCACATCTCAGGTTATTTGGATGTGATGCATATGTACATGTTCCAAAGGAGAAATGAACCAAGTTGGATAGTAAATCTGAAAAGTTCATATTTATTGGATATAAGGATGGTTTAAAGGGCTATAAGCATTGGAACCCAGTAACAAGGAAGGTTGTGTACAACCGAGGTGTGGTGTTTAGAAAGGTGGAAGATGTTATTAAACATGAAGTCCAACCAAAGGTACTTTATAGAGTTTGAGCTAAAGGAGGAAGAATTAGACTCTATAACAGAGGAGGAATCAGAAGATGAAGAGCCATAAAGTCCGGGTGCGAGAAGATAAGTTCGAGAAAGAAGGTATCTAGAAAGGTATAGTCCATATGCTTTCTATTTAATTTTTTCTTTATCTATTATTGATGATGATCCCAGAAATGTGAAGGAAGTAGTAGATTCAGAGGATGGAAAACTCCGGAAAGAGGCCATGGTTGATGAAATGGTATCTTTGCACAAAAATGAGGTTTGGGATCTGGTGGAGTTTCCGGATGGAAGGAAAACCATTGGCAGCAAATGGATGTTCAAGAAGAAGACAAATGTAGAAGAAAGGTGGAGAAATACAAAGCTCGGTTGGTAGCAAAAGGTTATTCCCAGGTGTCCAGAATTGATTTTGGTGATTTTTTTTCTCCTATTGCCAAGGTAGCTTCTATTAGATTACTTTTATCTGTTGTTGCTACTTTTGATTTTGAGGTAGAACAGATGGATGTGAAAACAACATTTCTTCATGGGGATATAGAAGAGGAAATCTACATGAAGCAACTTGAAGGCTTTGCGGTGAACGGTAAGAAAGAATTGGTATGCAAGTTAAATAAGTCTCTATATGGGTTAAAATAGTCACCAAGGATGTGGTATCAGAAATTTGATACATTTATAAGGGGAATTGGCTTCACCAAAAGCAAAGAAGACCACTGTGTGTATTTTAAATTAATTGGTGACCTTGTGATTTATCTGGTCTTGTATGTCGATGATATGTTGCTGGTTGGAAATGACAAAGAAATTATCCAGGATTTGAAGACCCATTTGTCTTCCAAATTCGACATGAAATATATTGGTGCTGCAAACTATATTTTGGGCATGGAAATTAAAAGGGATCAAGCAAAGAGAAAGCTTTGGTTAAACCAAAGGAAGTATGTTGAGACAATACTGCCTAGGTTTAATATACAGGACAGTAAACTAGTGAAGGTTCCTATTCCTGTACGTGTGAAGTTATCTGCTGAACAATGTCCCAAGACAAAAGAAGAGGAAGAGGACATGTCCCGTGTTCCATATGCAAGTGCGGTTGGTAGCCTGATGTATGCAATGGTGTGTACCAGACTATACATTGCACATGCAGTGGGAGTATTGAGTATGTTTATGTCAAAACCAAGGAAGGAGCATGGGACAGTAGCGAAGCGAGTTTTCAGGTATTTGCGTGGCGCTAGTGATTATGGTTTGTGCTACCAAGGAAGACCAGGATTGGATAGAGTGTTGGATATTCATGGCTATGTTGATGCAGACTGGGCTTGAGATCTGGACGAGAGAAGATCTACAAGTGGGTATGTGTTTAACCTATTTGGAGGTGTAGTCAGTTGGATGAGTAAGAAACAATCTGTAGTGGCACTATCAACTACAGAGGCAGAATATGTGGCAGCCACTCATGCAAGCAAGGAAGCAGTTTGGTTGTAGATATTGTGTTAAAGTATGGCGTTAGTACATGGAACTATAAGGATAGACTGTGACAACTAAAGTGCAATTTTCTTGGCAAAGAACCCTGCTTATCATTCAAAGACAAAGCACATTGATGTTCAGTATCACTTTGTGAGGGCTATGATAGAATAAAGAAAGGTGTTGCTGATAAAGGTGGACACTTTGAAAAATACTGCAGATGCATTGAAAAAATATGTGAGCTCTGAGAAGTTCTCTTGGTGTAGAGAAACAATGGGTGTTTCATGGCTGGATAAATGACTAAGCTCTCCCGTGGCCCCCTATGGAAAGAAAACAACAAGTGGGAGAATGTTGGTTTGTGTTATATTCTTTCCACGACTAGCCCACGTAGTGAACCAGGGGGTTAGAGGGGGGCGAAGTCCCCACTTTGTTGCGCCAATTGTGCAGTGGGAAGGTCAGAGGGGGGGTTTGAGGAATATAATGAAAAATCAAGCTGGTAGTCCCGGTTTTAGGATCCAGGGGAAAATATTTGTGTATATGTGTTTTAATGTGTTATGCTCTCACATTGTTTAATTTCTGTCTTTTAGAATTCGTATGCAGGAAATTTTTGTACAGGGTTAAAACCTACAATGAAAATCCTAAGTTGATCAAACTTTTTAAATTTTTACCCCCAACTGAAAAAGTAAAATACATTGAGTTGTTGAAAGAATTTCAAGATGTCTTTGCTTGGAGTTATGAGGACCTCAAATCCTATGACACCAACATCATCGAGCACACAATTCTTATTAAAGAAAATCAAAAGCCTTTCAAAAAAAAACTTAGAAGGATAAATCTTATCTTATTACCTATAATCGAAAAAGAAATTCAGAGGATGTATAATGCCAAAATAATTTCACCAATCATATTTTCTAATTAGGTCTCAAACTTGGTGCCAACTGGAAAGAAAACTGGTGAGATCAGACTCTGTGTGGATCTCAGAAACCTCAACAAAGTGTCACTAAAAGACAATTACCCTCTCCCCAAAATGGACCACATTTTACAGAGAGTAGTTGGGTCAACCAAAATCTCATTGTTGGATGGGTTTTCTGGTTACAATCAAATCCTGGTTCACCCATATGACCAGTCGAAAATTGCCTTTACTACTCCTTGGGGAACATTTATGTATGTGAAAATGCCTTTTGGGCTAATGAATTCAGGAGCCACTTTCCATATGGCTATGGATATAGCCTTTGCAAAATAAATTCATGATCTCCTTGTGATATATCTAGATGATATTACTGTATTTTCAAAATCTGACAATCAACATTTGGATCATCTAAGGCAAGTTTTTATTAAATACAGGAAATTTGGAATCTCCTCAAACCCTAAAAAGTCCTTGTTTTGGTTAGAAGAAAGGAAGTTTTTAGGTCAAATAATTTCAAAAGATGGTATAAAAATAGACCCTGCTAGAATAGAAGCCATCCTCAAATAAGACACCCTAGGAACATTAAAGGGTTAAAATCTTTCTTAGGAAAAATTAATTTTCTTAGAATATTTATATCTAACTTGGTAGAGTTAATTAGATCATTGAACAACGTGTTGAAAATGGACTCCACCATAAAATGGACTGTTGAGGCTAAAAAATCCTTTGAAGGCATCAAACTAGCCTTGAATAAAACACCTGTGTTAATCAGTCGTAAATTTGACAGAGATTTCATCCTATTTTCCTTTTCTTCTGAGAACACAATTGCTGCTAGTCTATTGCAGAAAAATGACCAGGGCTATGAAAGACCCATTGCTTTCTTCACAAAAGCCCTGAGAGATTCCCCCTTGAAATATAATGTAGTATAAAAACAAGACTTGGCTTTAGTCAAGGCCATTAAGGATTTTAGGGTATATATCTTATATTCTCATATAGTAGCCTACGTCCCTAATTCAGTAGTTAAACACATCCTAACTCAGGATGGTCCTAATGGAAGGAGGGGAGAGTGGATTGCTACTATTTTAGAGTATGATATAGAAATCATACCTACTAAGTTAATCAAGGGACAAGGTTTAGCCAAACTCATGGTTGAATCAAACTGTCAGGACATGGATATCAACTTTATTGTAGCAGTAGATAATGAAGAGGAGATGACAAATACACTAATCTTCTAGGCCTTTGTTGAATCACCTTTGTATACTAATATTATTTATGTTTTATTGAATTTACAAGCTCCTACTGAATTATCTAGGACTAAAAGTAGGTTTTTGAAGATGAAATCCCTGAAATTTTTTATATTAGACAATGCTCTATTTTGGAGAGATCATGAAGGTATTCTTCTCAATTTCTTATTAAAAGAAGAATCTGACAAGGTTTTGCAAGAGTTTCATGCAGGTGACTATGGAGGACACCTTTACTAGAAGACCACTGTAGATAAAATCCTTAGAGTTGGTTTCTATTGGCCTACAATGTTTGTTGATGTCAAAAAATATGTGACCTCCTGTCACAAATGCCAAATTTTCGAGGGGAAGAAAATGCTCTTACCTTTACCCCTCAAGCCAATCTCTGTAGAAATACCTTTTCAGCAATGGGGTTTAGAATTCATTGGTGAAATTCACCCACCCTCCTCTACCCAGCACAAATGGATCCTCACAGTCACAGACTACTTCACAAAATGGATAGAGGCCATACCATCAAGGCAAGCCACATATACTATTATCATAACCTTCCTTGAGACCAATATTCTATCAATATTTGGATGTCCAACTAAGCTCATTACTAATTATGCAATAGCCTTTAAATCCAAAATAATGATAGGTTACTGCAACAGATACCATATGACCCTTGGCCATTCCACAACCTATTACCCTCAAGGTAATGGACTGGTAGAATCCTCAAACAAAAGCCTAGTAAACATCATCAAGAAGTTACCAGAGGACAATAAGAAAACTTGGAATAAAAATCTAGTCAATGTCCTATGCGCAGATAGATTGACTACTAAGAAATCAATTTGTACTTCTCCCTATCAACTAGTTTATGGTATGGAATCTGTATTTCCATCCTCTTTGGGAGTACCGGTAATGAAGATACTTCAAGAATTGCAGGTTGAACCAAATAGTATCCAAACAAGAATCAACCAAACTATTCATCTATAACAAACTAGAGAAGAGGTCTATCTTAGGTCTCAAGTTGTGCAGGAAAATATTAAAAATATTTTTGATAGGAGAACCAAGGCTGAAGATTTCTACATTGGTGACAAAGTGCTCAAGTGGGATTCAAAGACGGAAGAAAAAGGCAAACATGGTAAATTTGATTTCCTATGGAAAAGTCCCTATGTCATTTATGCTTACAGAGGAAATAATGATTTCTTCTTGAGAGAAATTAATGGTACATATGCAGAAGGTGGGCCAGTGAATGGTCGAATGCTAAAACATTACTTTGAACCAAGTTACTAATTTTCGTTTCCCATTTGTGCATATTTTATTTAAAAATTCTAGTATGGATTGGATGGTGATCTTTCAAGTTGAAGCCCTAAGGGAAGGCCCTAAGCTTTAAAATATTTACTGTCATAAGTATAAATAATGTGAATTTACAGAAGCACACTTTGCAAGGTAACATCAGCAACAATTCAAAGGCTATTGATCTTTAGAGTTATTGACATTTCTTTAGAAAATGCCATCCCCAAGTGGAGCCACTGTTAGGTTTCTATACAAATAGGAGTCATAATTTTGAATGACTAAGGTTAAGCCTTGTAATATTGTACATACTTTTTCTTTCTGCAAATGTTTTCCATATTAAAGAACTAAAAAATCTAAAGAGGGTATGTCCTAAAAGAAATATGAAAGGACAAAAGGAATAAGAGAAGGTCAAAAAATGAGAATATATGAACCCCAAAAACAAAAAGAGACCATGAAAGTGTGCAAGTCTAAATGCCACAACTATTTACTTTATGCATAGTAATGATTGTGTGCAGCTTGTTATTCATGCCACAATCCATGGTAATCACACTATTTAATCTTGGTTATTTCATTCTTTGAATTTTATGTTTATAGTTAGAGAATACAATCTGACCAAAGAGTTTAATCTTCACAGATCATTAGATAGGTAGAAAAAATAAAAGGAGCTCATTCTTGGGCCTAAAAGGTGTGTTTTAAAACTCCTAATTACCTTACATTAATTATCAACCTCGGTAAGTCCTTTTGTTCGAAGAGTGTACACAATATGTTCAAGCTATAAATATAGAGAGTAATGCTTTAAAATAAGTTATTAAATTCAATCATAAATCTCAAGCTTGTAACTTTAAGGGAAGTAATTGATCTAAGCATCACGACTCAATCTCAAACAAAACCATAATTCAATCTTAATCAACCAACTCAAATGATAATCAACTGAGAGCACCGTAGCATTAACTGAGCTCTTTCAGCTGGACTTAAACTACTGGATAGAAGGAAAGCAATTGATCTAATCAGTAACACTCTATCCTTTAATTAACCAGAAATGATTCTTTAACTGAGGACTAATTCAATTCATGACATGAATAAATAAAACCAATTAGAATTGCACATTAATGAAATGAATACCCGAAATCTGAATTAACTAAAGTAAATCAACTACAAAGCCGTAAAGCAGAATAAACTTGCAGGAAACAGAAAAGTATAAAACAAGGAACATTAGTAAGATCCACAAGAGATTGGGCCCTAGCCACCGGTGAGTACTTCTTAGCAACTTCAAAGTATCCAAATGAACAACAATTCAAGTTATATACTAATCATCAAATTCACTTGTCATTACAATACGATCTTGTTCTTCAGAATCACGCTTCTATAAATTAAAATTACAATTGAAGTAAAAGGCGAGAGATCCCTTTCTTCCTTTAGTTTCCCCTTTATAGTCAAAAGGGAAAACATAAATGTGATCCCTCAAGATCAAGAGATCTTGAGGGATTCTCAACTAAATGCTATCTTCAGAAAAAAATTTCATCTTACACTGATCCTCTTGATTCATTCCTTGGTTCGACCGCACACGACGCGCCTCATTTCCCTTGATTAGCTTTTGTTGTTCCTGCTTTGGAACAGTAGCTATTCCATCTGTTGTTTTTCTACATAAAAAGAAATGAGAGTTGGTTTGGATAGCCAAATCATATCAAGAGAAATTTCATTCATCCCTTATCAAAATCCTATCAATCTGTTATTGTATCCTGGTACAAAATGGATAAGGAAGGAGGAAAAAGACAGTGTAATCAAGAGTAAATACATACATATTGCACAGCTCAACATACTCCCCTACTTACCTTGTTTCATGTCCTCATGAAAAATGAATAGTTCCTATGTAATGTAGTTAAGGAGTAAGCTGGAAAGAAGGTTTCTTTATTAGGCCTAAAACCGTGATGTTGTGCCAGAATTGTAAAGGTTGCTTTTTCGTGTCCTTCAGGCAACTCATAGTCAAACTAATACCCTTCAAGAGGATACCAAATAATGGGACTACTAAATCGACATCCCAAACAATAAGGCCCTTCCCTCAAGATAATATTGCTATATGTGATCAACTGGCTTGCAGCAACTTTGAAATTCCCATAATTAAATGGTTCTCTTCCCTTAACACTATTAGTTGAGATCATCAATCTCATTTTGGATGCAATCAAGGATCTTTCCTGAATGGGGAGGAAATATGTTCTTCCTTTCTACACAATTTCCTTACGTATGGGCCCTAAGATTTTAGTCACGCCCTCTTCTCTCATCAGCCCTTTATGTTTAGCAAACAATTGAAAAGGGTGAGTAGGGTCACTCCTTACCCAGAGATCCAACCCATGTTCCTCCCTTTGGAAGGAATTATAAGCCTTAAACCACTTAAGTTGATTAACTGCAAAAGAGATAAAAGCCTGGAACTGAATGTCCCCAACAAAAGGGCTAGGATTATTATCCAAATCTTCTTCTAATACAAAATTATGCAGATAAAATTTTTGAAGAAGCCATTGGAATTTTGCCCCATGTTCCTTACAGAAACTTATAAATTCTTCAGTTTCCTTTAATTCAATTGGCTTGCTAGCTCTTGCAGCTTTAATCTTTAACAATAAGTACCATTCTAATAAGAACAGGGCATAATTTGTGGCAGGAGACCTACATGTCAAGACTTCTTAATATAATGAGAAAATGGTGTCTATTCTACTCATGACTCTGTCCAACTTCGTCTTCACCTTCTTCAGCTTTTCTTCCTCCTTTCTAAATCTATCAAAAGTCGCATTCTCAGTTATGGTTATTTCCTTAAACTGCTTCTGCAACTCCTGATATTTTTGCAGGGGAACTGTCTCTTGTTCACATTGTTCTAAAGCAAGCTGGGCTTATGTCAGCTCCTCCTATAACTTTAGAAGAATAGGGTCGTTGCTTCATAGGATATCCTTGGCTTGCTCTTCTATCTAAGTGCCTCTGCTATGAGAGGATATATCCACGAACGGTTTTATCCACTAAGTCTACATGCAAATTTTCCTGGGTGGCTATTGGTTGAGTAGGAATTAGTTTGGTTTGGGTTTCAGTTGCCCTACCCTTACATATTTATGTTTGTGTAGCCATAGTGACTACCTCAGGAGTAGTGCCCTGGGCTTTGCCATTTGGAATTTCTTTTATCTTTCGACATAGTCTTTTAACTCTCTTTTGAAGCTTTTGGTATTTTTTTCTCAGCTTCTTTAGTTTTGCTCTAACAACTCACCTCTTCTGAGAAGCATCTTTTACACTAACAAACTTGTTAATAGCTTATGTATCTAAAGGTTCTTATTGTTTATCATGGTTGTGCTCCAATAGAACCATGTCACCAGACTAGTTTTTGAATTCATGAATAACTTCTACGTATGTTTCCTCTTCCTAGTCTGTAGCCTCTAGAGAAGGCAGAATTTCTGTATGACCAGAATCCCTTGGGTATGGGCTTCCATTAGGTTAGGATCAAATGATCCTCTAGGCTACATGTATGCATCCATATTTACCAGCACCTAGGCCATCCCTATCTCAAAATCCTGCAAAAGATCATTTTGGGGGCTCATGGTTGGTGTTTGAGAAGGACCTACTTCATTTTCCAGTTCATCATCAAAATGTTGTGCTCGTTCTTTCTCTGAGTCCACTCTATCCTCTTCCTCAGATTCTTGTTTCGAATTGGCCTCTTCCCTGAGTTCTAATTTTGAATGACATCCTTCACCTTGTCCAGGTTCTTCCTCTAGCTCTAGCTTAGAATTGTCTTGTTCCTTTAATTCTGGTTTAGAGTCCTGTATATTAAGTAGGCTAGATGATTCCGCCAGTATTTTAGTACTATCTTGAGGACCCTCAGGTGTCCTTTGGACTGGGTTCAACCTTGCAGACCGTCTGAGCTTATGAGGTCTACTTTTTTGAAGGAGCAGCCCTTTTTCTCTTTGGAATAGGTTTCTGCTGGCTAAGTTCCAAGGTTGCAGAGCTTTGGGCTAAAAGGCCTTGACCACTCTCAAGGGCCACTATGAGATCATTCCATGTTAATTTTTGTTGAGCAAGATTATGACTAACTATTAGTCTGATCAAACAATGGTGACTAACTATATTGTCAGGATGTTGAGCCCATCTTATCCTATCGACAGTGTCATGCAATAATGAATTCAAAAGTGATGGAAAATTAACAGTGAGTTTTTGCTTTAGAACAGCTAAGAGTTTGTGTTGGCGTGGCCTTACCACATCTTGATGACCATCACAGGTAATGTACCTCTAGAGAACTCTTGTCAATCTTCCCCATGGTTCTCCCAGAGAGGATGGTTGAATGCCCTTTCCTTTCTTGGCTAATTCTTGTCCCGCGTCTCTAAAAATATCCACCATGTCATGCAACATTATGTGCTTTCTAGATGATACTGATTCTTCCGATGACAGCCCAAAAAATTCAGCTATCACAATGTCTGATACTGTGATTCTTCTACCTCTCACCAGGGATTTCCCATTCTTTAGATGTTGTAGAAACTCAGTTGTGATTTCCTCACTAGGGGGATGAAATCTTGTGAAATATGATATCCACCCCACGCAGACTAGAATTTCCCTGTCTCCATCGAAGACTTCCAGCACTAAAGGTTCTCGGTGCACTGTCTTTCCACCCATAATACTTGAGTTCTTCCTACTATTGCAAAGGATTAGTGCAGTGGAGAAAACACAGCAACAAACAACAACAAAGAGATACAACATAAAGTAGTTGTAATAACTAAGTTTTACAATGTAACTGATATTTCTATGAGAATTAATATTATTAATTCAAGGACTATTATTTTGCCACATGCCACGTGATCATGGGATATCATATGAACCTATGAAGTCCAATAAAACAACTACAATGCATGCACAAGTGTAATGGAGGTCCCCTCCCTCCTTCAAAATGAGAGGTGGCCTATGACCGAATGGATGGGGAAATGTTGTTCTGACGACAAAGTACAAGGGTGAAAGATATGATAGTAAATGAGACAGAGTACATATATTAATGAAAAGACTGTAAAGGTATGGGTATAATGAAAGCGAGGTGTGTACTGATGGTTATTGATAAGAGATAAGATGCTTTGGTTGATGATAGGTTATGCTGTAAGGAAAAAGGAGAGAAATATGCAAGAAAAAGATTCTTTGCTGACGATATTCCAGATGAAAATGATATGATTGATTAAAAACATTAACTCATGCATAAAGGTTCAAAGGGAGAAATTAGGGAAATAATCTCTTTGATAAAAAGAAAAGTAAGAAGAGGGTATTATAATAATTATTGATGTTGAAAACAGAACTTCAATACCATAAGCAGAGCTTCTGCTGCCAACAGGCATCCATAGCCTTGACCGAGTTTCTTTTTAACCCATATGAGCTAGGATACTCAATTTATAGTTGGAGAATTCCATTGCTATTTCTACAGAAGAGATCAGTGTGTTGGCATGGTAACCAGATGACCGCAGTGCCATTCACTGGGAGGTAGCAAAAGTGATCAGCCTCGCTCATGATGGGACCTCCTATTTCAAGGATATTTTAGCCATCCAATGGATCATAACCCTAGTGTGGTGGCCATAGTGGGAATGTCACATCGCTACATCCTTATGAACATGTTAGGTTGGCTCTTAATGAGACCCCCTATCCTTTATCTATAGGAAAAATTTTGATGTTATTACACATTTTTATGATAAATAGAGGGAGGCTTAGTACTCCTCAACAGAAGGGATGGTGGAAGAAGTTGAACATGTCAATAGAAAAAAAAATATAGCCATAATCTCATTTATAATAGACAGAGAGATTATAACGAGGAGGAGTGGAACTAGCATGGTAAAGATGATCAATTAGTATCTTATACAACAAAAATCAATACAATAAAGTAATATATAAATAATTGTGTCATTTTCATTTTTTTTTTTAAATCTATCATCAAGAAGCTATCTTGTTAAAAATCATAATGTTAAAGGTATTCACCTGCTTCAATAGAATCCATAATTCTTGTCCTCATAAAAGTATTGTATTTAATTCCATGAAAGGGAATCAGAAAAGTAGGGCTTGTTAGCGCTTGAAATTTCACCTTAGGCTGAGAAAGGTAAACCTCAAGGCTACATCAAACCATTCAGCCTCGTAGCTAGCCCTACGGGGCAGGAGAAGGCTCTCTCTGGTAAATCTCGGTAGATCTTCAATGGGATGAGATGACCAACAAGGTAACACTGATATTAGGCTAGTAAACTGATTAGAAAAGTTGATTTGGGGTTTTTTGGGTTTTTGGTGGCAAATTGAGGAATTGCAATTTTGGGTGCGAGGATTGGACACAGTTTCTGCAGGGGGTTCCTTGGGGCGAGGTAGGAAATAGTATTGATGCCTTAACTTGAGATGGATGATCAGGAATGAAAGATGAGGAGCTAAAGAGAGCAAACAATAACTTTGAATTCCCTTTAGACAGTAGAAAACATGGAAATTAAACAAATTTAAAAGCAGAGCATGGCTAGCATGAATTCATACTTTAACACTTCATTTGTTTAATGTGCAGCAGTAAAGAAAGGAAATGAATCACATAACAAAGCTTACAAGAACATTGAGAAACACACCATCAACACATGAGTCCACAAGAATCCCAAAGATGACTGCAAAACCCTGGTCTTCCTTAGCCAAAAATTGCAGAGATACAGTGAAAATATACAATGATAGCTTTTCCCTCAAGAGTCCAACCATGAAAATGAGCAAGAAAGTACATAATATAGATGATCTAACATCTTTCCCTACCTCCATGGGTCGAGCTCACTATCCTAGGAGCTATTTCAACAACTTCTAAACTAGACACTAGAAAATAGGCAGTCAAAACAACTTGCCTCTATAAACTTGGAAACCAGTTCATACAATCAATTTTTACCCTTTACATGAATGAATCTTCTAGAAGTGTTAAAAAAGAGTAAAAGTGTCTTAGAGTTACCAAAATTACATCAAAGATAATCATCTTCAACCCCGAAAAGTCAAACCAAGTCAAACTGTGCTTTTCCGAGCTGTACAGTGAAATCTGGCAAAGTCTGCTCAACGGGTCACGCCCCCCTGCTCAACGGGTCGCGCCCCTTTGGAGCTCTGTTTGGGGCACTTGCATGTGTCAGAATTGGGTACAGGATAGCTCGTTGGAAATTTCTGTGAGTCTACTTTCTAACCCAACTAGAATTTTTGAATTTGGAGGTCATTTGCCTAGTCAAAACTCAATTCTCCCAAGACTGCTTTCTGCAACTCAAAAAAGGGGCAGAAAGTCAAATTTTGCATGTATTTTGACCTTCTGGAGGCCCAAAACCCCATAAAAACTCAATTCCATCCATGGGCATATGTAACTTTGCATAAAAAATCTATAAATGCTGAGTTTTTGTAAAAAGGAGTTGCCATGACAAAGGGTCTCACCGGGGGTGAGACCCGTTGAGGAGCCAAAACCTGTAAATTTCCAAAAAATGCCAAAATTACCCAAAATTCTCAAAAAAATTTGGGATTTGTGCTGTGGCTGAGCTAGTGAGTGCCATGATCTTTGAGGGATGCCTCAGCCAAGATACGGAGTGGATTGGTCTTCTTCCTCCGCCTAAGAGCCTCGGACAACCTCCTTTGGAACATTTTCATTTTGGCCTTGCATACATGCATCCTTGCCCAATAGTGATTCTTCATGTTTCTCAGCAGCTTTTTCTCTTGGTTGGCCTTAGCCAACAGCCTCTCTAAGTGTGCATTCACCTGAATGAGCATAGACTCTCGGTCTGCAGGCAATGGATCACCGGGTCTTCTTCGGTTCAAGACTCGGTCACTACGAATCCTCCATAGCTCATCAAGTGCTTTCTCCTCCTCCAGCTATTTGTTCCGCTGCTCCAGGTAAGTGATAGTCCATTGGGCACCATCAAGTCTCCTCTGCAAAACATCATTTTCAGCCCTAAGATGTTGAATGATCTCCTTCGCCTCTTGGCTAGGAGAACTGGCCTCAAGATCAATCACCGGACCCTCATGAATCATGGGCTCTTTGCCCCTCTGTAGTACCTGCGCTGGTGAAGAAAGCGAGGCCCCTTCCACCTGATGTGGAGATAACACTCGCTGAGCTGAAGATGAAGGTGAGACCCCTTCCACCTGCTGTGGAGATAGTACTCGCCTGGCTACTGCAAATAAGGCCCTCGGGCCTTTCTGATATGTGAGCTGAGGTGAAGAAACAACATGTCTAGTGACCGGAATATCAGGTTGCTGAGACGGTCCACCCTCCTCATGAATGACCTCGGGATGTGGCTGGGGTGGTGCTATGAAAAACTCACGGGAAATGAACTCCTCCCATGAGATGCCCTGCTGAGTCAACTGATGTGAGACTATGAGCTGAATCAAACCATAATGACATAAGCTCCTGTACTGCTGGGCTGGGGTCTTCTTCTGCAACATGGGCACCATCCTCTGAATGTTATGAAAGAAGAAGATCGGGATGTTCATCATCCTCACTCGGGTGAAATGCATCAAAAGGCGAATGTGATATGAGTACACCTGCGAAAATCTGCCCTCACAGGTAAAATAATTCATAATAAGCCTCATGATGGGAGCATACTCGCTCCGAAGAAATCTGAATGGAAAAACACCAGCCAAATGTCTCACGAATGGTGGCCGGACATAGGGCTCAAAGTGAACAAAATCTAACAACCTGCGCTTAGGCCACACCTCACCCACATTCGGTATCCCTGTAGCCTATGAGATCACCTCGGGTGTCAATGTAAAGTTCACCCCTGCCAGAGTGACATGTCCATCATGGAGGTGTAAAACAAACAAGCAGGCCAACTCTCTATGGTGCTGAATCCGAGAAATCCTCTCACAGAACTCATAACATGACATGTACCGAAAACAAGTGATTGCCATAGGACAGGCCTGTAATTCTGCCAAAGAGGTGGGCTCCTCTCGCTTATGATGTCCACCCTTACCACCCTTACGAGGCCTCCTCTATACCTCAGCCTCTGTAGATGATGAATGGTCATCACTTTGCTCATAAGTTTCAGTTTCTGACATGGTTTAGGAGCAAAGTGGACAAACTGAACTACTGTCTCTGCCTGCAAAAAGTGTTGAACTCTATGCTGTTTCAAGGGGAAAAAGACATGAGGGAAATGTTAGGGGAGGGATCTTTTAACAAGGAATGGGAATATATAAATATTACAGGGAATTTTTAAGGGAAATTTTGCAAATCATTATGCATATAGGAACACATATTTGTAATTGGGAAATCATTTGCAAAGATCATTACATATGGGAAAAAACATGTATGAAAGTGAACATGGGAATAGGCATACATGTATTAATATGGGAAATAGGGAAACCATACACAAAACCTGCTGATATATTCATCAAAATTTTCTTTTGTTTTCACATGAATTTTTCCTTTGTTTACACATGTATATGGTAGAGGGAAATCAGGGTTTTGTATGCTTTGGGAAAGGGGTAGGGTTTACATTTTTAGTCATTAAGGATGGGGAAAGATTTTCATTTCATTTGTAAAATAATATGGGAAAGGAGATGAACATATAAGGGTGAGTGAAAGGGAAAGGAGGGAAACAAACCAAAGGGAAAAATAACTTGAAACAACATAAACCCTAGCACAGTTTGCTCATTAACATTGCAGCCATATAATGTCTTTTCACTTGCATGATTTGATCATTCAAACATTTTCAAGACATCCACCATTCATAACCAACAAGCTTTTTACCTCGAACAAATTTGTGGCTTGGAGAAAGATTGGGTAATTTTGTTTGAAGTTTGCAGCAAAACAGCTCAACGGGTCGCGCAGGCCGCCCAATGGGTTGCACCCCTCCCAACGGGTCGCGCACGTTGCTTTTCTGAACTGCGGAAGAGCTCTCAACGGGTCGTGCACCACCCAACGGGTCGCGCACCTGGTTCGACGGGTCGCGCCCTTCTCTGCTGCCCGAAATTGCTCCTCTTTCACTCCTTTCTCTCAATCACTCTCTCTATCTCTCTTGCAAGCGTTAGAATGCACAATGAGAGTGAAAGGAGGGAATTTGGGCTTTTATAAGTCTCATTTGAAAAAATTTCATTTACAAACCCACTTTCTAATGTTTTTTTTTTTTGACACTTTATAACACTGATTTTTGGTTTCCTTTATCCTGAATTTGACTCATTGAGTGTTTTGACTTGATTCTTTTTGCAGGTAGATCATCTGAGGGACTTTGGCAAGGGGACGAGGGTTACTGCTGCCCTTTTGAAGACTTTTTGGAATTTCATTCTTTTTACAAAAAATTTAACATGACCTTGGCTTTAAAAACAGAGTTTTTAAATCCAAGGTTAAAAATGAACTGTACATGATGAAAATATCAGAGAAACATGTTTAGAATCCTCCCTCTGGCTTGCTGGGCACTCAAGGACTTTCAAAGACATGACCTTGCAGAGATAAATGACCAAAACCCTAGACCTAGGACCTTTGACCTCAAGACAAAACAAGACAAGCTTGAAAGAGAACTGATATGACCTGATCCAGCAAAACCAAGAGGGGTATAAATAAACCAACTCCTCCATCAAGGTTATGGCATGCCTAACGGGATGCAAAACTTAACACTGATGAGACACCTACCTATGCAAATGCAAAGAGCTTTGATCACTGATGGAGGGCTTCAAGACCGACACTAACAGGGCTGAGATGAGCTAGGAATAATCACGCAAGAGGAAGGAGGTGTTGCTCAACAGTGAAATAATGCAAGGAAAGGGTGTTGTTCAGAAAACACAAAACGTCACAAGAAACAAAAATGTTTTTCCAAAGATGGAACAACAACTATTCAAAAGTGGGAACAGTAAAACATGCTAAGAGAAAAAGGTGCTATTCAAAAGTTTGAACAAAAAACAACAAAAAGTGTTGTTCCAAAGTTGGAACAACATCTATTCAAACGTTTGAACAACAACTCGCAAAATTTTTTGTTCCAAAGTTGGAACAGCAAAAGCACAGAAAAGTGTTGTTCCAAAGTTGGAACAGCAAAAACACAGAAAATTGTTGTTCCAATATTGGAATAGCAAAAATGCAGAAAAGTGTTGTTCCAAAGTTGGAATAGCAAAGACGCAGAAAAGTGATATTCCAAAGTTGGAATAGCAAAGACGCAAAAAAGTGTTGTTCCAAAGTTGGAATATCAAAGACGCAGAAAAGTGTTGTTCCAAAGTTGGAACAGCAGACAAACAGATAAAAGTGCGGTTCCAAAGTTGGAACAACAAAAACGAAGAACAGTGCTATTCCAAAGTTGGAACAAAAAAAAACACAAAAAGTGTTGTTCCAAAGTTAGAACAACAGAAAAACATAGAAAAAACACATAAAATCAAATCATAAATCATATTTATATTTTTTACAAAAAGAAATAACTTTTTACAAAAATGAAGCTGTCGAAGGATTGCCTTCTACAGCTAGAACTTGCATGGTGGAGTCTTTGCATATCAGCTAGTAAAAGATTCTCTTGTAAGTGGGTTTTGGTAGAGGCGCACCCAATTACCATTTTCTTTAAAGCAAAATCTAGACACATCAATGGTGGCCAATGTAAGAGTGCCATTGTCATGCACTTCCTTTATTTCATAGGGGCCTAACCGCCTAGTCTGCAGTTTACCCAGGAAGTCTTGAAACCTGGAATCATAAAGAAGTGCCTAGTCGCCCTCATGAAATGTCTTCTTCTTAATCATGGAATCATACCATTTGGCTCTTTGTTGTTTAATGAGTGAAGTTTGTTGTAGATCCAATAGCTGAATTTCATCTAATTCATTTATTTGTTGTAGTCTGTTAATCTGGGTTTTAGTTAAATCTAGTCCCACCTCCTGGGCTATCCTTACTGTTTGTATCTTATATTCTATGGGGAAAAAGGGCTCCTTACCAAATACCAGCTGATATGGAGAGTGTCTAGTACTGTTCCTCCAAGTTGTGTGATATTCCCAAAAGGCCTCTGGTAGTTGAGTAACCTAGTCTTGTCTGTGTGATGAGACTGTCTTTGCTATAGTAGCTTCAATTACTTTGTTGGTACTCTCCACCTACCTGTTCGCCTGTGGGTGATACAGAGAGGTAATTCTATGCATAATGTGATGATTCTTTAGTGTAGTAGTGATCTTGTGGCCTACAAATTGTGGCCCCACATTAGTAATTACTTATGTGGGTAAGCCATACCGCACAAAAATTTCGAAAATAAAATTAATCACTATTTCCTCTGTTGCTCTTGGTAACGCTACTTCCTCCACCCATTTAACATGTATTTTGTTGCAACCAATATATATGATTTCTCATTGGATGATGGGTTGATCGGCTTGACAAAATTTAACGCCCAACACTCAAAGGGTTCTACCACTAGCTATGGATGCACGGGCATCTCATCAGATTGGCCACAGTGGCCCATCCTTTGGAAACTATCATGTTCCTAGACAAATTTCTTAGCATCCTCAAAAATCATGGGCCAGTAGTAGCCTATTTGTAAAATTTTGTGTCCAGTTCTGTGGTCTGAAAAATTCCCACCGCAAGATCCATCGTGGTAGGATTTTAAGATATAATAAATTTTGTCTTCCTTGATACACTTGTGGATGTGCATATCGGCCCCTGTGTGAAAAAGGTATCCTTCGATCTGGGAGAACTGAGTGTTTCACTGCACTATCAATTTCCTTTCTCTGGGTGTCAGATGTTTGGGCAGTTTTCCCACTGCTATGTAATTCAGCACATCTTTGTACCATGGTGTTTTTACGGCGACAGCAAACATGTGTTCATCTGGGAACTGGTCTTCTACCACCACTGCATCGTCTGTTCTTGGCACTCGAGAGAGGAAGTCTACCACAAGGTTTTCCCTCCCTAGTCGATTGCTTATAGTTATGTAAAATTCCTGCAAAAGTAGTAACCAACGTGTCACTCTTCCATTCATAATGGGTTTATTAGCTAAGTATTTGATAGTAAAGTGATCAGTATATAAAACTACAGGGTATCCAATGATATAGTGTCTGAATTTGTTAGTAGCATAAATAATAGCTAGAAACTCCTTCTCTGTTACTATGTAATTCAACTCAGCAGGAGTTAAGTTTTTGCTAATGTAATATAGTGCAGAGGGTTTCTTGTATTCTTCTTGGCCAAAAACTGCTCCAATGGTTGTATCTGACGTGTTTGATGAAATCTGGAATGGTATATCCCAATTCGGGCTTCATAATACTAGTGCTATTGATACTAGCCATTTCAAATCTATAAAGGCAATGTTACATTTGTTAGTCCATATAAAATCAATATTTCCTGTCAAGGCATATAATGGTGCAACAGTCTGTGAAAACTTCTTTATAAATCTACAATAATATCTAGAAAACCCCACAAAACTGTGTACCTCTGTTTGAGTGCAGGGAGTAGCTAATAAGAGGATTACCTATATTTTTGTTGGATCTACCTGAATTCTAGCTGCTGAAATGTAATGACCTAGGATCAGGCCCTCCGTCATCATCATATGGAACTTCTCATGGCTTAAGCATAGCCTTGTAGCAATACACTGCTCTAGGTCTCTCTCCAATGTCTGTAATGCCTGCTTAAAGTCATCTCCATAAGATGTGAAATCATCCATGTAAACTTCCAATCCTTCATTTATCAAGTTTGCAAAAATACTGAGTATGGCTCTTTGCAATGTAGCGAGTGCGTTGCACAATTCAAAAGGCAATACCTTGTAAGCAAACGTTTCCTAGGGGTAGGTAAAATTAGTCTTATCTTGGTCTTCAGGGGCAATTTAGATTTGGTTGTAGCCACTGAAGCCATCCAGGAAAGAGAAGAATTTCTTTCCTGCCAATGTATCTAGAACCTGATCGATAAATGGAAGGGGAAAATGGTATTTTTGCATTGCCGTGTTGAGTTCTCTGTATTCAATGCATATCCATCATTTCCCATTCCTTTTGGGGACCACAACTAATGGAGAAACCCATTTACTGTTAGATATAGGATAGATAAAATTCACATCTAACAGTTTTTGAAGTTCTTCTTTAACAATATCCTTTAGGTGAGGATTTAATCTACGTTGAGGTTGTCAAATGGGTCTTGCATCTTTTTCAGTGTAGATGTGGTGCATGCATAGCTGAGGGTCAATCCCTTTCATGTCTAGGTAATCCCAAGTGAAAGCCCCTTTATATTTCCTAAGGATTTGAAAACATTTCTATTGTTGTTCATCACTCAGATTACTATTAATGTTTAGGATTTTCCTTGGCTCAATTTCTATAGGTTTGCTATTATAGATAGTGGTTGTTTGTATTGGTTGGTCATTGATATCTCTCAAGGTATCTTCTTCAATCTCATTATCAAGGACTACTTCAATCTTGTGACATCTTAGATTAGATACTGTAGTAGGGTGATTGATACAAGTGTTAATAATATCATCTTCTGTTTCGTTTTTAAATTTAATGGCATCTGCTACAGTCAATGGTGACCGAATATTTTCTGTTAAATATGTTACAGGTTGTTTCTTAGTTTTTACAATGGTTAGGCTTGGCTGAGTAGGAGGGTATAAATTTAGATTCTTCACACCATTCCCTCCAGTTATGGTCATACTGCCTGTTCAACAACTTATATAAGCATCTGTTGTTGCTAGCCAAGGTCTTCCTAATATTAAGGGATGTCCATCTAGTTAATTTTTGGGATTAATAATATAAAAATATGCCGGATATTCCGAAGAGTCTACAGAAACCATCACATCCTATAATGTTCCTTCTAGCTTAATGATTGAATGGTCAGAAAGTTCCAACAAGGTAATAGTTGCTTCTAAAGCTGTGATACCAAGAATTTCACATGTTGTTGTTGTGAGAATATTAATGGCTGCCCCTAAGTTGACTAAAGCATTGGAAAAAGAGCAGCCATTTATTTGGACTATGACAATGGGGTTTCCCAGATCTTCGTATTTTACATTTTTATCTTTGCCTAACAATAAATCAGACAAAGTTTCGATGACATAGATGATTGGTGTTATTTTTGTTTTCCTCGTAGACCAATTTGCACACAATTGCTTAATGGTTTTTACATATATTGGAATGTCTTAAATAGTGTGGAGGAGGGGTATTTCTATGCAAATATTTTTGAGTTCCCCTAGAAGATCAAAGTCGGGATATTCAATTGGGTGTGGTATCACCAATCTTTTTGGGAGTGGGGGGAAAGTAGTTATGATCTATTCGAGACTTTTTTGCCTGACTGTATCTTCCCCTTTTTTTGTTTGTTGATCATATATAGTCAAAGGATTATTTGGGTGCGGTTCTTTAGGTTGCATATTTTTATCCTTGTCTAGAGTGATTACGCATCTAGATCTTAACTTGAGTTCATTACACTCTCTCAACTCAGCTTGAGGGTCTAGACCCTCAATGATTTGTATTCACTGGATTTGTCTGTTTTTAGGATTTCGGTTGGGTTGAGCTGGAAGTTGCAGTTGTATATTAGCTTAAGTATTCTGCTGCAATGTGTAAGGTGTTGGTAAAGTTGGTTGAGGCAGAGGAACTATCCCCATAGGCTGGTTCATATATCTTTTCCAATTTGATTTCCAGTTCTAATTTTGTGAGGTGGGATGGGACCATTGGGATGGATAGGGGTTGTTCTGCTAGAATGGTGGAGGGTAACAGGGATTTGGCCAATTATTGTTTGGATTTGACTGGTTGGGCCATGGTGGCATAGAACATGCTTGAGGTTGCCAAGTAGAAAAAGGTGGTTGGTTCTGCCATGCTGCCTTTGAATATTGATGAGAATTATATTGTGAGGGAGGAAAGAATGAATATGGGTTGGTAGGCATACCTATCTGACGTGCTTGCCATTTATGACACTAGTTTAGTAGATATACTAGTTCCACTTCTTTTTCTTCCTTGAATATTGCGTTTAATCCTTGGAGCGATGGGCAGCTTTCCATGGCATGCTCCTTAGTACATATGGCACATGTTTGTATCATATCTAGTGAGCATTCTTTGTGATTGTGTTTCTTTTTGCAATGGGGACAGAAAATAGGTAGGTTTTGTTTTTCTTTGACCTGGTTTTGCTTAGCTTGCATGATATCCAATTGTGTCATCAAGGTCCCTAGGATATCAGTCTTGAAATCTTCCAATAGATTGCCGATTTTGACTCATGTAATGCTTCCTCCTGAGGCTTTGATGTCTTTGGTGATTGCATCATGTCCAGTTGGTTTCAGCCTTGTAATGCCCTTGGAACACCTGATTCACAAGTCTATAATATTGTCATAATCTTCTTGATAAATTTCGCCGTTACCCATTATATTCAGTGTTTCTACCCATTGGTCTTTCATACCTTTAATCATCGTGGTCTTTAGAACATTATTAGGCAGATTTGCATAAGGAGATATTTGCAGATTATATTGGAAATTCTCCACATATTCTTCCAGAGTCTCGTTAGGCTTGGTTACCATTTGAAAATTTTCATCTTTTAGTTCTCTAGTTTGGCAATAATCTGGGCATTTTTTAAGGAAGGATGTTTTCATTTGGTCCCAGTCATTGATGGTACCTCCACAAAGTCCCATAAACCAACACAGAGTTTATCCCTTTAGAGTAGAGGGGAACAGTTTCAGCTTCTGGGGGTCGGTAGTGTAATCGTAACCCCTACATAGGACATTGAATTCGAAAAGGAATGCATCGGGATCTTCTAAAGTTATCCCATGAAAGGTAGGAATATTCTGTAATGGGATAGCTTTCATGGGGCTATTGTACCGTAGAGGTTTGGGGTTGTCACTGATTATTGGCCATTTGGTCAAAAATATGCTAGTATCCTTCAGGGATCCCTGGAGCTGGAGAGTTGTTCCTAGGACATCCAGAAGAGGCTAGAATGATTCTAATAGCACTACCTTGATCCATAAGATTGGGTGTCCTATGTTCAATCACTACTTTAGGAGATCTAGGTTCTAATGATTTAATTTTAGGATTACCTATTTCTCCTTCTCCTTCTAGGAGGTTGCAAGAATTCCCTTCTTGTGAAGAGCGTGGTTGTGAACTTTTAATATCTTGAAAACTCTATTCAGAACCTTCAGTCTTACTGTGAATCTCAATGTTAGCTATAGATGGTGATCTTGTGGCCTGAAGGGAGACAATGGGATGTTTGGTAGCAATAGTTCGGGGTCCTACTGATGACTGCGACTCATCTTTTCTTATGATTTCTTCAATAAAGGTTAATTGTCCAAGGGTCACTGGTCCCTTATATTTTTCAGGTTTGGGAGGAGGAATTATATCTTTCTTTGGTCTTTTCTTCTTAGTCATTCATACAAAAATACAAACATTCATTTCTACCTTAAATTCCTATGAAATTATATTGGAAAGCGAGCGAAGGAACGAGCATTTTACTCTCTCGTTAAGCAGGTTCTTACCTCCAATTTTTAGTACCCAGTTCTCCCTCAGAAGATAAACATCAAACATACATCACTCTTTGTAAAATGGCAACACTCTCCCTAGCAACGACGCCAAAATGTTGGGTGCCAAAACGTGTATTTTAAAACTCCTAATTACCTTACATTAACTATCAAGCTTGGTAAGTCTTTTTATTCCAAGAGTGTACACAATTTGTGCAAGCTATAAATCCAGAGTAATGCTTTAAAATAAGTTATTAAATTCAATACAAGAGTAAATAGATGCAATCATAAAACTCAAGCTTGTAAATTTAAGGGAAGTAATTCATCTAAGCATCACGACTCAATCTCAAACAAAACCATAATTCAATCTTAATCAACCAATTCGAATGATAATCAACCGTGAGCACCATAGCATGAACTGAGATCTTTCAGCTGGAATTAAACTACTGGATAGAAGGAAAGCATTTTCTCTAATTATTAACACTCTATCCTTTAATTAACTAGAAATGATTCTTTAGCTGATGACTAATTCAATTCACGACATGAATAAATAAAACCAATTAGAATTGTGCATTAATGAAATGAATACCCAAAGTCCAAATTAACGAAAGTAAATCAACTACAAGGTTGTAAAGTAGAATAAACTTGTAGGAAACAGAAAAGTATAAAAAAAGGAACAATAGTAACATCCACCAGAGACTGGGACCTAGCCACCAACGAATACTGCTTAACTACTTCAGAATATCCGAATGAACAACAACACAAGTTATATATTAATCGTCAAATTCACTTGTCATTACAATATGATCTCGTTCTTTAGAATCAAACTTCTATAAATTAAAATTACAATTGAAGTAAAAGGCGAGAGATCCATTTCTTCCTTCATTTTTCCCCTTTATAGTCAAAAGGAAAAAGATAAATGTGATCCCTCAGGATCAAGAGATCCTTAGGGATTCACAACTAAATGCTATCTTCAGACAATTCTTTCGTCTTGCATTGAACCTCTTGATTTTTTCCTTGGTTCGATTGCACATGACGCGTCTCATTTCCCTTGATTAGCTTTTTTTGTTCTGACTTTGGAACAGTAGCTATTCCATCTGCTATTTTTCTACATGAAAAGCAATGAGAGTTAGTTTGGACGGTCAGATCATATCAAGAGCAGTTTCATTCATCCCTTATCAAAATCCTATCAATATGTTATTATATCATGACACAAAATGGATAAGAAAAGAGAAGAAAGACAATGTAATCAAGAGTAAATACATACCTATTGCATGGCTCAACACTCATCAGTTTAATCTAAGCCCTTAGATGGTATAAGGTTAGAATTAGATAGACTAATTTTCAAAAGGGAAATGGATGATAAGGGTTTGCTAGTCTAAATGCACCGAAATAAAATAAAGAAAAACTGTTAGAGTAAGTAATGGGTAAGTAGAAGAAAGGTTGTTGAAACATAAAGTTGATTGGATCCAAACACATGCATCATGCTTAGACACATACTTCTATATGTATGATCAATTATGGAAGCAAAAAAAAGGTTTTCAAGTTAATTTGATTAACTCCCCCTCATTCATTTTTCCTCTTACTTGCTAATTTCCTATTCAAAAGTATGTTCTAGCACTTTAAATCCTTCAAGTCAAAGAGGCTTAGAGCATTTCTCTGACTTTTGGTGGGACTGGACCCTCGACTTAATGGCTTATGGACATCAAGTGTTATAATCCCCTTCATGAAATTCATTTCTCCCTAATTACCCTAGTAAAACCGCTTTTCCTAAGGATAAACTTCATTTCCCTAGGAAAAGTGAAAACCCCCATTTTAAAAATCTATTTCTCTCAAAAACCCAAAAAGGTACTTTATCCTAAGAATCAAATTTGAATAAAATGCACAAATTTTACATTATGCTAAGGGTATGCTCACTCCACTCATTTCATATTAATTTTAACTTTATTATATAAATCTTCGTATACCTTTTCCCGTATATTAATTAAATCCCCTAAATAAATATCCCAACCCTTAGTTTTAAATATAAACTATACCATTTACCCCATATCCCGACAAAACCAATTAAACCCATCATTAAACCCCACCCGATCGATTAAATCCACAATTAAGTCTTAATTAACCCCAAACTATTGAAGTTTAAAGCAATGGGCTCCCCTGAAACCCATGCTCTTATCACCCGTGCACTTCCCTAGACCGACTACCATCCGATCACCATCCCCCTCATCCGACGGTCCACAGCCATATCATTTGCACCCGAAGGCCGGCCTTTACCCGCCTGATAAAGTGGTTTTCCCCGACCCCCCGGCTGCTATGTGTCAAGCTCTGAAGTAGATCGGATGACCCCTCCAAAATACTGCCCGACCCCCATATGCGGTGCAATTTCCTGGGAAACAGCCTCCTTTCTTGACCCGATAAACCACCTACTATTCATTCATAAAGTTTGCTGCTAAAAGTGACTGTGCTCCATAAAAAGACCAAGAAGCCCTTTTTCATCTTTTGTTTCACTCATTTTATTTATGAATCTATGCAAACCAGTGTGACACCTGAAAATGCTAATTTCTCCAATTGAATTCCAAATTCACTGCTGAAGAATCTACAGAGATCCCAATCAACCTCTCTGTTTGTACCAGAGCCATTCGAACTTATGCAGCTGCCGTGAACTCCAAATTTGAAGATAATTCACCCCTTTCCAGGTATTTCACCATGAATTGCAACTCACCCTTTCAAATTTGAAAACGTTCAGCCTGTAAAGTGTTTTAGATAAGTAAAATTAATTAAAATTACTTCAAATTTTAAAGTCTGTTGCCCAAAGCCTTCTCAAAACTGCCAATTTCCGTCAAAATATTTGATACAGCCTTACATAGTCAAATTCAAATCCACAAGAACTAAATTATGGTTGTCCCTCTCACCATGGATGTCAGGCCTATCCCCACTCCCCATATGGACCTATACCACCTTCCCTTGGCAGACAAGAATTTCCAAATTAGAGATACCAGTGCGTATGAGATCCTGCTCAAACTTCATTGTTTGAGTAGGGACAAATATTTGTACCATTCTGATGACATTGGTCTTTGGGAATCCGATTTTCCCAAATAGCAATTTCCCTAAGTACACGTTTTTCCAGAAATTGTCCATATGTGCCATGGTTGTTACATTCCCAACCAGAGAGAAATAATGTCCCCTAACCAGAAAATCATGTTTACCATCACAGCTGAATCAATCATAGATGTCACAACTCCAACCAGGTCCAAACCTAACCCCACTCTCAATTGGAGATTTACTAGACTAGTACACCAAATTGATTCCATCAAAAGTAGCCCAATTCTTTTAGGCTTCCATTGTTGAAGACAAACACATTCCCAAGGATGTCCCTCCATATGTTTCTACCATTTTCTCTTAAAGGGGAAAGGACATTGTGACTATGATATCTTGCATTTTGAGCTGCACCACTGATGAATTTGGTGATGAGCTTATCTTGGCCTTCATGTCCATTTTCACCCCAAGAAAGCCTCCTGCTACTATACACAATTATGCCCAGTTCATAGCTGAAAGGATGCATGAACAGTTTACTAGAATGGATAATGAGGGAGTGTTCAAGCACTCATCTGTACTTTACCATGTTTTTCTATATTATCAATCAGACACATTTCCTTTCACCCTCTAGAAGCTTGATACCAGAGGCCATCCCAGGTCTGTCATATTTTGGAATCCATTATTCCACAAATATTCATCACCAAACACTTATACAGATTACATTGATTCTTTTGTCCATCTAGTCATGACCATGCTGATAGGAAGCCCTCCACCCAAAATAAGCCAAGATATCAGAAGGGTCCTCCAATTTTCTAAGAAAAGTAATGTGAGAGATTCGTACGTTTACCAACACCATGCTGAGATAAGAATCTATGGGTGCTAGCTTGCCCCATAAAAGCTCCCCAAATACCTCCCCATGAGGTTATTTTCTCTAGAATACTATAAACAGATAATGAACTCAGATGAGATCAAGTTTGTCTCAGCCATGAAAAGATCTCAATTCAAGGTCAAAAACTAGTTAGGCCCCTTCATTTCCAACTCTAGAGAGGCAGGGTAGGAGGCAGATCTGATTCTATAACAAATGAAATTTCCAAATAGTTTCACGTGGAGATATGACCCTCAAGGGTTTATGACCAGACTTAGACAAAAGGTTAAATTAGGGCCTTACATTCATCATCCCATACCAAAGATTGAAAGATATGCAAATCAATTTGAGTGGTTGGAGAACACTCTTCTAGATAGGGATAGCACAAAGGTAGATGTTGAGAATACATTCATTGATTTAGAAATATAGCTTGATGAAAGCTTGTTTCCTATAGGTACCTAAACAACAAGAAAGAACCATGAGCACCCCCCTATTATGCAGACTCTTCAGAATGAGGAAAATAATCCTAAAAGGAGCAGAGAGGAAGCCTCGAGCTCATGTATGGACACTTCAAATGTGCAGTATGAAGCTAGTTAGAGCAAAAGAAGAAGGCTCAATCCTATTTCAGAACAAGAAGACACAGAGAACTCAACACAAGAAGCTGATACTGAGCTAGACAAAAGTAATGGAACAACACCATGTAGAGAAACTTAGGAGACATCGACATCTCAGACTCAAATGTTGGAAAGACAGCTCAGTGTAGAAGTTTCATCCTTCATTAGGCCTATTGATAAAGATAAGGACATAAAGGATAGGTTTAAAAAAATCAATATGAGAAATGAAAAACTGAAGGCCCAATCTTATGCACAGTATTTAAAGATTACACCTACCAGTCAAACAAGGTTGATGTCAGCTTTTGACATCAAGGAGGGAAATATGCAAATGTGTTTCATAAAGCTGACTGTGCAACCACCAAGGACATCAATAGATTATAAAAAGACTGATTTTTAGGTATTGGCAAGGGATATTCATCCCATAGACCAAATTGAATTTCATAAATAGGCTGGAGAAATGATTTACTCCACCCTAGTTGGAAATGCCATAGCTGCCCATCAATTGCATAATTCATTGACCAATATCTCAGCTCAATATCAGTTGGAGAAAGCCTCCTCACAGGCCAAGGATACTATAATTAAGTCTTTGGAAGACTTAGTGATTGAATTGGGACATGACCCCAAAGACATTAAAGCCATTGAGAAACTAATTATGAAGAAGAATAAAGGCATTGCAGCACTTAAAAAACAATTGAAGATACCTCAGTTGTAGCATCCCCAGTCACAGGAAGTCTTCGAGAGCCAAACTAGACATGAGGAATTGATGGACCTAGTCCTAAAACTCAATCATCAATTAAGGGAAACAGAGAAGGAATTGGACACTTTAGTCCAATTGAAGCAGATTGATATTGCCAGTACCTCAGTGAATGCCATCCCAACAATCTCAATAGTCATTCCTTCTACATTGGCAGCCTCATTGGCTCCAACAGCTCCTATGGCTACAACAGAACACGTTTCAGCACAGTCTACATCAACAGCTGGTACATCAGGGGAAGAGGCAGCAAAATTGGTTAGAGCTATGGAGTAAATGTCCATACAGGCTACCAAAATGAATAATCTGAAAGAAAAGGTGTCAATCTTGGAAACTGATTACAAGCTTGCCAAAATCATGCACAAGGAAGAAGTGCAAAAAGATGCCATAATGAATGAGAGAATTAAAGCCATGGAAAATGACCTAATGCTCAAAGAACCTATTGGGCAAGCTAAGGAACTATTATGGGCCAATATCATTAACTCTATCAATGATATTTGGCCATCTATTTAGGTAATGTTTGAGAAAATAGATCTAATAAAGATGGCTATAGAAGCCATCCATAAGGTAAAAGAGGAATTGGGAGAGATGGCTGAAGATGCCACTAGAATCATCCAATTTTCTTAGTAGTAAAAATAGATATGAACTTCAGAAATTAGATATAAAGGATAGAACATAAACAATTTTGGAGGTAAGGAAGGTCCTTTCCAAGAGAAACTTGATGTTAAACTTGGAGGACAAGTGCCAAAATATGTAGGTAGCCATTGATAGATTCACGTCTAAGTTCTAGATTTTGAGAGAGAAAGGGTTACCCAGTCCCTTAGTCATAAATGACAAGCTCATGACACAACAAGATTACAGCAACAAACTCAGAGAGCTAGCAAAAGAATAGGCTAGTACATCTTCAATGAAGGCATTTCCAACACGTAAAGTACTTTATTAGACATTTGAAAACTTGTTTTACCTCCAGCATGAGGTAAAAAACTTATTCACCAATTAGCCTAATTTTTCCAAGTACACTGAGGCAAATGAGATATACAGAAGCATGTTGAAGATCCAATTACCTAACGCTAAAATGTGGGAAACATTTATTGATTTAATGTAAGAAAAATGCAGTAAGAGGGTAAAAGTAAAACAACCAGGTGAAAAGAAGAAGAAAGGTCAGCAGGGTCAAAGAGTATCAATGTCAAAGTGTATCAGATGAAAGCCTAAAGTGACTAAATCCTCCAGTGTGAAAGTTCAAATGGAAAAGAACATAAATGGCTATAACCAAACCATGAAGGCTAACAGTACCAAAATAAATGGGACAGCATGAAAGAAGTTCAATAGTTGTCTCTATCTGCTTGCAAGAAGATATTTTTATTTCCTAGATTAAATATCAAGTTAGTTTGAGATATTTTGTAATACGTTTTGTATAAATACTTCACAATTTGAAGTATGTAGGGTGGATTCTTAGACATTTCTATAGACTTCTTGATCAAAACAATGTAAAGCTATTGTATCACTAACTAAGCTAGTAAGTTGGATTGATGAATAAAGACAAAGTATTTCACAAGATTCATGTGTTAAGCGAAGTACAAACAAGTATTTTCTTATGTTATCATTATCTTTCTTAAAGTTTATTCACAATCTTTAATTTATTTCTAAATATGAATGCTATAATTGGAATAATATCTCAGAATTTCTTTAATTACACTCTATTTTAACAGTTATGCATATAAATTTTTTCAACTAATATCTAAGTTAAGGAATTCTTAATTGCTCCTTAGTTTAGGTTGTTTCATGCTAATCCATATCAAAGGATTCTTAATTTCCCTTTGCTTTTGGTTACCCCCTATTCCTCATTTATATCCCAGTCTGAGAACCCTTAATTGCTCTCTCACCCTGATTAAAACCATTTCACCCCCATGTTCCAAAGACCTTCACTTTACTCTGCTAGCTTGCCTTCTGAACATTCCCTTTAGTGTGTTGATCCAGCTTAGTTGTCCTTCTGTTGACTCCATAGCCCAATGGTCTAACGAATCATCCTATCCATCTGTTTCAAGGATCCCACCATCAAATCTTGAATACAAATAGAAAACCCCAAGAACATTCATAACTAGCCTGAAATCCTAGCAAACAAAGCTAAATCATATAGAGAGAGCCCTCTCTAAGCCATAGGTGGGCTAGAGCCTATGCTCCAAAGTTGGTTTTTGGTTACCTTGGTCATTTTCTTTCCTCTAATAACTTCTAGAGAAATCTCTGAGTGATAACAACAGGTATCATTTTTTCACTGGAATATAGGTTAGAAAATATCATTTTCTATTTCATTTTGCATACTAGCCTCCATACTACGATATTTTGGCCATATGGTCAACCCCATCATGTCGTAGTTCTTAAACAATTTTCACTTGCCAACTTTTAAAATCATGACATAATGGTATAGCTAACCTTTACATGGGCATGTTAGTTAGATCCTCACTTGCATATGTTTCCCATGCTACAATATTGTGTAGGCTTGGGAGTCCTCTTTAGTCCCACCATGACTTGTGCGTTGAAGCGTCATTCTCTTACTTCTTTGGTATTCTTTTGGATTTATACCCTAGAGGGTCCTTTTTGTTGATTTGTACTGTCGCATTGTATGTTGACTATTTGTACATTTTTTCCTTAAGCCGGCTTCGCTAGGGCTCATGTTTAACCCACTTTTTTACCATCTCTTTTTGTAAAATCAACCTTGCAATCACTTAGTCTCTGTAACTTGACTCCTTTTACCCATCGAAAGGAAATTCCTTTGAGTTTCATTTACTGGTTTCGTCACCTTGCATTGAGAATAGGAATGTTCCCGTCCTAGGAACTAGTGCATATGTATTTTGAAACTCGTTCTTTCCACTGTACCATAGGCATTATTTTATTATTTTTTAGGCTTTCTAAATATGAAAAAGACAAAAAAATTAAATATTTGAAAAAGAGCAGGAATGGAACATTACTTCCATGATTGATGGAAGCTAGTCTCAGTTGTGTCACCCTTGAACAAAGCACTCAAAATTAATTATTTTCTCCATTGGGATGGGATTTAGTGTTACTTAAGAGAGCCTTAACCTTGTTATTGAGTCAGTACTCCTTTGGTTGGTTATCTCTTCCTCTGATATGGAGAGCTTTTTGTGCCTCTTGTATGACAAACCTATACAAAGTTATCATATGTTTCCATGTTGTCACACTTGAGTCACGCTTTTGTTCAAGGGAAGTAAACCTAGGTCGGCCATTTTACGGTGTCTCTTGATTTATTTTCAGTTGCCCATCCCTTGTTGTAAGAGTCATGTTCACTATCACATCAGCTATTTGGTCCTTTGCTTGTGCTAGTTTCAGAAGGTCTCCATTGAATTATTATTAGTGGGTCTTTCTCTTATCAACTACGAAAAATTTCACTAAGAGTACACCTAGAGCCCCACCCTCACCCTATTTCCATTATTGATAGGTGACATTGTGCTTAACATTGATCAACATCATGGGTCTTTTATTGAGTGGTTTCCCTTATGCTTGATGTCAACTTTCATTATCAGACATTGTGATTCGTGCAACACCTTGGTTTCCATTTGACCCTATTAATGGATTCCTCAACTCTGTGTTAGCTTTCATTATTGGTTAGTTCAGAGGGTTTCTGTCCTGCGCTAGTCACATCTTGTGTACATGAAAACATGCTTTGGTTTGGGTACTACATATTTCTTCATCCAATTCCTTCCACATTATTAGCCTACACGTTACACTTGTGTTGGATTGATGAAGGATGCCTTAATGCCTTCCTTCCAACAAATATTTTCCCACTGACTTCAACTCATTGCTCTCGGAACAACATCTAGAGTCCATTTGTTAGTACCTTAGGGTTTGCATTCATTAGTGGAAGATTCCTTCGCTATCGATAGTGGGAATACATCATTGTCTCCTGATTGATAGATTCTTCCAAGTGTTTGACTTCAGCTCATTTATTCACACTTGTTAGATTTTACTGGGTACCTTGTCTCTCATCATAATTATCGGTGAGTAGTCTCGCATTTGTTAATAGTATACATCAGTGACCAGTAATCAAATGATTTCTCACATGGTTAGCTTCAAATAATTTATTCCCATTGTATAGAAATGTACCATGACGTTTGGTGAAGACCTCGGGTTTGCATCAACATTTGTTGGATCACTTGCTAGTTCCTCCTCTTTCTACTAATGACACCACTGCCTTATAATTTGCAATTCATCACAACGACATCCTATATGCTGGCACCCGAGTTGCGTGAAGTCCCATTTGTTCCAATATTTGACTTGGTACTTTTTTGATTAGTTGTATGACTTCAGTGATCAACTTTCTACTTTAGCATCATTGATAAATTCTTTATATGTGATATTGTGACATTTACTTCTATGGATATGATCAGATGATTCACTATCTATTTTAAGTCCTTTTATACCTGTATACATATTGTATCCAATTTTTTAATTGAGATGCAGACATGCTTTATTATCTTTGATCATGGGTATGCCTACCTCAAACAACAGCTTTCTTTCTGATCTCTTACACTAGCTTGGCAAGTTGAAATCTGGTGAACTCCTCTTAGGTCTTTGCATGATTCCTTCTTTACACTTAATACATTTCAGCCATCATGTACCCCTTATGAACTCATATATTAGGGGGCATCTATTATAGCACCATTTACCACCCTTGGTAGATTTTATTCTCTATGATATGGCATAGGGCAATGCTTCCCTACTAGACTTGGTCTAAATTCTAGAAATTCTGTTTTAAATCCCATACACGATTTTTCCCTATATAAATCCTGTGTACATGCGGGTCAGTCTATACCCAACCCACGTATATGCATTAAAACATTAAAATATATATAATCTCCCTTAATTCAGGTGGGGTTTACGGGTTTGACCTGTTACCCACCTACTGTAGCTCGTGGCCCAACTGTTCCCCAACTGAAAAAACTAATTTGGAGAAGTATAAATAAACATCGATGGGAAGGCCTAAGGGAGGAGAAAGATTAGATATTGATATTATAATTTATTACATCCCTGATCAAGTCGAAAGATATCTCTATGCCTTCTACACTCTGAAGTCATAGGAAATCTCTGTTTCCTTCTTGAGATGTCCATCATCCCTTCATGACATCCTTGTGTATACCTATGGAGGAGGATTATTGAGGCCTAGGTAGGATGGATCTGGAGGATGGTTTCGCTTGGAGCCTATGGACGACTCAGGTTGTAGTTCTTCCATATTTTGTTTAGCTTATTTTATCGGTAAATCTAGTGTCTATTTAGAACTACTAGTCCCACTAAGATGGGTAGCTATCTTAGAAACAAACAGATTAAAGTCACTTGTTTTTCCTTTACAAGAGAGAGATGGGAAAGAAGCAGAGATTACCAACCTCAGTCTTCCGCTTGGCTCCTTGCTTGTTTCCTCTCCCCTTTGACAGAATCTTGCCACTGCTTCCTTACTTGTCCAGCTTCAAAGAGCACTTGTAGATTCACAACAGCATAATACCATCAAAGCATAGAGATATTTCGCTGTAAACAATATGGGATTAGATATATATTGACCATATAAATGCATATAACAACACAAGATTTAGAGATACACAAGAATATGGAGGAAAACTCAAATAGCTTTATTAGTAAAAGTCGTAGAAGAGAGGATTACAACCACTTGGTCTGACCCAGTGCCATCCTCCCAGCTTGAAAGCCCTCTTCACCTCACATAAAGCAATATCACCCAACAATGTCTTCAAAGAGAAACCAGCAGCACCTCTTTGCAAATTACCAAATTCCAAACTTTGGATCTCTTAGATGAGGGATCCATTTATAGATATTTGTAGGGGGGTCAGTCAGCTTCTGGGATTTTGATTAGTGTCATTTCTCTGATAGTTCTTAATTCCATATCGAGATTTTAGATCTCTTACTCATCCTTGGTCGAACTCGGAGAGGCAAGTGTCAAATGAGAAGTTTCCTGAAGATTCTCTAGGTTTCCACCTAGCAAACAGCTTGTGCCATTTGTTTTCTCTCGCTCATCGCACCCTATAGAAGGGCTTTCCAGTATGCATCACACTTTTTGCATGTGGCAGGTGAGATGCATCACACCTTTAGCACTGGGCAGTCTATATCATCCTGCTTTGACCAGTTCTAAGTAGCTTTTCATGGAGAACTTCTGGGAGATGATGTAATCAGCTGACCTTGCTCATTTAGGGTATGAAACAACACTTTTAGGGTTTTAGAAGCCCTTGGTTTATAGACATATGTGATTGGGGTTGCAGTGCCCAAATATGACTATAACAGTTGCCCCCTAAAGCATGAGGTTGTAAATCTTTTGATGTCGGGTGAAATACTTTATAATGAGGATGCGAGGTTTTTCACACTGGAAGGTGACCTGTAATAAGATACAATACAATACATTCTCTTCATAATATTTTCATGATCTAGCTAAGTCGGGCATTCCTATGCTCAGATTGATAAATTCATTTTCATGTACATAGGACAGACAACCGTCTGTGTGCAGAATGATGATTCTGGTAGAGCCATCCTCCCTTAGTTTGGATGATTATCTGTGCAGAAATGATGTACATTTGATGTCTTTATTTTCCTGATTATATCACAACCCAGATGGATGAAACTAGATCCAGGGTCTTCAAAACGCGTTCAATCTTCACCCAAAAGTACAAGTCGATCCATGTGAAAAGATGTTTTGATGTCGAACATGGAAGGACATCGCCTGATTACCAGCCAATGATGTAAGATGTTAACAGACGCGAGAGGAATCACCGATGATGATGATGACCCTCAAGGTACTGCAGTACAATTCACGTGGTGTGAATACATGAGTTGATGTCAAACACCACGCAAAATATTTCGGTCGAAGGACATTAGTGTAAACCTGTCACTGGAAGTGAGAAACTTGCCATTGAGGCATGCAAGCTTCAAATTACTGGAAGGGTTTTCCCTAGGTCGGCTTCTTGGATAATGAGCTGATGTCAACAAGAAGTGACCCGTCATAGGAGGGCATTAATGGATCCCACATCTACGACACGGAATGGAGAAAATGATCTTGTAGAGGTGAAAACGATCTGATGATACAAGGTTTAGGATGGCAGTCATGAAAGAATGAAGTGTGAAGGTATTGTAGCGGATGAGACACAAGTTGGGTAGGTGAATTCTCTGAGCGACTGCTCTTGAACATATCGGTGACACTAAAATGGATTGGTAGCGTTAACCCCAAAAGTGGATGGTATGGTGGACCAATGGTGATACGACCGGTGAACAAAATAACCCAACCAGACTCAATCATGTTGATGGAATGAAAGTGTCGTGTTCAAGAGAAACCTGCTACCAATAAAGTTTCTTCAAGTTTTCTTCCCAATTTTCCCCAGTCATTTTTTACTAGTACCTCTTTACTTTTGTCAAGGTTGAGGAGGATAACATATGCTTGTTCTATAATTTTCCCTTCAGGCAAACCCGTTGCTATGTTTTAATGAGCCTAGCAACTGTGAAACTCGCTCTTGTCTGAATGGACAAGTTTGTCGCTATTGTTTTAACGAGTTTAGTGACAAGGATAACTTGGTTCTTTTCAATTTTATAGAGTCTGAAAGGAGACAGAAAGAAGACTCCAATATTCCTTATTTGTAACATAATCCCTTAAGTCCAAAAAAGTATAAAACAATGCGAAAGGGATGACTTTTCGATAGTTTTAACGAGCCAAACAAGACAAACGCTCGATCGTTTTGTGTAATAATCCCTCAAGTCCAAAAAGATTAAAATCTAGAGGAGGGATAGCACTTCCAATCACTTTAACGAGCTGGAGAAGCCAATCTCTTAGCAATCTTTTCATATTTTACGAGTCAGATGAAAAGAGCTTAAAGGAGACTCTTTTTTTGAGGAACAACTGATGTTTTCAGATAGTAGATGGTTCCAAGTAAGGTTTGGAACTTTCCAATCACGACAGTGTAAAAAGGTGACTAATAGGATCAATCATCGCATCTGTTCCTCAAAAGGGGTAAACAATCAAATGGAGGTGAATGATCGGCAACAACAGAGTGGAGGTGATGGTAAGAACATGACCAAGGCTCAAAAGCCGATGATAGTGCATTCACAATGGTTATTTACTGGAGGTGGGTTCATTTTTTAATGAGTTTAAACTCTAGTGGAACATATGCTCATTGCTAGGTTTAATTTTGAACGAGCTTGAACTTCCCGTAAAACTTCTTGTGCCAGTCATATAATAAGGATGTCTCATCGATAGGTTCATTTTTTAGGGAGCCTGCACCATTCAAGATTATGCTCTTACTCCTTTCATTATGTAAGCTAGGAATGACCAATCCTACGAGTTTAAAGGGTTAAGGACCTAGAAGCTAAGAAAATAAATGGTCATTTTTCACTTTCGCGCAAAAAGTTTGCTTTCCCCTAGGTATAGCAAAGTAGAGTTTCTCAGGTTACCTCTCAATTTGCAAACAAAACACTTGTTCTATTGGGAAAGGCCTACCTTTCCAGGTTACCCTTCAATTTGCAAACAAAAGATTTGTTCTATTGGGAAAGGCCTACCTTCTAACAAAGGTATCTTATTCCAGTCTAATCCCATTTTCCTAAATGGACGGGTGTGTCAGAACAGTCATATATCCTCTATGGAAACCTACCCTATACCTGAAGTTTCCCTGCCGAAGCAGACCAGGGTGCATGCCCCCTGGGTTTCAGTCACAACCACCAAATCACTCACGTTCATCAGGTGGACGAACTGGAGATTGATGAGACATTCCTTGTGCAAAAAGACCTGTTAGGGATGGAATTTGACTATTAGCTATGTGTGAACTGGGGAATGAAGGCTGGTCTACGAGCTGGACCATTCTGCCTTCATGCGGAAAACACATTACTCGAAAGAGTGAGGAGATGATGGCTCCCATGCTATAAATGTAGTTTTTCCCAAGGAGTAGATTGTGGTCTAAAGGTCCTTGGATTACCATTACATTTAGATAAATATTTTTCCTTCTCAAAGTTATAGCAAACTTGGAAGGATCCCTAACGGCTGAATGGTTCCTTTATCAAAGCCTATCAGATTTCGCATCTCAGGCAAAAGTTATGGCGAACCAAGCGCTTTCCAAGCAGTTGAGGAAAAGATACTCACAAAATCCCCTTCATCTATGATGGTACCAACCATGACCATTTTGTGAGTTTGCACTATGATTTGAAATGGTACATTAGATGGTAAACGGGGTCTGCCTAGTAGATTCCAATCGAAGGAAAGGACTAGGTTGCTTGGAGGTGGGACTGAATAAATGGTTGGATACAACTCTGATGAATTTCCTTCCTACGGTAAAGGAATGGGCAGATTTCCCCCATGTTCATCAGAGTCTGTGTTTACGAAAAGAATTTGAACGGTGTCGTTCTCATTCTCTTCAGTGACTGTATCATCCAAAGGTAAATCTTCTGAAGTCAAGATAGGGTTGACTCCCATCTCGACCTGTTGACTTTGGTCTGATGTGGACTTAGAGAGTCTATCTTGAATGATAGGTGCTTCAACTGGCTCCAAAGGTGGGCCAGTCGGATGTTCAACTAACAATGGATTCGACAAGAGTTTCTTGTACCCAGGAGGGAGTCGTTGTGGTGATACAGGATGATTGTCCAAGACTCTTTTAGCTTCATCCAGGGAGGGACAACGGTGGAGGGCATGATCACCTTCACACAGTCTACAAGGAAATTTAGGTTTCCCTTTCTGTCCGGTGACTTCACTTTCACTAGTTTACGGTGTACTTTCAACATGGTCGTCAAAGGTTGACGACACTGAATTATGCAAGTGGGGAGACCAGTTCCTTAGGATCCATAGGATGCAAGGGCAATCTCAGTGATAGTGGTCTTCTTTGAGGATGACACATGGAGATTTAGGTTTGGATTGTGCAGTGTGTGGATTTTTGCTAGACGATGTACGGTTTCCCCTTTTTGCCATTGGCTCCTCCTTCTTCTTCTCCTTCCCCTTCTTCTTCTTCTCATTTATTTGGTTTTTAGTTTTACTATCTTTACCAAGCGAAGAGGAAGAAGGAGCAGGAGAGATAAATAAAGTAGAAGGTTGGGGGGAAACTCTGGTATCATCTAGTTGTTGATTCAATTGTTCAGGAATTACGGTGCTTTGAACGACAGAGGTCGAGAAAAGCCATATCAGTGGGCCAATTGTCAGTCCTAGAAGGGACAGTGTGTCCATATGCAGTGCACCAACATCTCCCTAAGACGATAAAGGACTAGGACTGCCCCCAAGGGGAAATCCTTGGTTGTTGGACTCCATTTTCTCAACCTAAGACCAACGAGGGAATAGTGATGTTATTCCGATTAAAATAAATTTTAGATGCTTTGACACAACTTGCTTTTTCAATTTTTAAGAGTCGAGAAAAAGCTAAACATGACTCTAGTCGCCTTCAATTTTTAATGAGCCTGAAGTGACAAGTGCTCAAATGGACCTTTTCCTTTAAGGAGTCTGAAAAGGAATGAAAGAGACTACTCTAGAAATCTAGACAAAGGGATTACCAAATCAATCGCAAAAATACAGAATACTTTTTATGGTACGACAGTCAATCTTCCCAAATGTTGTGTTCAGTGCATTCCGATCAATAGGGCGATAGACACGGTTTTCTAAGGATAAAGGATATAGCCTATTATGGTCTCCTAATATATAATCAACGGTATGTGGGAGCACAAGTCTGTACTGGCACTTGTCATCTCAAAGAGGAGGAATCACCCAACCTACGATGAAAGCGATAATTACCAAGCTTTATGACGCTGGAATACGTCTCTAGCCTAGACTTCTAGATGTTGTGCTTTAGGTTCCAAAGCGTTTTTATGTTCATTAAATTTATTTTACAGTTGATCTTTCTTAGGAAATTTTCCTTTCATGTTCACCGCGTGATGTAGATATACAATTTCTAAAATGAAATCTAATATGATAAACAATCGTTTAATCTTCTTTTTGCAATGAAAATCCTAGCTACTAAGGAAAGAGAAATGAAATCCTTTCAGCATAGAGCAGAGAGCACACACTAGATGCACTATCCTAATAAAAAATCAACAGGCATTCTAAATGAAAATGCATGTGCATGTATTTGTTTTCCGCTTTCTTAATGTGTGAATGACAAAAATAATGCTAAATACAAATCTAAATTATCTCTTCTTTCAAATCAACAGTACTAACGATTTTCTTTTCAAAAACGACAGTAAGGCAAGATGACACTTTGCGATTTTGAATTGAAAACTACTTTCAACACTTGAAATACATATAGATTCAGATAAAATACAAGTAAAAATGTAGTCGACTATCAAAAAGACTAGTATTCTTTTCTTTGACTGAAAACAACACTTGTGACACTTCCAAATCAAAAGACGACAGTTCGATTAAGCTACTATTTTGTAAAAGAGAACTGTAAATGGTGCACAATATATAAAAACATTTACAATTCTTTGTACAATAGAGGTTGGATGATGCAAATAAGGGGGTTTCAACAGTGTTCTACTGATCACAGACAACAAAACTCCTAAATAAAACTGAAGACAGTGAATAAAAAACCAAAATCTGGAGGCAGATCTAGTCTTGTCTGATCATCGCACCTGTAACACAGGGAAACAGGGATGCATCCCACCTACTACACACAGGAGGTGCGATGCATCCAGATTTCCTAAAGGAGAGGGTGCGATGGTCAAGGAACAAGACTTTAACTTGGTTTTTAGTCACAATTTTCAGTTTAGTTCAGGGATTTAGGCTGAGCAAATGATAGTAAGTAACTACAAAGTATAGGGCTGATCTAATGAGGCTACTAAAGCTACCTCTAGGGCACTTAGGATGTTTTCAAGTCAATTGTTCAGTTCATAAACAAACCCAGAGATTCCCTGAAGCAGCATTGATCTACTTTGCACTTGCATAACAAATGCAGTTCGAAGGCTAGCTAGCTTAACTTCAGGCTCTGTCTATGGTTTATGAATCAAACAAATAGAGACAATAAATCAACTAATCGCTCTGTAGTGGAGTCGCCATTTTGTTATTAGGAAATCTAGTGTCTATTTAGAGCTGCTAGTCCCACTGAGACGGGTAGCTATCTTAGAAAAAAACAGATTAAAGTCACTTGTTTTTCCTTTACGACAGAGAGATGGGAAAGAAGAAGAGAGTACCAACCTCAGTCTTCCACTTGGCTCCTTGCTTGTTTCCTTTCACCTTTGATAGAATCTCGCTACTACTTCCTTACTTGTCCACTTCAAAGAGAACCTGTAGATTCACAACAGCATAATACCATCAAAGAATAGAGATCTTTCACTATAAACAATATAGGATCAGATATATATTGACCATATAAATGTATATAACAACAGAAGATTCAGAGATACACAAGAATATGGAGGAAAAATCAAATAGCTTTATTAGTAAAACTCATTGAAGAGAGGATTACAACCACTTGGTCTGACCCAGTGCCATCCTCCCAGCTTGAAAGCCCTCATCATCTCACACAAAGCAAGATCACCTAACAATTTCTTCAAAGAGAAACTAGTAGCACCTCTTTTCAAATTACCAAATTCCAACCTTTGTATCTCTTGGATGAGGGATCCATTTATAGATATTTGTAGGGGGGTGAGTTAGCTTCTAGGATTTTGATTAGTGTCATCTCTCTGATAGTTCTTAGTTCCACATGGAGATTTTAGATCTCTTATTCATCCCTGGGGAACTCAGAGAGGCAAGTGTCAAATGAGCAGTTTCTAGAAGATTCTCTAGGTTTCTACCTAGCAAACTACTTGTGCCATTTGTTTGCTCTCACTCATCGCACCCTATAGAAGGGATTTCCAGTATGCATCACACTTTTTGCATGTGGCAGGTGAGATGCATCGCACCTTTAGCACCAGGCAGTCTGTATGGTCTTGCTTTCACCAGTTCTGAGTAGCTTTTCATGGAGAACTTCTGGGAGATGATGTAATCAACTGACCTTGCTCGTTTAGGGTATGAAATAACTCTTTTAGGGATTTAGAAGCCCTTGGTTTATGGACATATGTGATTGGGGTTGCAGTGCCCAAATATGTCTATAACAGCTTACAAAAATAAAGAGGCACTATCTTGTTCCTCATGATTATGGTCTTTATGCATTAATTTATATTATTATTTTCTTATAAAATCTTATGTTAATGCTTATTTACTTACATTCTTATACGATATAACACTTATATCATGAACATGATTTCTATTACTACTATTGTATATGCTTTAATTGAATGAGTTTAAGGTTTTATGGCATTGGAAGAAGTAGAGAGTTTGCACCCTATGGGAACAACCTCAAATGTAGGACCTCGAGGTAATACCTCTTCTTCCTACTGCAGTAGTTTAAGTATTAGGACTGATTGGTTGCATGAATCTTTATGTTGTATTCCCTCCACTCTGTTAGGGTTCTCAACACAAGACTCCATGGTGATTCTACCAGTAATAGCTCCTCATCTCATAATGCCCTCAAAACTTTACTGCCAAAATTACATTTTTGGGTCATTGAAGGATACTGTGTTCATTTGTTTATGTGAAAGATGAGTCTTAGAGAGGTGATAATCTTGGAAAGATATTTATGTAGAGTTAATATACCTCCATCTATTCTTTCACGCATTTAGAGCACCTTTTCCACCCTTGAGATCCTCATAGATCTGATCCTGTAGCAGAACAGGGCAATCTTGTAGCATCCTATAGTATTCCTATACAAATATTTTGTAAATTCAACCAATTTTTCTCCAAAATATTTACTTTTCGCTCTTAGGCTTCAATAGTGACTCATAGCATATGAAAACATGATTAAGGAGGACAAAATACCACTTTAGACTTATCTTTTCTTCAATGAAACACAATACTCCAATTATGGTGAGAGGACAATCTTCTAAATTTGAAGAACAATGATGACCTTCCTATGAAATCGCTAATGAAATGAGACACAAAAGATAATTATCTTTGAAATTAGACAAGTTTTGACATTCCTATAACTAACATAGATCTTACATTCTACAAATATATTAGTGTTTCCATTCGTGCAAGTAATATCGTATTTACATTCCTACAACTACGGTTAGCATTTGTATTTAAAAAAGTAGCATTCTCATTCCATTTTTCAAGTAGAATAATATTTTCATTTCCGCAATTAGGATAGAAATCAATTTCCTTTCTTGATTTAGCTTGAAAAGTGGTTTTCGTATGCCTTAGTCTAGTTCATTTCTTGAAGTTGGCATGAGTATAGCTTAAGCTATTGTGCATATAACATTATCACCTCTTAAGTTTGTATGAACTCTTTATTGATAACTAAACTTTATAGAATTTGGAGCTACAATAGTCTTGTTGTAATACTTGGGCTCATCACTTTTTGGTGTCGTTGTCGGGGAGTTGTCCAATTAAGTTTTTCTTATACTTGGGAGCTTTCCTCTCCATATTTATGTTGTTTTTCAACTGCATTGTTTTATTTGAAAATAAAAGAAAATATAAAGAAGAGAAAAGAAAAGCAAAAAATATTTCATGCCTTGTAGGAGTAGGGATAATCAAGGGATATCTCCACCAAAAAACCCCACCCCATCAAGAAGTCAACCATCACACTTCTTTGGTGACTATGAACTTCCTACTCTAACCATAGTGGAGTTAGAGAATCATTTAGGTGAGCAACCTGAAATATTTCAAGAACCCATAGGGGAAGAGGAACTTATATCACCTATCCAAAACATGGTTTAGAATAGGAATATTGAGCTCTTCCCTATCTGATAAACCAATCTAGAGGCCAACACAAAGAATATAAGCCCCAGTCCTCGTCCACGCTTCCATGTCCTGGCCTTTGAGGACCTTGAAACATTCATGTTCAATTTTTGTATAGATTTTAGGACCTATGGTTATATTTCTGAGGAAAAAAAGCTGAAGTTCATTCCCTCCAACCTTAAGGATGAAGCCTTGCACTATTTTATGAGCCAACCTGGAGGAAACTTCACTACCTAGGCACAAGTGAAGTAAGCCTTTAATGAGAAGTATAGGGATTAATGTAGGTCTACGGAGACAAAAGAGGATATCTTTAGGATGACCTTAGGCCCAAACGTCTCCCTAGAAGATTGTGAGGAAAGGTTCAAAAACATAACTATAGGAGGGATAAATGTACCCTTGACCATCAATAAGTTAAGCTTGTTGGTGAACCCTAGTATTGCACCAAGAGTGTTACAACTCCTAAGTGATCCTCAACTCAGTTTATCAACCTAAGGTTCATACAAAATTTGAGGTGATAGTGGTATATGGATAGTAGATGGGATTCCACTCATGCCATCCTCAACTAGGACAATTGATCAATAGTGATCCAAGACCATTCCTCCTACTGAGTTAGAATAAAAACTAGCTAATGAAGGTGAAATTTAGAATCTACCTTTAAATATGAAAAGGGAAATGATATTAACTTCAACTTGTAAACTATATTAAATCAATTCATGAAGAGATAAGAGATACACTACTTGTAGAAAGGAAACTACAATATCTTGCAATCAACCATATAGGTATGAAATATACTTGAAAACAATAATATAACCTATAAACACATAACTCAATATTCTATGTATCATCTATCTAGCTCCCACTTGCATATCAATCAATGTTCTATTTGTGCCAAATATGTGATAAGGGAACTAACACTATTAGGTTTTGGACTGAAGGGAAAGGATGGTTTCAAGTGGCCTAGGAGCTTCCCTTAACCACAGAGTTAAGGATTGGCCTCAAAATCCTTCTAATTTGAGACCGAAATATAGCAAATCTAAAAACTAGTGAAGAAACAGGTTGTTATAGGTGTACTAAAGGAGGTTGCTATAGGTGCCCTGTATTGCTACAAGAAGGCCTGTAATGCTATAGGAAGGCCGGTGAGAAGGTTTAGGAGGTGGACTATATGGTTTCAGGGTATGGAAAGGTGGATGGAGGTTGAGGTAAATTAATTAAGAGTTTCCAAATACCCTACCCATACTTAGAGCCTTTTGAAGTCCTGTTCTGCACCAGGACAGATGGTCATAGGAGTCTAGGAAAATGATCTCATCAATAGAACTTTTAGGACATAACTTTGGATTCATAAGAGAAGGTGAGGACTTCCAAGATGAAGGTGGTGAAGGTTCCCTTGCCTACAACTCCAAACAACCCTGCAATCACGACATGCATATACCCATTTATCATTGACACGACTAATATTGGAAAAGACGTTGAGTTGAATTTAAATCTAATCTGTGCCAAAAAATTGATATAATCAACAAATAAACACCTAAGATACACCAAGCACATATAAACGAGGTAACCAACATAAATATTCTTCAAAGAAATCATAAACATAATATTTTTGGACCGTGGTTGTAAATCCTTTTATTCATGCTCCCAAGGGAGAGATGAAGTAGAGGTTGCAATCACAAATTTTTGATGGATTATTTTCAAATGAAATGTAAGAAACTAATAAGAACTCTGAACTAAAAATAATACAAATGCACAAGAGGGACATAAGCAATTGGGCTTGGGCCCAAACCCAAAATCCTTAGCCCTCTAGAAATAACACAGTGATGAACCAATAAGTAGCTTCTCATTATCATTGTGTCAATGTCTAATAGTACATCACAGAAAACTAAAAAATAATAGTGCCAAGTACTTGAGCTCAATAAATACCTACATGAAAACCAACTGGAATCCTCATGAGCTTTCTTACATGTTTATTTATACAAGAGGGTAGTTACTAGTAGATCCCTAGAAAATAGGAATATACGTCTCCTAGAACTTTAGAATGGTGGATCTCATTCCTCGTTAACTAGACTTGCTTGGTGATGACACTCGTCAATAGGTAAACTATATGGGTCACAATTCCACTCTCCAGCTTATTAAATTGAATTTTCTCACATTTGTTTACATATTTTCTTATATTTTGCTTAGTGAGAAGAGTAAAGGTGAGTTACTATGTCATGTGGCCTAATGTGTGTTAAATGCAAGAATTGGAGCAGTTACGGGTTGACTTAAGTGTTGGAATTTAGAGTAGGTAGGCAAGAGATATTTTAGGAGTTGGTCTCCCTCCTTAAATCCTCAAATCATTTGAAGATTCCTCCACCCTAACTCATCATCTCCATGTCAGTGATGTCCAAGCAAACCGAGATCATTGGCATCCAAGCGAGTGACAGTCAAGGAAGAGTTATTCTCGAGTTAGGGAGCCAAGTATCCCTATTTTCTAGAGAGATATTGGTAGCTCCAATCTTGTATAAATAAAAGGGCCAAGGGACTCATTAGAATTCAATTTTTTGTTATAGCCAAGAGGCCATTTTGAGCTAAAACATTTGTACTTTTATTCTTATGATGTACTTGATACTTTTATGACAATGAGAAATTATGTTTTGACCTAGCACTAAGTTGACTCAGAGGGATGAAGCTCTTGGGTTAGGGCCCAACCCTAGGAGTAGAATCTCCTCTTTTGTAGTTGTATTTTTAGCTCAGAGTTATAGTTAACTATTGAAGATTATTTATGTATTTCTATTAAGATTAGCAAGTTACTTAAATTGTTTCTTAACCATGTTTCCATTAGGTTAAAGAGGTAGATTAGTGTTGCAATTTGTTGAAGAAAATTGTACCATAAAATCTTGTGACAGTGGCCCCTATCCCATTTCCCTTATGGGATTATGATTTGAGGACCGCACTCTCACAACCCCAAAAATAGAGTTTATATTTTGTTTATTGCATAGATTGAGTTTCATTCTTAGCTAGATAAATGTTTATCATTTCTTGGAAGAATCTGCAATTGTTATCTCATTTTCTTAGGGTTTATGCAACTTAAAAGGAAATCCATTTCATATATCTAGTCCTTAACATTAGATAGATTAGCTTTCTCAAATTCAAGTCATCTTTTCCATGTGGACATTTAATGATTTATAAATGAAAAGAGAAATAATTTTATTGTAGGGATTACTGATATGTAGGAAGGGACTCCTCCAAATAGATTCACCTATGTGTTCTCCACCTTCTGTCTAGGGATACCAACCCATAGTCTGAACCTCTATTTTCTAGCCACCATGAGAAAGCTGCCTTAGGAAAATCCAACGTCATTGGCGTGTTGGGCTTGCCCTTCAAAATTTTTCACTATCCTTACACCTTCTACAACTGTCATGCCCCCCTCCAACACCTTATCTCACTATTCTCACCCTCCAAAAACTCTCACCTAACTTCCTGTAGAAGTTCAAGCCATCCTATAGCAAATGAGGACATCGTCTAGGAGTTTCCTGTAGAAAACTCGTAGGAGCCTATTTTTATCATGCTTTGGCTTGAAATGATAGGATAGCCTAGTATAGGAGTAGGTCATCCCCTCATCTTATACTTTACAACCATAAGTTCCACCTAGACCATATTTCCCATTCCTTTCCATCCTCCAAGATCATATAGGATTAGCTTTTATATTTTTAAAGTTAGCAATTAAGACATTTTCTGAAAATGTGAATGAGATAGTTAATGCATTCATTTTTAAGTTACAAGATGGGAGTAATTTTCTATTTTCAAGAAGCCTTGATAGCTATATTATCAATTGAAAAATTAGCATAGTTCCATTCTGCAAGTAATTTGTGTCATTTCATAGCTACATGATTATGAAATTTCATAGCATTTACCATTTGGTAGCTTTCATTTCCTAAATATACATGCATTTGCTTTCCCTACATTAGAATTAGATTTACATTCACTATCAGTAGCCAAAATCCCTTTAGTTGAGTAGAGGATTGGTCTGGAATCCTAATGGTAAATTGTCCCAGTTTAGAAGTGACATGAGTAAAATGATGCATCTGTTGCATAATAACATTGTCACCTCCAAGTTTGTACGAAATCCTTGGTTGATAAAGTAAAGTTGGTAACTCTAGGAGTTGCAACTAGTGGGCTCTAGTATTGTAGCAATGATGTTGCAACTCTTGGGACTTCCTTCTTTACTTTTATCAACTCGGTAGTTCATAACAAACTTGGAAGCGACGGTGCTATATGCACAAGTACTAGTTCTTGTCGTAGGCTGTCACTTGATCAATTGGCACAAGTCCGCTAGGAGCTTAAGAAAACTTCTATGAGCTCTTATAAGAAGCTTTTAACTATGATGGATGAAATCTAACTCAAAGTAGGCTAATCTACTTGTAGAAAGAAGCTAAAAGCTGAAAGGAAACGCAAACCCTAGCAAACCCTAGTTTTGTCGACTAGCCTTACTGGTGCAAGAAAGGAGATGAAAATTGCAGAAATGAATTCCATTGACTCTTGGAATGGTGAAATTCATGTGAGTAAGCTACTTATGAAGGAAAATATGGAAAACACATCTTTTTGTACTTTTGAGTAATTTTGCAGGATTATTATGCATGTGCTTTAACTATGTTTAACTATGTAGGGATTTATAGGTGAAAGTAAATGGAGTGGGAATTTGTACGAGGTTGGGAAGGTGAGAAGAGGGCTTAAGGGGACCCTAGAACCCTTCCAAAGAGTTACACAGTGATCAGATCTCGATAAACTGTTCACGTGATCTTCTACAGGAAGTCTGCAAGGGTTCTAGAGGATGTTTTACAGGAAGGGTCGAGAGAGTATTTTTGAGGGTTGATGGAGGAAAAATGGTGATAAAGTGGAAATAGAGGTTAGATGAGGCTATGAAGAGGTCTAGGACCTGGTAAATGAGACTAAGGAGTGATGAAGTCGGTTGGATTTGTTCAAGAATGGAGGGAGCAATGTTGTACAAAAATGAAGAAATTAGGTCAAACTGGCAAAGTGTGGCAAATGAAGGGTAGGAATCCTGAATTTGGGGTTGAAGCAGGTTGTGTGAGGGAGGAAGGATAGGCAAGGATGGATTACAAGTGATCTGTACACTATCTCTCAAAAATAATCAAAGGAATACTAAAAAAATCAAAGATCTATCTACTTTGACCTAATCTAACCTAGCAACTAGAATCATGATGAACAACAAGTTGTGAACAGTAAATCATGCAAGATAACTATGGAAACCTAACAAAGAACAGATCTGAATATGCAAGCACAACTGCTATCAAATTTTTCATCTAAAAATCCAACACTTGCATTTCCATTGAAAGGAAAAACAGTGTTTTTGTGGTAGCAAGTATGCCTTGGTCTTAGCTCATGGTCCCAAGGAGGGAGAGGTGAGATCAAGGGTTGCTTGATGGCCTATTTTGAAGAATTTTTTTTTATTCAAATTGTCCAATCAGCCTAAAGCATGAAAATCTATTTTAACCATCAAAAGCAACCTAAGTAACAAAGCAAGATCTTAACCTAAATAGCAGAAATTATTCTATGAATGCAAAGAAAACACATAATAGTACACAAAGGAGGTATTGGCACTTGGGTTGGGCCCAACCCCAAGAGCTACAGCCTCCTAAGAAATGCTCAGAGCTAGTGCAAAGTGAAATTTATCTCCATTACTCAAAAAATAACCATGTCACAAAAATGTTTACAGCAAAAGCTCAAAAATGAGTTGAAAGGTAGAGCAGCACCAGAGTGCAAAATAAACTATTCAAGAGCTAAAATACCAAGGCTTGAAGCCTTCCTACTTATGCACCACGAGGACCTCCAACAACCCTCCTTAACTTCAGGGGCTTGGCTGCTCAAAACTGTAAGTAATCAACCACTTCACAAAAGTTGCTTGGTTGCCCTTGGAAATCATCTTTGGTGGGTTGCTGAACTCTGAGCTGATGGTGGAGAACTTGAGGAAGGGGCCATTTAGTGTAGGATACACCCTTCCTACTAATCCTCAGCCTTTTTCCCTCGTATTTGGCTATCAGTTGGGTCATAAATGCTTGACATTGGTCCAAAAGATGTCCAAAAATCTGCAATAAGCACGTATTAGACTTCATGGTCAAGTGACTAACCTCATTCATTCAATTAACATAAATATACTCAAAAGTGTGCATAAACTATGAGGAATGGTGGATTAATCAAGAATAATAGACAAAATGAGTCCAATAAGTTACCCATTTTTGGGGCTCATCATTACCCCCTACTAAATGTGTTGCTCATCCTCTAAGCAACTAATCCAGCTCATCATATTTGATTGCTTTGACTGCCTCTCTAACATCCTAGGCTTTCGAGGTGATGTCCTCTTCTTGGTCATAAAACCTTGCTTTTCTCTCTATTCCCTCCCATTGCCTATGCTCTTCTTCTTCTTTGACCCCTTCCAGCAGTCCTAAAAGCAAAGGAGGATTAAACTTTAAGGCGATCCAATTGGCTTGCAGATTTTGCATTGACTATTTATAGAGTGGTACTCTTGCCAAGGCCTCCCTCATCCTTGTTGGGGAGCAATATTCTCTGATTTTCAGACTGTGGGACAGTGTGTTCCATCTCCTTATGCATGTATGAATGCAGTTATCCCCCAACAGTCTTTCCATGTCCTCAAAGTGAGCAATGGCCTGAGCTTGTCTTTCAATGTAGTCTCGGTGAACCTGGGGGTTGTTGGTGAGGTGCTGATGGGCAGACACTAAATCTAAGGGATCTTCTGGTTCTGCTTTGATCATGAGTGGCTCCAGAACCAGAAGATCCATAACATTCCGAATTTCTACTACCCTCATTTCCTCATGGCTTAACCAAGAGGCCATGGCCATGAGTTGCACATCCCCCATTGAAGCATTGGGGTCCCACAAATTCATGTTTGGAAGGGCAAAATTGTGTAAATAGAACTTTGATAACTTGGCCTTATCTTTTGCTAAGCTACTGTCACACAAGTCCATAAATTGATGGTAATTCTAAAATGGAATGGTGCCCCTCTGGGCCAAGGTGTTAATTTGAAATTGCAACCATTGATCCTTAAGATATAAGGCATATCACTTGGCAGGTTTCCTACATTGTAAGGCTTCTACTACCCAGCTAGCCATGCAGGCCATCTGGGCATCTTTTTCTTGCAACTGTTGTTTTAAACCCCTTATCTTTTATGTTGCCTATGACTCCTGTTCTTGCAACAGTTTTGTGAGAATCTCCACATTAGCTTGTAGATCTTCCTCCTTCTGTTGTTTCTCAGTTGTGTCCTTGTCTTCTGGAGGTCCTTCTTGCTCCTGTTTCCCTCCCAAAATGGACGGGCTACCTTCCTTGTGGACTTCCTGTAGCTGCAATTGTTTTCTTAGCAGCTCATTCTCCTCCTGCAACCGGGATATTTTGCAACTTTCTACATGCTTGACCATGCCCAGTAATCCTCTTAACTCTTTTAACTTCTCCTCCATGTGGCCTATGTCCTCAATTCCCTTAGATCTGGCAATTTTCATACATGTGTGTGTTCTGATCCTCCCCTATTCCAATGCAAAGAAGAGTGGCACATCAAATTTTTGTGGGATAATTTTCCCACTCTCTAACAGGTTGTAGTATGAGCCCAAGCTAGGTTGAGGGCTTGGTTCCGGTATCCCATTGGTCTTTTCCTCTCCATGTGATGATTTGGCTACATTTTCCTCCAATTTCTTGGTCTCTTTTAACTTAGCCAGAGTTTCTTATAGAGATGTCTCAGCTTCCTGTAGAGCTGCCTTTGAGTCCATCATCCTAATTCTCTCTCTCCAGGTGGAGGTTTCTGGGATTCCTCCTTCATAGTTGATAGACATATTTGAAGGAGACTCTTATTTTGGTTTAGTTGTTGTGTCCTCAATGACAAATGGCTCCTTTGACTGTGGCTAGGGTCTGCCCACTTTTATCCTTGTGCTTCTCCTTACTTTAAAGTACATGGAGGTTTGCCTCTTTCTCTTCCATTTTTGTTTTGGAGGTGTGCTTAAGGTAGCAAGCACAGCTACGGCCTCCCTTGCCAATATCTCAGGTGATTTCTCCTCTTGCTATCCTTTTTCCTTGCTTCTTATAGAAATCCTTGTGTCAACTATTTCTATTTGTGTTGCTGAGATTTCAGGGTGTGTCTTTCCCTTTTGTTTCTGTGTGCCTGCTTTGGCTATGGAAGCCTTCATTTGGGCTTTTCTGGCCTTCTCTATTCTACACTACATCCTCTCTTCCCTTGGTGTCTTTGCTGTTGTTTCTTCCTCTATCTTAGGCTCAGCAATCTAGCCCATTTCCCCTTTTTCTTTCTGTTCTTTCTATGCTTCAGTGTCCTGTGTTCCTTCATCATTGTTTTTCTCACCTTCTTTAGTTTGTTCTCCCTCCTCACTACTGGATGGGGTGATGTTTTCAGCCAAAGTTCTAATGTTGTCATCCATGGACATGTTTCAAAAGATTTCCCAAGATATGGGGATAGTGTAGGTGTGCAAAGCATCTTCCACCAATATTTTGATGAGCCCATGAGGGGGCAACTGATCTGGGATCCCCTCATTGAGCATTATACCACATTCAATTAGTGACTGAAGAACGAAATAGGGGATGCTTAGTTTCTTGGCTGGAGGCAAGTCAATCCCATGCCTTAGTTCACACAAAAACCTGAAATGATATCCATAGATGATGCTAAACATCCCTTCACATGTGATGTACTTCATAATTTGGAAACTGACTTCACTCCAGAGAGGAGGCAAGCTGGTTCTTCTAACCCGATTTTTGTCTTCTACAAGATGCTTCGTTGGCAGAAAGAATGACTTCCTAACAATTTGGCCCAATGATCTCTCTTCTTTGCTCCAAGGGAGCCCCAATGGTAGTCTAGTAACTGCACTGATGAGCTCAAGGGTGAGTTCTAGGTTAAATCCCCTAAAACTAACTGTGGCATGTGTTTTTCACTGTGGTCTTAGCGACATTAAAAACTCCTCAGTTATCTCCTCATCATGACCATGAATTTTGTCAAAGAAGGATATCCAATTTGCTCGGGTGAAAAGGTCCACCACATCAGGATACTCGTGTAGTTTGCTAGAGTCCAATGGTTCTTTCCTTATGAATCCTCTTGGCATGGTGCGAGTGCTCTTTTTATGTTTTAATCAGAAAAGAAAATGCTCAGGCAACTAAACATCCAATCTGAAACAGAGGATAGTTGAATCTGGTTTCCACTGAAATCAAGAAGGAATTTCTCGTGTTCAATATCAACTAGAAACAATCCTCTTGTTTGAAAACCGCTGTCACCTAGAACTCGACTTTCTGATTATGAAAGGAAGAATTTTGTTTTTACAGATAGACCATAAGGATCAGGTTCCCTTCTCAACACACATGTAGATATGAAAATTCAAAATTTCTTCACACCCAGGCTGGACTCTATGGCTGTATATGTCTTCCTTACAGGAGAATTCAAAAATAAAATGTGGAGGAGATTTTTGATGCAGAGAAACTGGGGAAATTCAGTGCAATGCGCAGGCAAAGGTTTTACTTCCAATACATAGGCAGACTTTTCCTCTAATTTTTCAATCTGATGTCATTCAATTCACCACCTTGCACAAACACACCATGCATAGAGGAGTTTTTTTAAGCCTACCTCATTTGGAGCTCCAAATTCAACGAAAATCCCAGGTTTTCCTGCTCCGTAAAGCTGTTTTGCCTTTCCTATAGAATCCTTCCTGTAGAAGGCCCCTGGTTCCTATAAAATGCCATTGTGCCTCCGAGCAAGCCCGGTACGTGGGAGATTTTCGAGCATAAGCAGAAAAACTGGTGGAGGATGACTGGTTAACTATTTTTGGAAGTGGTGGATGTGTACTCCAGTTGAGGAAATTGTAAGTGTAGAGTGAACAAAAGGTGGTGCATGTTTCGGCCAGGCATCTTTTAACTGTAGCATGATTCATCGTGAGGGGATGAGGTGGCCGGACCAGACCGTTGGTTCGACGTCATAGCCATAATGTTTTGGCGTGTTTCTAACCACCATCACCTCCTCTCTGCCGTTATCTATCGCCACCACTACTAGTCCTGACAAATTCTCCCTGAATGGACACTCCACACGTGTTGGCAATTTTGAATGTAATGGGGCTTGTTTGGATCCCACAAGGATATGTAACTGTCCGAGGGTGGCCAGTTGACTCGCCACTGATTCCACTCAATCCGAACCATTCCCATAGGCATGCAGCTTTTAAAATATGATTCATGCAATTGACAAATGAGTTTAGGCACTTACCTGCGTGGTCATGGCCGCGTTATGCAGATTTCAGACTTTGGAACCCATGCCTTCGTGTGCTGTTGCTGCATGCACATTGCATGCTTGGCTTCAACAACTACTGAAATTCTGACATTCAAGAAGAGATCTTTTCATGTCCCTGTTTTCGTTCTTGGTTGTCCCTGTCGACAGAGTATGTCTTCCAGACAGATCAGTTGCTACAGGATTCCTATAGGATGTCCTGTAGCTACTTCTCCTCTTGGATTGCAAACTAGAATGAGCAGGGCTACACTGCTGACGAGGGTTCTAGCTATTGAGGGGTCGATATGGAGATTGACAGGCATGGTGAGTGAGAAAACTATTGCTTGATTTGTCAATAAGACTTTTTGCTAGCAATATGAAGAAAACAGGTTTGTTTGTGTGTGACTGTGCAGGAACAAATGAGAAATCGGTGCAATGGAGGTGCAAAGAGATGGAAGAGGGTGACATATGGTGATGGATAGAAACGGGGATGTTTTTAGGTCTCATAGGTAGATTCCCAAACTTTGGATTCCCTTTTGAGATCAGTTTTGCTCATTTGTGGGTTCTACAGGATCTTCCTATAGAAGACACAAAACTTCCTGTAGTAGACACAGAACTTCTTGTAGAAGGTGAAATTTTGGCCCAAATGAGATCAAATCTTAGGAAAGGGTAGTGGTCATGGAGGAGTTGATTGTGAGGGATGCTTGCAACCTGGTGCTAACCTCTATCCTTGTTTTTCACGATCCTCCTAACCTGCAATGTCCTTCCTGCAACGTGCAAATTGTTCAACAGAAGTCAATTTTTTTTTTTTTTGTGTTTTTTTTTTTTGAGATAGTTGGAGCGCCTCTAGGAGGTTTTCACCCCCACTGCTTGCCTTGGGCACCTCCAAGAGGTTTTCACCCAAGGATATTTTATTTTTTTCCTATTTTTTTCTTTTTTCTTTTTTCTCCTTTTTTTTGGTGCTCAGAATGTGGATGGGGTGGAGACAGGGGCCTGCTCCACTAACAACATTGATTTATCTAGAGTTTCAATGAACTCCTGCTTAGCAAGGGCCTTCTTGCAGATCTTCAATCGATGCCCATTGATGAGCATGGGCATGGCTTCTTCATCAATGGTCCTGATAAGGACTGAACCATTGTCATTACATTTCTCCATTGTATATGGTCCCAACCATCTTGTCCTCAACTTCCTTTTGAAATCCTTGTATCTTGAATCATATAACAGTGCCCAATCTCCTAGTTAAAATTCCTTTTCTTTAAGGTGCTTGTCATGCCATACTTTTCTTTGGAGTTGGACCACATCTGAGTGGAGGAGGGCCTGCATTCGTTTTTCATCTAGTCCATTCAGTTGAAGTAGTCTTTCCTGTTGTGCATGGCTGAGATCTAGGTCTAGCTAAGCTTCCAACCTCAATGTCTTGTATTCAAATTCTATGGACAACAAAGCCTTCTTCCCCTAGACTAGCTCATAAGGTGTGAAACCTGTTGTAGTTTTCCAAGTAGTGTTGTAGGCCCAGGTGGCCTCAACCAAGCGATCTACCCAATCCTTTCTGTTGCTGCTCATCACTTTAGTCAAGATCTCTTCCAAAGTTCTGTTAGTGACTTCCACCTACCCATTTGCTTGCAGATGATAAAGGGTGGATGTTCTGTGCTTAATATTGTGATGAGCAAGCAGGTCTTCAATCAGGTTAGAGGTAAACTAGCTTCTTTGATCTGTGACTAATTCTCTTGGGTAGCCAATCTTATAGAAGATATTTTCCCTCAAAAACTCAGCCACTTTTTCTTTTGTTGCTGCCTTGATTGCCTTTGTTTCTACCCACTTTGTCAGGTAGTCTGTGCACATAATGATGTAAGACTTATGTCTTTAAGGATGGTTGATGGGACCCAAAAATTCCATGCCCCACTTCTCAAATGGCTCGAAATTCACTTGATGTTGGAGGGGCATTTCATCCCTTGGAGTCAGTTTCCCCATCCTTTGACATCGGTCACATTGGTTGATGTACCTTCTGACATCTTAATGAAGAGTGGGACAATAGTAGCCTACTTGTAGAATTTTGAAAGCGGTTCTTTTTGCTGCAAAGTGGCCTCTACAGGGTCCATCATGATAGGTCAGGAGGATGTCAAAAACTTCCTCCTCCCTGACACAACGCCTCAAAATCTGATCTAGGCCAAGTTTGAACAGGTTGCCCCCAATCCAGGTGAATGGGGCACTTTTCCTCACAATCCTTCTCTTCTCTTTTGAGGATAGGTGTGGCAAGAATTGTATTGAAAGCAAGTAATTTGCTATATCAACAAACCATGGCGAGAGTATTGAAATAGAAAACAGGTGTTCATCTGGCAGTTGATCATCCACCACCCCTTCTTCTCCTACAGGCAAACCTAGTCTAGACAGAAAATTAGCAACAACATTTTCCTTACCTGGCTTGTCAACAATGGTCAAATCAAATTGCTGCAATAAAAGTAACCATCTAATGATACAAGCATTTAAATCAGGTTTATTCATCAAATACCTAATTGCAGCATGATCAGGGTGTACGAATGTTTGATAACCAGTGACGTAGTGTTTGAACTTGTTTATGGAACGGACTGCAGTTAGGAGCTCTTTCTCGGTTACAATATAGTTTAATTCTGTCTTGGACAAGTTTTTACTGACAAAATATATGGCATACGATAGCTTCTCTTCAAATTTTCCTAAGGCTACTCCTATAGCTTTGTTCGAGGCATCTGTGTGAATGTGGAAAGTTAAGGCCTAGTTTGGACCTCTCAAGATTGGGGCAGTTACCAGCGTATCCTTCAACACATCTAGAGCCTCTTGAAAGATGTTAATCCATATAAACTCAACATCTTTCCCCAGAAGACCAAACAATGGAGAGGCTAGCTTACTAAAATCTTTAATGAACCTTTTATAATATCCCACGAAGCCTAAAAAACTCTGAACATCCCTTACCTTTTGAAGAGGTGGAACCCTTTGGATGGAAATCTTGTTGGGATCCACCTGTAAGCCTTGCTGAGAAATTGTATGACCTAGCACGGTCCCTTCAGTCATAAGGAATTCACATTTCTCAAGACTGAGGGATAGGTTCATCTCAATACACTTGGTTAAAACTTTTCCCAGGTTAGTCAATGCTTCTTGGAAGTTGCACCCATAAGGAGTAAAGCCATCCATATAGATTTACACTGAATTGTGAACTAGCTCAGCGAATATGCTCAGTACTGCTCTATGAAAAGTGGCAGGAGCATTGCATAACCCAAAAGGAAGGACCCAGTAGGCAAAGGTACCCCATGGACAAGTGAAAGTGGTCTTATCTTGGTCTTCTGGGCTGATTTGAATCTGATTATACCTGCTAAACCCATCTAGGAAGGAAAAGAACTTCTTCCTGCTAGGCCATCTAACACTTGATCTGTGAAAGGCAAAGGGAAATGGTCCTTCTTACGAGCTTTGTTAAGTTCTCGATAATCTACACAGATTCTCCACTTCCCATTTTTCTTTAGCACAAGCACCAGAGGAGAAATCCACTCATTGTCAGAGATGGGGTAGATGAATCCTGCATCCAATAACTTTTTCAATTCTTCTTTGACAATGTCCTTAAGGGCTAGATTCATTCTCCTCTGAGGCTGCCTAACTGGTTTACAATCCTCTTTAATGTAAATTTGATGGGTACAAACTGAAGGGTGGACTCCCTTCATCTCCTTGTAGCTCCAAGCAAAAGCATCCAAATCGCAGTTCAATAAGCTGCATAGCTCCTTCTCTTGAGAGGGAGATAGGGATGAACTGATCTTCAAGGTTCTTTCAGGGCCAAATTCCACATTCTTAACTTGGGAAGAGGTCGGATAAGCCATACAGAGATCCACTAAAGCACTGGCTTGGGTGTCTCCTACCAACTCTTCTAATGGCAGCACACTGGTAGGTGGATTTTGGATTAAATTCTCAATAAGGTCATCCTCAGTTTGAGGACCCCCTGTTGGAAATAATACTGAGAGGGGGGGTTAATCAGTATTATCTAATTCTTTTAATCAATCTTCCTTATTTGTTCTTTGAATTATTTTTGCATGTCAATACCATAAAATAATGAGCATGAACAAGGAAAAACAGATAGTCACACCAAAGAACACAAGATGTAAGGTGGAAACCCAATGTGGGTGAAAACCACCTGCTGCAATATGTCTCTATCTTCTTTCAACTTAGAAACTTCTTTTACAATGGTTTTGTACTGGTGCAGTCCTTTACCAGTACGCAGGCTGCAACCTGCAGAGAGCTACAACTCTCTTTCTCTCGTTTTCCAGTCTCTCCTGGAAGGGAGCTACAACCCCCTACTTATTTTCATAAAGCATCAATTGAACATCAAGTACATGAAAGTTACAGTTCACTACAGTTATCAGATCAGCAATAACATAACTAACCCAGAACACCTTATCAACAGAAAAATTCAATCAACAGAACTTTTTAAGACAGGTACGCAGTTTTCCCTTCTGTGGCCTGCGTCGCTACGCAGTTCACCTTCTGCTTTCCTGCGTCTACCCGCAGAGATCCTTCTGCCGCACTGCGTGCCCACGCATTGTTCCTTGAACTGCGCTGCGTACTGTTACTGCAGGGATGCACCCAAAGATACTATCGCGCCGCGTACTTTTACTATGCGGACGCACCTGAACCTCCGTCGCTCTGCGTACCCACGCAGCTCTTCTTCTTCTGCTCTGCGTACCGACGCAGGTATCCTTCTTTTACTCTGCATACCGATGCAGATCTCCTTTTTCTGCACTGCGTCCCGACGCAGATCTCCTGTTTCTGCACTACGTACCCACGCAGCTCTTCTGTTAAACACCTGCGTCCTTCTGATTAGGGCCGAATAGGCAGTCCACCAGAGTGGCACAGTTGCTCAGATCTGATCATGCGCTCGAGAGATCACCCTTCACAGATTCGCCTTCAACTTCCCTTTCATATAGATCAAGCTTTTAAGACCATAACCCAATATCTCAGATCTAAAGATATTCAATTGCAAAAAGATATTTAGCGAAGTGATCTCCTTTGCTTTATATAGGCAAGCTCCTCCTAAAATCATGGAACAATACCACGAGCCGACACCATAACAACCCAAAACCGTCGGCTAAATACCAAGAGTAAAACATAAGAAACCCCACATGTGCTTTTCTCTGCCTTGAAATGTGTGCACTAGGGGGACGCACCTCCTGAACGGCTGGCCTGCGTATCTGGACGCGGTCCCTGCATGGTGTACCTGCGGGTACGCACCTTATGATCTGATTTCCTGCGTACTTCTTTATTTTCAACAAAATGAGGGCCTTGCCACGGGAGTTGCCATCAAGTACAACATTTGTAACACATAGCCATACCAGAAACATAATGCCAACAATCTCCCCCTTTGGACTTGATGGCAACCTCACAAACCTCAGCTTCATTCTCCCCCTTTGACATCAAGGGCAAAGGGGTATGCTCCCCCTATGATCATGCTCCCCCTGAAAATGAACCAGATCTGCAGCAAAGAACCATAATCCACCATGAAAGAGATAGAGAGATATTGCAGCTACTTCCGAGATCTCCTTCTGCACACCCTCCATAATGCCAACAATGCATTATATGCTCCCCCTGAACCTGTACCATCAATCAGAAAAGGTTTAACAATAAGATGATGCATCAACAACCCCCAACTTTTGCCTGAGGTATTCAAAAGTGTCCCTGGGCAATGGTTTGGTGAGAATATCAGCAACTTGTTCCTTAGAACGAACATACTCCAACTTGACCTTCTGTTCAAGTACTTGCTCCCGGAGAAAATGGTACTTGATTGGTATGTGCTTGGTTTTTGAATGCATAACCGGATTCTTTGAAATGCTGATTGCACTTGTGTTATCACATAAGATGGGGATAGGTGGTGTACAAGTGATTTGAAAATCTTGCAAAGTCTGCATCATCCAAAGAAGTTGAGTGCAACAAGATGCAGCAGCAACATATTCCGCTTCAGCTGTAGACAAGGCAATCGAACTCTGTTTCTTGCTGAACCAAGATACCAGTCTGGAACCCATAAAGAATGCACCACCACTTGTGCTTTTCCTGTCATCCACGCTTCCGGCCCAATCTGCATCTGTATAAGCATGAAGTGTAAGATCTGTATCTCTAGGATACCATAAGCCATAATTTTGAGTCCCTTGAAGATATTTGAAAATTCTCTTCACTGCCTGAAGATGAGTCTCCTTCGGATTTGCCTGAAATCTTCCAACTATTCCAACTGCATGCATGATGTCCGGTCGGGTACCTGTCAAATAAAGTAAACTTCCAATCATAGATCTGTAGGTTGGTTGATGTACTACTGCAGATTCATCATTTGCACTGAGGCTACATCCTGTGACCATGGGTGTACATACTGGTTTTGCATCTTCCATACCATATTTCTTCAAAATCTCTTTGAGATACTTGGTTTGAGATAAAAAGATTCCTCCTTCTTTTTGTTGGATTTGCAAACCAAGGAAATATGTCAGTTCTCCTAACAAAGACATTTCAAATTCTTTCTGCATGACCGAGGAAAAGCTTTGACTCATAGCTTCTTCATTGCTCCCAAAAATAATGTCATCTACGTACACAACAAGTATTAGCAATTTGTCATTTTCAACTTTTATATAAAGATTGCTATCTGCTGATCCTTTTGAAAAACCTTTTTGATGAAGATATTTGTCCAAACAGTAGTACCAAGCCCTTGGAGCTTGTTTGAGACCATAGAGAGCCTTTTTCAATCTGCATACAAGTTTTGGATCATTTCCAAGAATGAACCCATCTGGCTGTTCAATGTATACTTCTTCTTCCAGGTCTCCATTCAGAAAGGTTGATTTCACGTCCATTTGAAATACTTTGAAGTTTTGAAAACTTGAGAGAGCAAGGAACATTCGGATGGCCTCAAGTCTTGCAACAGGAGCAAAGGTTTCTTCAAAGTCTATTCCTTCTTGTTGCGCATACCCTTTACAAATAAGTCTGGCTTTGTTTCTAATTACTTCTCCATTTTCATTCAATTTGTTTTTGAACACCCATTTTGTTCCGATAACATTCTTATCCTTTGGTCTAGGAACCAGCTCCCAAGTGTTGATCTTTTCGATTTGCTCAAGTTCTTCATCCATTGCTTTCACCCAAAATTCATCTTTGCATGCTTCTTTCACATTTTGTGGTTCAGTAGAGGAGAGTAATGCCCAATAGCTTGAAGCTTCTGCGACTGTTCTTCTTGTTTGTACACCTGCTTCTTTCTGCCCCATAATCTGAGATTCTGGATGATTCTTCTGAACATATCTGGATGGAGTCTTTTCTTCTATTCGTGTTTGCTCTTCTGGTTCTTCTTGAGGTTCTTCTTGAGGTTCTTCTTCTTCATTATTTTGTCGTTGGGGGTAGCCTTCATCTTCTTCTTCATGATGTACTTGCCTAGGAATGTATCCCTTCTCATCAACCACTACATCAATGCTGTCAACAATTCTGCCAAGTCTTTTATTGTAGCATTTGTATGCTTTGCTATGTGGAGAGTAACCAAGAATAATGCCTTCATCTGCTCTAGGTTCAAGTTTGCCAAGCTGCTCATCAATATTCTTGATATAGCATTTGCTCCCAAAGATTTTGAAGTGCTTTACGGAAGGAGTCTTACCACTCCAGAGCTCATGAGGAGTTTGAGTGTTGTTCACCCGGACATTTGTTTTGTTGAGAATAACAACCGCAACATGTGCAGCTTCACCCCAGAAAGTTGCGGGAGTTCCTGATTCATCAAGCATAGCACGAGCCATTTGTTGGACTGTTCTGTTCATTCTTTCCACAACTCCATTTTGCTGAGGAGTTCTAGCTGTAGAGAATTCTCTTCTTATCCCATGTTCTTCACAGAAATCGAAAAATTCATTTGAGGTAAACTCCCCACCTCTGTCGGATCTGAGGCACTTAATTTTGTGACCTGATTCATTTTCAACCAAGGCTTTGAAGGATTTGAATTTTTCGAATGCTTCATCTTTGTGCTTCATAAGTCCTAGCCAGACAAACCTGGAGAAATCGTCAATGAATAATATCAAGTATTCTTCTCCTCTAGGTGTTCTTTTCCTGAATGGACTGCATGTATCTGTATGAACTAGCTCAAGAGGCATGTTAACTGATCCTTCATTCTCTGGAAAGTTAGTTCTGGTTTGTTTTCCAAACTGACATTATTTGCATATGGTATTGTCAAGAATTTTGATATCTGGAAGATCACGAACTGCCTGATATTTGCATGCTTTCCTTATTTGTGAAAAGCTTAGATGCCCCAACCTCCGATGCCATAACCAGTGCTCATCATCCTTGCTCAGATAGCATTGTTGTTGTCCTTCTTCAAATATGTACATATTATTTGGAGTTCTTTTGCCTTTGATCACTGTTTTACCTCTATCAAGATCACGAACAAGACATCCATTTGATCTGAATATAACCTCGGTTCTTTGATCACACATCTGGCTGACGCTTAGAAGATTATGCTTCAATCCATCAACATACAAAACATTTCCAGCCTTGACCTTTTCTTTTAACTGAGCAATGCCCTTTCCTTTTATAGTTGCAGGAGTATCATTTCCAAAAGAGACTTTCTTTCCCTTTTCTAGAGCAGAATAAGACTCGAGTTTTTCTTTATCACCTGTCATATGCTTCGAACATCCACTGTCAATATACCATAGATTTTCCTGTCCCTCTGCATAAAATGCTATCCCACATCTTTCTGTTTGAGGTTCCTTTATTCTCCATGTTTTGGTGCTTGAGGCTTGTTCCTTTTTCTGCTGAAACCTGCTCCTGCATTCAGAGTCTTCATGACCAAAGTTATTGCAAATAGAACATTCAACTTCATTTTCAAGAACCGAAAAGTTGTTATAGGTCCTTTTTGTAATCCCTGTCATACTTCTTTGCTTTTGAGCTTCCCTAGTCATGATCGTTTTATATGCAACACATTGAGCTGCTTTATGACCAAAGTTATGGCAAGAAAAACATTGTCCATTGAAGAAACTTCTGCGGTTAATGAATCTACCAGCCAACTGATTGTAGTTTCTATTTTCATCTATTCTTGAACCAAATTGAGAAGATTTTACCTGTGGCTGGTTGTAGCTTTTGTTCACCCTTAAGATGGATTGCCCTTGATAGTTTCTGTTTGTAATTCGTTCCTGCTTTACCTGTTGATCTTCTTTGTACTTTTTCTCATTTCTTCTTGCTGCATCATGATAACTTTTTGAGGTGGATGCTTGAGAAGTTTCTCCATTATAGCCCAGACCTGTCTTGTTTAGAGGAGACCGCTGCACATTGATAATCTCATCCAAAGTTTCAGATCCTTTGACAAACTTGAGATTAATAGCTTTTGTTTTCTCAATCTCTTTTCTAAGACCAACAATTTCACCTTCTAATTTTTCAAGATGTTTTTCCTTTTCATCAATTTGAAATTGTAGAGTATCAATGATCATGTTCTTTTCTTCTATACATCTCTTGAGTCTAGTAATTTCATCATAAAGGTTATCCACATCTACAGCATCCATATAATCATCATCTTCAAATGCCATTAACAACTTATATTCATTACCTTGTTCATCTTCATCACTGTTTGATAGACCATCACTATCTTCATGAGTGTAGTAGCTTTTCTTATTTACGTTCTGTTTCTTGTTCCATCTAGCAGGTTCCTTTCCTTTATCCTTATAAGGACATTTTGCAGCATAATGACCTACTCTTCCACAAGCAAAGCATTTAAAAGGTAACTTACCTCTGAACCTTCCAGGACCCCTTTGAAGATTTCTGACAAAATTTGATTCTTCTTCCTCTTCTTCTGGGACGTGGCTTGCTTCATAATAATCTCCTTTGCCTGATGCCTTGAAAGCAGCTTCTCTTCTGTCTGATGGACCTCCCTTTCTCATTTCATAAGCAGTTAGAATTCCATGTAGCTGAGACATAGTAAGAATTCATAGATTTTCCTTTTCTTCTATTGCAGATACTTTAGATTCAAACTTGGGGGACAATGATCTTAGAACCTTTTCAACCACAATAGCCTCTTTTATTTCTTCACCCAAGTTTTTCATACAATTAACAACCTCATCTACCCGAAGAAAATAGTTAGCCACACATTCATCATTATACATTTTGAGAGTCTCATACTGAATTCTGAGAGTTTGAAGTTTAGCACGCTTTACCTGTTCATCTCCTTCATAGCTCGTGACAATTTTGTCCCATATCTCTTTTGCGGATTTATAGTGCATTACCTTCATGAATTCTGATTGAGATATACATCCTAATAGAGTACTGACTGCTTTCACATTTGTTTCATACTTCTTTTTCTCGGCTGTATCTGTAGGAGTAGCTGAAGGGAAAGCATAGCCTGTCTCTACGATGTCCCAAACTTCTGTACCAAGAGATTGAAGATAGGCAGTAACTCTTACCTTCCAATAATTGAAGTTTGTCCCATCAAAAACCGGTGGCCTGATTGATGCTTCTCTCTCGTAGTTGCTCATGATGAACGATCTACCTTGAAGTGATCAAGCTTCTCTGAAGAACCTGCTCTGATACCAATTGTTGGAAATAATACTGAGAGGGGGGGTGAATCAGTATTATCTAATTCTTTTAATCAATCTTCCTTATTTGTTCTTTGAATTATTTTTGCATGTCAATACCATAAAATAATGAACATGAACAAGGAAAAACAGATAGTCACACCAAAGAACACAAGATGTAAGGTGGAAACCTAATGTGGGTGAAAACCACCTGCTGCAATATGTCTCTATCTTCTTTCAACTTAGAAACTTCTTTTACAATGGTTTTGTACTGGTGCAGTGCTTTACCAGTACACAGGCTGCAACCTGCAGAGAGCTACAACTCTCTTTCTCTCGTTTTCCAGTCTCTCCTGGAAGGGAGCTACAACCCCCTACTTCTTTTCATAAAGCATCAATTGAACATCAAGTACATGAAAGTTACAGTTCACTACAGTTATCAGATCAACAATAACAGAACTAACCCAGAACACCTTATCAACAGAAAAATTCAATCAACAGAACTTTTTAAGACAGGCACGCAGTTTTCCCTTCTGTGGCCTGCGTCGCTACGCAGTTCACCTTCTGCTTTCCTGCGTCTACCCGCAGAGATCCTTCTGCCGCACTGCGTGCCCACGCACTGTTCCTTGAACTGCGCTGCGTACTGTTACTGCAGGGATGCACCCAAAGATACTATCGCGCCGCGTACTTTTACTATGCGGACGCACCTGAACCTCCATCGCTCTGCGTACCCACGCAGCTCTTCTTCTTCTGCTCTGCGTACCGACACAGGTATCCTTCTTCTGCTCTGCGTACCAATGCAGATCTCCTTTTTCTGCACTGCGTCCCGACGCAGATCTCCTGTTTCTGCACTGCATACCCACACAGCTCTTCTGTTAAACACCTGCGTCCTTCTGATTAGGGCCGAATAGGCAGTCCACCAGAGTGGCACAGTTGCTCAGATCTGATCATGCGCTCGAGAGATCACCCTTCACAGATTTGCCTTCAACTTCCCTTTCATATAGATCAAGCTTTTAAGACCATAACCCAATATCTCAGATCTAAAGATATTCAATTGCAAAAAGATGCTTAGCCAAGTGATCTCCTTTGCTTTATATAGGCAAGCTCCTCCTAAAATCATGGAACAATACCACGAGCCGACACCATAATAACCCAAAACCGTCGGCTAAATACCAAGAGTAAAACATAAGAAACCCCACGTGTGCTTTTCTCTGCCTTGAAATGTGTGCACTGGGGGGATGCACCTCCTGAACGGCTGGCCTGCGTATCTGGACGCGGTCCCTGCATGGTGTACCTGCGGGTACGCACCTTATGATCTGATTTCCTGCGTACTTCTTTATTTTCAACAAAATGAGGGCCTTGCCACGGGAGTTGCCATCAAGTACAACATTTGTAACACATAGCCATTTCACAAACATAATGCCAACACCCCCTTGGTGGCTTCCACGGTGCACACAGGTGCAGAGTAGATTTCATCCTCATCTTCCTCCTCCAACCAGAGAGGTAAGTCATGTTCAAGCAAAGGTTGGGCAGGAGGATATAGGACTAGATATTTCAACATTGGCCCATTCTTAATGTCATGCTCCTAGCGCGACAACCGATGTAAGCATCTCCAGTAGCTAACGAAGGGCTTCCCAAAATGAGGGGGTATCCAGTGAGTTTTGCGTTTGGCTGAAGAACCCAAAAGTTCGTAGGGTACTCCCAAGAATCAATAGATACCAGGAGATCTTCCATAATCCCTTCGGGAGTCACGGTGGAGAGGTTTGCTAATTGCAGTACTGTCGAGGTCTTTCTCAGGGGACCCTAAAGATTATGTTTGAGCATAGTGTCCCTAGTCATCACATTAATGGTAACCCCTAGATCAATCAGGGTGTGTGGGATTATGGTGCCATTGATGTGGACATCCACTACAAGACTCCCAGGGTCCAAATATTTTGGATAGATTACTTGTCCCAATATTAGGTCAGACATTTTTCCTATGGCATTGATAGTTGGGGCATCTCTCTTGCGCCACCTAGGTTCCTGAAACACTTCTCTTTGATCGGTTTGTTGTATATTGGTAAATCTTTGATGGCCTCGAGAAGTGGTATTTTTACACACAGCTGATTAAGTTCTCCTAGAAGTTCAGTCTCTTCTGCGTTTGGTTTCATGTTTCTAGTTAGTCTCTCAGGAAAGGGTGGAATGGCTTTGGGTTCACTTTCCTGTTCCTCTGCTTCATGCTCCTTAGCAGGAGGTTTTCTATCTGGGAGGACCTTCCCAGATTGAAGGTTGATCTTCTAAATCTCCACAGTGTTGGTAGGGCATGTTGTCTCTCCAATATATACCTGCTGGGCCTGTCTATTATTGGGGTTCGGGTTCGATTAAATAGGCATCTGGGGTTGTCTTGGAGGAGCAGGAGGTAATGGTTGTGGTTGAGCAGGTGGTGGAGGAAAAATGGAGGGAGGAGATTTGTACTGGGGCCTGCACCCCTGTTGCGGTGCATTCCACTAAGGTTGTGGCTGAACATGAGAATGAAACGAATGAGAAACTAGAGGAGCATGGTATTGAGATGGATACGACCAAGGAGGGGGTGTGGACCAAGAAGAATGAGCAGGGAGACCCCAAGAAGGTATGTGAGTGGATTGGTTCGGGTTGTAATACGTTTTGGATGTCCCTTGCATCCCCTGCTGGTAAGGCCTACTGTTTGGATCCATGTGGCCTCCTTTGGTTGAGGAAGTAAAGTGGTTCAGTGGCTCCTTCAGCCCCTTCATACACAACTTTAAGTTCAGGTAAGGTTGGGCATTGGTTTGTAGGGTGGTCTTCCTCACAAATGAAACATGCCTCTATTGAGTGCAATCGACACTCGTTCTTAGGATGCTTCCTTGTACATCTGGGAAAAAAGATGGCCAAAGCCCTCTCCACTTCCTCTTTCCTCTGTTGGATTTGGAAAGTATCCAGGTGCATGGCAATGGTCTATCTCACCTCACTTTTAAGGTCTTCCATCTGATTTGTAAACTCATGTTTGGAGAAAATGGCTCTAGTTGAAAGTGGATTCCCCCTACCTCTTTTCTGAGCTGCCCTAGAATGGTTTCTAAACACAGTCTTTATGTCATCATAAGGTAGCTGGTAGATGCCTCCTCCAGCTAGCAAATGGAGGGTATCTAGAAGATCTTCATGGAATCCTCGGAGTAGAACCAACTTCAGATATTCGGGGTCAAGTGTGCACCTGGCCCTTTTATAAATAACTTGGAACCTTTCTTCATAGTCTACGAGAGACTCATCACTTCCCATGGTCATTCAAAAGATTTCTCCCTTCATTTCCTTTGACCTACAATAGTCCTAGTATTTGTTGTTTAAGGCTTATTACATTTGAGCCCAATTTGTGATACTGTTTCCAGGTAACCCCATGAACCAACGTAGTGCTACATCCTTGAGGGTAGAGGGAAAGAGATTCAACTTTTTCTGATCTTCTGCATAGTCATAAGTTCGACAAAAGATAGAAAACTCAAACAAGAAGGTATCAGGGTCTTCAGTGGTCAATCCATGGAAGTGACGTAAGGCTGAGGGACTTATTTTTTTCATTTTTGTGTCCCCATTTGTCTCTCAGATGGGAAAGGAACCTTCTATTCTCTCCTCATTCCCTATACCATTCTTGTGTTCAGCCATGGTCTCGAGAGGAACGTTTTCTTGCTCTTCTTCTATTATAGGATATTCGTATATCTTTGGAGGTTCACCTATAGGTTCTTTTGGATCATTGCCACTGAAGAAGAGAGAAGGGTGACTCAGTGATGTGGTGGGGGTGTCGGGTAAGAATTTTCCTATATGGTCTCTGTTCCTACAAGGCATGAAATGAAATATTTTTGGTTGATTTTTGTTTTTTTCTGCTTGTACCTGCAAAACTAAAATGGATTGAACTGCAAGTAACTACAATCTACCTTGCTAAAATGAAAATGCAGAATTGAAATGAAAGCAGGAAAGGACTAATCTATGCTGCTAAAATGAAATTGCAAAAAGGAAATGCTAAGCTACGCTTGCAGAATTGAAATTGCTGAATTGAAATGCTAATTTATGCTTGCAGAATTGAAATTGCAGAATGGAAATGCTAATTTATGGTTGCAGAATTGAAATGATAGTCTAGGAAAGCAGGAAATGTCTAATCTACTTTTGCAGAAATGAAATTGCAAAATGGAAATGAAACAACTACTCTACGCTTGCTGAAATAAACTACTTAGCAAAAGGTTGTAGTAGAAAATAGAAGAAAAGCAGCAATCACAAATACTCTGACACTTCCCCAGAAACGGCGCCAAAAATATGGTGGGCTCTAGTATTGTAGCAATGATGCTGCAACTCCTGGGACTCCCTTCTTTACTTTTATCAACCCGCTAGTTCGTAACAAACTTGGAAGCGACGGTGTTGTATGCACAAGTAGTAGCTCTTGCCGCAGGCTGTCACTTGATAAATTAGCACAAGTTCGCTAGGATCTTAAGCCAACTTCTATGAGTCCTTATAAGAAGCTTTTAACTGTGATGGATGAAAGCTAACTCAAAGGAGGCTAATCTAGTTGCAGAAAGAAGTTGAAAGCTGAAAGGAAACGTAAACCCTAGCAAACCCTAGTTTTACCGACTAGCCCTACTGGTGCAAGAAAGGAGATGAAAGTTGCAGAAATGGATGCCATTGACTCTTGGAATGGTGAAATGAATGTGACTAAGCTAATTTTGAAGGAAAATATGGAAAACACATATTTTTGTACTTTTGAGTAATTTTGCAGAATTATTATGCATCTGCTTTAACTATGTTTAATTGTGCAGGATTTATTAGCGAAAGGAAATGGAGTGGGCATTTGCAGGAGGCTGGGAAGGTGAGAAGAGGGCCTAAGGGGTCCCTAGTAACCTTCTAGAGAATTTCACAGTGATTAGATCTCGAGAAACTGCTCACGTGATCTTCTCCAAGAAGTCTGCAGGGGTTCTATAGGATGTTCTACAGTAAGGGCTGAGAGAGGATTTTTGAGGGTTGATGGAGGAAAAACGGTGAGAAAGTGGAAATGGAGAATAGATGAGACTGTGAAGAGGTTTAGGATCTAGTAAATGAGACTAAGGAGTGATGAAGACAATTGGATTTGTTGAAGAATGGAGGGAGCAAGGAAGGATAAGCATGGATAGGGAAGGAATCCTGAATTTTGGGTTGAAGCAGGTTGTGTGAGGGAGGAAGGATAGGCATGGATGGATTACAGGTGATTTGCACACACTCTCTCAAAACTAATAAGAGGAAGACAAAAAAAATCAGAGACCTATCTACTTTGACCTAATCTGACCTAGAAACTAGAATCATGATGAACAACAAGTTGTGAACAGTAAATCATGCAAGATAACTATGGAAACCTAAGCAAGGATATATCTCAATATGCAAGCACAACCGATATCAACGTTTTCATCTAAAAATACAACACTTTCAATTGCATTGAAAGGCAAAACAATGTTTTTGTGGCAGCAAGTATGCCTTGGTCTCAGCTTATGGTCCGAAGGAGGGAGAGGTGAGATCAAGGGCTGCTTGATGGCCTTTTTTGAAGAAATTTTCTGTATTCAAACTGTCAAATCAACCTGAAGCATGAAAAGCTATTTTAACCATCAAAAACAACCTAAGTAAGAAAGCAAGATCTTAACCTAAATGGCAGAAATTATTCTATGAATGCAAAGAAAACACATAATAGTACACAAAGGAGCTACTGGCACTTGGGTTGGGCCCAAAACCAGGAGCTATAGCCTCCTAAGAAAAGCTCAAAGCTGGTGCAAAGTGAAATTTATCTCCATTACTCAAAAAATAACCATGTCATAGAAATGTTTACAGCAAAAGCTCGAAATGAGCAGAAAGGCAGAGCAGCACCAAAGTGTGAAAAAAACTACCTCAAGAGCTAAACTATCAAGGCTTGAAGCCTTCCCATTTATGCACGACGAGGACCTCCAACAACCCTCCTTAACTCGAGGGGCTTGGATGCTCAAAACTGCAAGTAATTAGCCACTTCACAAAAGCTACTGGGTTGTCCTTGGAAATCATCTTTGGTGGGCTTCTAAACTCTAAGCTGATGGTGGAGAACTCGAGGAAGTGGCCATTTAGTGTAGGAGACACCCTTCCTACTAATCCTCAGCCTTGTTCCCTCATATTTGGCTATCAACTGGCTCATAAATTCTTGACCTTGGTCCAAAAGATGTCCAAAAATCTGCAATAAGCACGTATTAGACTTCATGGTCAAGTGACTAACCTCATTCATTCAATTAACATAAATATACTCAAAAGCATCCATAAACTATGAAGAATGGTGTATTAATAGAGAATAATAGGTAAAATGAGCGCAATAAGTTACTCCTTTTTGGGGCTCATCAACAACATTCTTGCTGCAATATTGATGCTCATCACTTTTTGGCACCATTGCTGGGGAGGTGTCTACGTTGATGTAATTTCTTCTTTTCTTTCTAATTTTCTTTTAGAAGGTAGACGTTATTTTGATTTCATTTCTATTTCACAATTAATTTTGAGAAACACATAAAAAGAAAAAAAGTATTTTAGGCATCATAGGAGTAGAGACAATTTAGGGAAATTATTTCCAAATAACCACACATAATCAAACACTGGAAATTCCCTCTTCTTTGACGACTGCCACCTTCCCTCTCTAACCACAGGGGAATTAGAGGACCCATTAGGTGAACAAAGAGAAATATTTGAAGAGCCTACTAGGGAGGAATAAGAAGAAACTATTCCACACACTTACACCATGCTTGAAAATAGAAATGAGACTAAAAATAGAAATGAGGGTTCTTTTCCCATTAGAGAGACTAATGGACATTCTAGGATGAAAAGGTTAAGTCGCTCTACATTTACTCACTTCCATGGCTTAACCTCAAAGTACCTTGATACCATTTGTTTGAGCTTGTTGTCATCTGCAAAAATTATGATTATACCTCTAACGACTAGAAGTTGAAGTTGTTCCCATCCACCCATAAGGCTGTAAAATTGCGTTGGTTCATGGGTTTACCTAGGGACAAAATCACTACCTAGTCTCAAATGCAGTAAGGATTCAACAACAATTACAGGGACTATTATAGGTCTAGATACACCAAAGAGGAAATTTTTAGAATGAACTTGGGACATGATGAATCATTGGAATATTATGAGGAGAGGTTCCAACTTAGTTATAAAAGGGTCAGATGCACCCTTGTTCTTGAATCACTTGAGTTAGTCCTTCTTAGAGGAATCTGGGAGGATATTCTGGACACCCTAAACTTGTTTTCTAGAGGGACATTTATCAGCTACCTTATGATGATATTAAGACAATTTTCAAAAACCATTCTATGGATTCCAGAAACAAGGGTAGGGCTAGTCAAGCTTTGGCCAGTTCCTCTTCCTCCAACACATCTATCAAGAGTGAAATTTGAAACATGTTCAAATAATGTAAAAGTGAAATATTACACTCTTGTTCTCTAGAAATGGACACCATGCAAATCAAGAGGAAGTGGGAGGAAGCAAAGAGAGACTTAGCTATCTTTTTCCCTATATGCACTAGAAGACACCCTATAAATGAATGTCCATTAAATGTAATAGTGGTTTGCTTGGTCTGTGAGGAAATACATTACATAGATAAGTGCCCTTCTCTTCTTTGAATGAAGGTTCTATACCAAGTGGCTGAAGGTGGGGCTGAAAAAATCTATTATATCAATCAAAGGAGGCATCAAGGACCTCAGCCATACCAAGAGGGCATGAAAGGGACATCCTATTCCTATTACAACCCCGATCAAAATGCATAACTTCCACCTTGGTTTTATCCTGATCATTCTTCATGGTCCACACCTTGTCCTTGGTATTTTCACCTCAATACCCTTCCTAACCTTCTAGTTAGTCATTTTAGCCATATGCTCATCCACATCCTCAGTGGAATACCCCATCAAAAGGTCGGATGCCTCCATTCAACCAAACTCTAGCCTTACTACATCCACCTCCATATCAACCGCAACTCCTTCCTCTTGCTCCACCGAAGCAACCTCATATGCCTACTGAGCAAAATCCAAACCCAAACAATAAACAGGTACAATAGGTTAGTGGAGAGACATCCTAGCTTACCTACATCGTGGAAATTTAGGAAATCAACCTTAGGTCTGGAAGAGTGCTTCTAGATAACCAACCTCCATCTCCACCTAAGGACCTTGAGGAGGAAAGGGAAGAGAGTGTTCCTAAATCCAATCCACCTCCTGTTCCTAAAATATTGATTCATCCTAGTCAACACACCCTAAAAGAGATAGAACTTCTGAGAGAATTGAAAAAGGTGTGTGTTAAAATCCCACTCCTCTAAGCCATCAAGCATGTCCACATATACAACAAGATAATAAAGGAGAAATTATTCAAACATCCTGGGAGGAGAAAGAAAGACACCCCTACCATTAATTCCATTTGACAGTTGTCTGACTTAATGTTAGGGAGAGTGATTTTCCCAAAGTACCTAGACCCTAGAAGTCTTGTGGTAGATGTGCACATTGATGGAATCATTGTCCCCAAAACCTAGATTGATATTGGGGATTCTATCAATGTGATGACTAAGGATACCATGCTCAAACTGAATCTCCAAGCCTTAAGAAAGACCACAATAGTATTGCAACTTGCAGGCAAATACATAGTTGCTCCCGAGGGAGTTGTTGAGGATGTGATGGTCTCTATCGATCCCTGGGGGTACCCTGCTCACTTCTTATTTCTGCAGCCGAAGACCAAATTTAATTGTTATCCTCAACTTGCAGAGCTAAGAATGTGACCATTAAGAATGGGCATTTGTCCAAACAGTTGGTCTTGTACCCTCCTGCTCAACAATCCCTGGAGCACGACTTACCCTTATGGTTGGAAGAGGAGGAGGAAGATGAAGTATACCATACGACATCCTACCCAATGTGTACCCTAGATGTTATTATAGGAGGAGGGGCATCCTGATGAAGATTACCTCATTCATAAAATCCTCCTGAACCAGCCCCCCAACACCATGCCTCTTTATGATATGGTGAAGAAATCTAAAGACAACCCTTGGATGGATTTGTGCCTAGTCGGCTCAAGTCCTACTCATGTCAAAATGGTAGAATTGGATGCATCTAAAACGTTGAAAATAATCCTCTCTCTCTCTCAACCCATCAGAAAGAGATGTTGTGCAACATGCTGAGAGAGCACTCGGATGATTTTGCCTCAAGCTATAAGGAAATGAAGGGAGTGCATCCTTTGGTGTGTACTCACCACATCTACATTAAGGAAGGATGCAAACTAGTGTGACAACCTCAGAGGAGAATGAACCTAGCCCTCAAAGACATAGTGAAAGAATAATTGCATAAGTTGTTGCACATGATTCATTTACCCAATCTTAAATAGTGAGTGGGTGTCTCCTCTATTTTTGGTCCCAAAGAAGAATGGAAAGTGGAGTATCTATGTGGATTACAAAGAAATAAACAAATCCAGTAATAAATACCATCTTTCTCTACCTTTCATTTATCAAGTCTTGGAGAGTCTTATAGGGAAGAAGTTCTTCTATTTCCTGGATGGATTCAATGGTTATAATCAGATCCAGATCAGCCTAGAAGACCAAGATAAAACCACCTTTAATTTTCCTTATAGTAAATTTGGTTATAGGGTCCTTCCTTTTAGATTATGTAATTCCCATGCCACTTTTGAAAGTGAAGTTCTCAGCATCTTTATTGAGCTAGTCCATGACTATGTAGAAATCTATATGGATGATTTCACTCCCTATGTGTGTGACTTCCTAGAGGCTCTCTCTAACTTGGGGAAAGTATCAAATAAGTGAATTGAGATGAATCTATCACTTAGTCCCGAGAAGTGGAATTGTTGATGAATGCAGGGACTATTTTTGGGTCACTCAATATCCCAAGATGGACTACAAGTGGACCCAATTAAAATTGCCATGATAAAAAAGGTCCCTACTCCTCAAAATAAGAGGGATGTTGGGAGTTTCTTAGGCTTAGATGGATATTACAGGAAATTTATCAAAGACTTCAGCAAAATATCCCCACCATTATTTGGACTACTGGTAAAGGGCTCTAAATTTTGCTGGTTAGAAAGTTGGCAAGAGGCCCTAGAAATATTGAAGGATGATTTGACTACTGCACCCATACTTAGAGGCCCAAATTTGGCTCTTTCTTTCCCCATCCATGCTCATGTATCTGAAAAATATATAGTACAAACTCTAGGCCAGATATATGACAAGTTTCCTTATGAAATTTAATTCATTAGAAAAAATCTGTCCAAGGCTGAATTGAAGTACACAGTGACTGAAAACGAACTCCTAGTTATTGCCCATTCCTTGAACAAATTTAGAAACCACATCATTGGTTATCAAACCTATATGCACACTGACCATGTGGCTATCAAATACTTAATGAACAAGCTTGATGTAAATTCTAGAATTACTAGATGGTTTCTTTTATTACAACAGCTTTATTTAACTATTATTGGTAAGCCAGGTAGAGAATATGTAGTTGCAATTTTTTGTCTAAACTTACTTTTCCTATAGGTGAGGAAGGAATGGTTGATGATCAACTTCTAGATGAGAATTTATTTGCTATTTCAGTTCTCTCTCCATGGTTTTCTAACATAACCAACTACCTAGTTGCTGCAAACTTCCCTCCAAATCTATCATCTAGGGAGGAGCAGAATTGTAAGGAAGAGTGCCCCATTCACTTAGATTGGGAGCAATCTCTTGAAGCTCGACCTAGATCAAATTTTGAGGAAGTGTGTAAGGCAAGAGGAAGTCTTTGATATCCTTCTAGCTTGTCATGATGGGCCTTGTGGACGTCACTTTGTAGCCAAGCGGTTAGCTTTCAAGGTACTACAAGCTAGCTAATAGTGAACCACTCTCCACCAAGATGAAAGAAGATACACCAGTCGATGTGATCAATGCAAAAGGATGGGAAAACGTACTCCCAAATATTTGGACGTTACAAAGGCACAACAGGACAGGATTCTCCAGCTGAATGGTTTGGAATGAATTTAGGATGCAGGCCCTCCTACACACTGAAGTTATCCAAGTACACAGGAATGTTTGGGATGGCAAGAACATCAAGGAAAAGCTTTTTCAAGAAGGGGATTGGGCTCTGTGACATGACTACAGGTTCAAGGAAATGAAAGGAAAATTTATGACAAGGTGGTTAGGCCTATACCTGATATAGAAGTGTCAGGACAATGGGGTTGTTAAAATCAGGATCATTGATGAGGAAAGTATTCCCTTGCTTGTCAATGGATACATATTGAAATCTTACAAGGGACATCTATCTGAGGAGGAGTTCATCAAAACCATTAGTAAGGAGGTAAATGTGATTGGAATTTTCCTAGCTTCCAAGTCACACACTTTTGGAAGGCTATTTTATTTGTGAAAAAAGAGAAAAAAGGAAAAAAAGGAAAAAAAAAACAATAAGAGCCCTGGATGAAAACCTCTAAAAGGAATCTGAGGCCAACTCTTGGGTCGAAAACCTCCTTGAGGAAACCCAAGAGTGAAAAAGGAAAATAAAAGGATCTTTGCGTGAAAACCTCCCTTGAGTTGCCTAGGGTAGGAAAGCATGTTGAAAACCTCTCTTGAGGCAGCCTGTGTGTCTTTCAGGAAAAAAAAAGAATACCATGGTAGGGAACTCAAAACCTGTCCACTAATAAATTTTGTAATTTTGCAGGTTTTGAAATCATTGAAAGATGCAGAGCTACAGGGATGGCATGCCAATTTTCATTCCAGTTCTCCCTCTATAAAATCCATCTTATCCATGACAACCATGTTCCTACCACTCATATCCATTTTCAGGCATCAAAAATATATTTTTTTTGCATTTTCTGGCTTGCTGCAGGATTTCTTGTAGCTAATACAGGAAGATCGTATAGCACTATAGGATGTCGTGAAATGATATAAGAAAGGAGACCTGATAAGAAAATTATCATGCATTCCTATTCTAGGTTGATCAGGGACCTCACACTTCATCAAATCACTCACCCATCATTCATGCATCCCTAGTCCAAATCACCATAACCATACCTATCTCTTTCTCACTAAAGAAAAAACACAAGGAAAATGACAAAAATATAATGAATAAACCAGGGGACATGTCCTCCCTTAGATCAGCCACTCACTAGTCCATCAAAGCTCATCCATCATCCTCCAACCCCTACATGACTACCCAACATCCCTCTAAGAAAAAACCATTGTAAAAGGAAGAAAAGAGGGAGCTATAGGATCTCTTGTAGGACATATAGGATTTCCTATAGCAACCAGTTCCATTAATGCAACAAGCCTCAGACTTCATTTTTCTTCCCAACTAGAGTAAGGAGCAGTACGATGATCTCTGAAAACCTTGTTTTCTTAGCTGACTCCACAATAGCAGCAACAACAAGGAGATACCAAGCACCTTCACACATGAATAACCAAGAAGTCAGTTATATAAGAATGATGAAATACACAGAAAGAGAGCAAAGGAGAACTTCCCTAAGAAGCAACAAAAAAGGAAAATATTCCAACATTCATTGATCAACAAAAGGAAGGCACATGTATGGAAACTTACCCAGCTCTTTCATAACTACGATATAATGGAAAATGTATAAATGTCGAAGAAAGGTATTTTTATAAGCTGGAGGTGGCCAGGTAACTTGGCCAACCTCAGTTCATGATCAAAAGGTGAGCTCCCAATCAACATGACACATTAGAGTGTCACATCAATGGGAATCAGTTAGAAAAGTGGTTGAATCAGTTGAGGGGGCGTGGGTGGTGATTACATGGAGAAAGTAAATGATCACCAACGGTGGGCCAATGACCCCACTTAGGAAATCTCATACCAGTGCCAGCCAACATGACACTCTGAGACTCAACCAAAAATAGCATAAACCCCAGACTTTCATGCACTTTTTCTGTTATTTGAAGATAAAATATATAGGGACAAGATTAGGAAGCCATCAAAAAGTTGAACCCTAATCTAGACATCCTATAGGAGTCAACTATAGGAAACAACTACAGGAAGCTCGGAAGGCCACATGAAGCTACAAGAGGCACTGGAATTCCACAGAAAGTTTGCAAGGGGATTCCTAGGGTCAACTTGGTCATCAATTAGCATAATTATAATCATTATAGTGAGAAGTAAGTGGTCAATATCTCCTCTATCCATTCTTTGATAATTCATAAACTCTGCATTATTTTAGTAATTACAGTCAGCTTGGGAATTAGACAGAGTTTGGGCCTATAAATATTTATGGATATAAGGAATTGAATAAATTACAGTCAAATACTAAAATGGTTGAGCTGTCAACCACCTTGAAATTCATATTGAAGCTATCCTACAAAAGCTCCTAAACTTAGTAAAATAGAGAAGAAAATGGTAGGGGGCTTCAACAGAGGAGAACCTGCAGATGCATCAGGAATACACCTTCATCCCCCTATGGTAGATATATTTAAGATGCATCACCAGTTATGATTATTTGAGTTACTTAAGGGATATGATGATGATATAACCTATGAGTTTTCCATGGCAGTAAACCCTCAAGAAAGAACAAGTGCTACCACTATGGAGGGAGGGTTGTTTATTACCATCAACACTAATGTGATCAATGGAGTGACAAAATTTCATCTAGGGGTTCAATGGAGAAAGGAGTACAAGGCCAATATCATCTTTGCCAAGAAAAAATTATTCCTAAATGATGAAAAGTGAATTGAAGATAAAAATGGGGTCAAAAGGGACTACCTTCCCTATCCCTGGGATTAGGTGGGCTACCATATCCTTAAGTACATTTCTTTTAAAGGGAGACTAAGTGTATTCTATGGCTACCAATTGAGACTCCTCCATGAGTTGATATTTAGAGCCAGAGTACCCATAAACGAAAGGCACATTATGCCTTATTTCCTTTTACAGTCATTATAGACATGAGTGAGAAGGTGAAAGAGGGGAAGCACCAGCAATTAGCACACCATGGTCTCATCAAGCTAATAATGGAATATGCCTTAACGTAGTCGAGAATTCCTATTCTCTAGTCCACATTTAGGGACATGGACATATAATCCATCCTTGAAACTCGAGCCCTTGAACATGGTGGGACCCTAACCTCTAGTGTTGAAGAGGAAGAGGAGGAAGAGGAAGGAGAAGAGGAGGAATAATTAGAAGAAGAAGCAGAGGTAGACAAAACAAAGGAAGAAGAAAAGGAAGAGGAAGAAGAAAATAAACAAGGAGAGGAGGAGAAGAAGGTAGAGACTAGCCTTGAGAAAAGTATTGCACTTGAAGAAGAGGAGATATCCCCAAGATTGTCTCCTAAAGCCACTGAAAAGGAGAGAGATGCTACCTTGGCTGCCTTGATCACACCCATCAAGTCCAAGAGGAAAAGGCATAGGTAGACTCCACTATATTTCAAAATAAGAAGAAGCAATAGGATTAAGCGGGGGAAGCCACAAACACCAATAAGAACACCCATTATAATTCAAGAATCACAAAGCAAGAAGGATGACCTAGAGTCCATGGGAATGAAGGTTGAGAAAGTCACATCACCATAAGCAACCACAAAGTCTACCATCTCTTATGTCAGGAGGCCTGTCACTAGGTCAACATCATCTAAGCAAATGAGGGCACCTATAACCCTCCAACAGAAAGGAACATGCTTGCTATAGATTCCCAAAAAGTGGTACAAGAAACAATGGTAGTGCTACAAGAAAGATAGTAATAAGGGGAAGTGTAGGAGGAGGGGAAAGAAGGCAAGGAAGCAACACCACAGGTACAGGAGGGGGGGTCTTCTCCAAGACATTTGAGGGAGATTTTCCAGAGTTTCATGAGCCTAGCTCACAACCAAATATGAGCTCCTACTACAAGTTCGTTTAGGGAGGTAGAGTGATACCACAAAAATTTGTAATCCCTCTCTTCTTTGAAATTGAAAAGAAAGAGGAAGGACACATCGATTGATGCAAATTGCCAAGTCAAAGAAAGTAGAAGATGTGGTCCATGTCAAAGAAACCCTCCTAGGGATGGGCAATGTGTTGAGTGAATTGAGAGATAAAGGTAACACCTTGATGACAAAGTTGCAGGCTGAAAACACATCGTTGAGGAGGAAGTTACAAGAAAAGGCGAGCCAATTAGCCACCATGGCAAGCCTCTTCAGAGAGGCACTTCAATGCAGATTTCCATCCAAATCATATTCACTATAACTCAAATATCAATGGATTAAATTTCAAATTAAGACATTGGCACAACAGGGGACAATGCCATTCCAATATTGTAGGAAATTCATCGAGCTATGTGACAAGAGCACCGTTGAAGACAAGGCCAAATTATCTTAATTCTACCTGCACAACTTCCTTCATAGACTTGAATGTGTGGGAAAAAAATGTGAATTTGGGGGACTTGTAGTTGATGGCCCTTTCATCATGGATGAGTCATGAGGAGGTCAGGGCTGATGAGGTGAAGATAATAGTAGAAAAGGAGGAAAGAGATCCCCTCTATATTAGAGCAGAAGAAGTAAATTCCATGGTTGTTATTAGTAACCACAAGATCATTCCAATGATGCTCAACTTACACCAAGATACTTGCCTACCCAAGAACATTCCATCTCCCATTTTGAGAACACTTTAAGATTTTTGGGGACTGAGAGCCAACAAGCATGCCAGAGGAGATGGAATAAACTCCCACACAATCTTCAAATCAGGGAGTACTACTCTCCTCAGAGATTGATAAATGCATTGGAAATGATAGACATGTATAAGAAGGCCATGCAAATACTTAAGATCAATTGGATTGGACTAAAGCTCAGTCCACCTCTGCTATTGGGTTTGCTGGAAGGTATGAAGGAAGAATACTGATCCAGATTTAAACAGGAACGCAATAAAATACAGAGATAACCATAAACACAAAGATGCAGCGGAAATAATACTTCATTTCATTACTGTAAAATATTGAAATATGCTTACAACCAGAAATGGAAATAAACCAGCTAGGGCAATGGTAGCTTATCCCTGAGAAGAGATGTGCGGCTACATGCCTCTCAACTGTTCTAAACTGTGTTACAATGAGGCTCGAAGGCCTATTTATTGTTGAGAAATAATGGAAAACCCTTCACATCCCGAAACCTAACCCTAGAAGATGAAACGCCAAATTGTGGGCCCCGTTTGGGTAAATTGGTACATCAATTTCCCGGGGTCGTAACTTTGGCATACGATCTCTGTTTGACGCGTACGATAGCTTGTTAGAAAGATATATCCGAGTACTACCACTTTTAGGGCCTCAAAACGGCTCTGGAAGTTCAGGACCCGAAAAACTGCTAAAAATAGTAAACTGTGCTACAATTTAGGAAACTGAAAAAGCTAAAAGAGACAGTTGTGGGGGTCCAAATGGGATAGGTGGGTGGCCACCAACATCCACCTGGATCATTCCTCTCCCCTTAGGAAGCAATGGTCCCCATTGCGTTGAGTTCATCCCTGAGATGAGGAAGCTTCTGCTGAGCTGGGTCTCTGGTGAGCTATTCTGCAATCTCTGCTGTGACCAGAAATGGTGGGAAGCATGGTCGGCGATGGTCCACATTGAACACTTGGTGCAAGTGAAGGAATGGAGGAATGTTGTGCCTCAAAGCATTGTTTCCCGTAGCCTTGGTACTGGTGTAAGGACCATGTTGGAGTCGCTTGAGTTTCTGATGGGTTTTGGTAAGGCGTTCTCTCTGCAGATGTAACCAAACTTTGTCGCCCACCTGAAACTTGTGTGGTACCCCTGTGGGTGAGGAGAAGTTGTTCTTGTGTCTTGTCATGACTGTATCCCTTTGCTGCTACTGCTGCATGGAGGAACCCTTCGCGGGGGTCATGGATGTGATGGCAATCTTCCCCTTACTTTGGGAGTGAACCAGACAGATGAATTTCCTGGTCTGGGAGATGAGCTTGCTACCTTTCTTAGCAGTGATCAAAGATGTGGTCGGAGGTGGGGCTACCTCCGGTATCCTGTATAATGAATTATTTAAAGAAATAATGATAGCACGAGGCCTTGACTCATACACAGCATGTCGCCTCCACAAGTATGGTTGGCCTAATAATACATCACAAACATCCAGAGGTGTAACATCACACAATACCTCATCTGTGAAGGGCTTGATGCTGTACGGAAGGCGAACCTGCTGGCGAACTTTTAGATCTCGTCCTTCGTGAAGCCACCCGATACAGTACGGCTGCGGGTGTGGTGTAGTCGGTAGGCCCAACCGCTTCACGACCTCTGCTGAAATGAGGTTCTTTTGGCTGCCACTGTCGACAATGAATTGTAGCGGCAAACCCTTCACCCACATCTGTGAGTGGAAAAGACGCTCCCCTTCCTCTGGATTTTCAGGCTCATCTTTCTGGATCTTGGCGGTGGCAACAGTGGCGCTGGGATCCGCATCAATGATTTGTTTCTCTTTGCCATTCCCTTTGTCGGGTTCTGGCTCAAGGTCAGAACATGCATCTAATTCGGAAGCCTTCAACTCGGCCACAAGCGACTGCTTGGTCCGACACTCACTTGTGTTATGAGTGGGACTCTTGTGGAACTCACACCACTTTCCTGTGTCCTTCTTCAGCTTCATGGTGTTGTTCTTTTCTTGCGACTTCGACGGGGTGTCTTGGGTCACCCCACCTTTGCTTTGTCCTTTGGGCTTCGGATTTGCAGATCCAAGGTCTCGCTTCTTCTGTTTGAACTTTTGCTCGATTTTGACAGCGTATCGGTATGCTGTGCCAAGTGAGGAGATGTTCAAGAACACCATCTATTCCTGGATGTACTTGTGCAGCCAGCCACGGTATTTGAGTACCAGATGCAGCTTAGAATCTTTGATACCCAACTGTGTGCGAAGGGTATCAAAAATGTTTGTGAACTTCGGCACATCTTGGTCTCATTCCTGCCGCAGTGTGGTCCATTTGATGTATTTGTCCTCATAGCTTCCGACAGGGTAGTACTACTCTTTGATGGCATCCCAGAAGTCATTCCAAGTGGGTGTGGCTGAAAATAGTGAGCCTGTACTTTCATCCTTCTGCTCGCAGTAGGTTTCCCACCAGTCCTTGACGTGGGGGGCTGCTTTGAGAAGAGCAAAAACAATCTTTTCCCGACTTGAAAATTCGTGAACAGAAAAATACCCATCTAGCAGATTTAACCATTTATCTACGGCATCTGCGTCTATTTGACCCTCGAAGATGGGGATTTCAAAATTAACTTGTACCTTAAATGGTGTGGTGTTTCCAGAGTCGTTGTTGGAAGCCGATGTGTCACCTTTGGGTAGCCACTGAAGGATTTGCGCAAAGCTATCCATCATCGTGTTCCTTTGCCGCTCGAGCGCTTCTTCGAGCAAGATTTTGATAGGATCTCCTGCCCCCTCGTCTTTCTTCTCATCTACCATGGGAGGCCGTCGAAATTTGTGAGGCTGGTCTTGCAAAGGTTCGACCAGTTCAAGCCCTAACTCCTTATATCCTGACCTCGTTGGGGACATGCAAAGAAAAACAGAGAAAAAGCAGATCGCTCTGATACCATTGATCCGGATTTAAACAGGAACGCAATAAAATACAGAGATAACCATAAACACAAAGATGTAGTGGAAATAATACTTCATTTCATTACTGTAAAATACTGAAATATGCTTACAACCAGAAATGGAAATAAACCAGCTAGGGCGATGGTAGCTTATCCCTGAGAAGAGATGTGCGGCTACATGCCTCTCAACTGTTCTAAACTGTGTTACAATGAGGCTCAAAGGCCTATTTATTGTTGAGAAACAATGGAAAACACTTCACATCCCGAAACCTAAACCTAGAAGATGAAACGCCAATTTGTGGGCCCCGTTTGGGTAAATTGGTACATCAATTTCCCGAGGTCGTAACTTTGGCATACGATCTCCGTTTGACGCGTACGATAGCTCGTTAGAAAGATCTATCCGAGTACTACCACTTTGGCAAGCAACATGAGTCCATGTTGTCCCAGATTCCCAAAAAACGTCGTTTAGGGCCTCAAAACGACTCCGGAAGTTCAAGACCCGAAAAACTGCTAAAAATAGTAAACTATGCTACAATTTAGGAAACTGAAAAAGCTAAAAGAGACAGTTGTGGGGGTCCAAATGGGATAGGTGGGTGGCCACCAACATCCACCTGGATCAAATACGACAGAAATGAGTGGGAAGAGATAGAGAAAAATTCAAGGTTCTATCGTCAGGAAAAGACACCATCCACAGAAGCCTAGGATGTCAAAGAGGCCAACAGGGCTATGAAAAATATGGATATAGATGACTAGGTTTCTTAGAGGATAAGCAACAATTTTAGTAGGGGGTGATGATGAGGCTCATCCATAGGTAAACTATATGGGTCACAATTCCACTCTGCAACATATTAAATTGACGTTTCTCACATTTATTTACATATTTTGTTATATTTTTATTAGTGAGAAGAGTAAACGTGAGTTACTATGTCATGTGGCTGAATGTGTGTTGGAATTGGAGCAGTTTTGGGTTGACTTAAGTGTGGGAATTTAGAGTAGGCAAGCAAGAGAGAGTTTAAGAGTTTTTCTCCATACTTAAATCCTTAAATCATTGAAATATTTCTCCACTCTATGGCATCAGCTCGGTGTAACTAACAACCAAGAAAACCGAGTTCATTGGCAGCCAAGCCAGTGACAGTCAAGGAAGAGTTATTCTCGAGTTAGGGAGCCAATTATCCATATTTTCTAGAGAGTTATTGGTAGCTCCAGTATTGTATAAATAAGAGAACCAAGGGACTAATTAGGATTTGAATTGTTCTTGTATCCAAGAGGTCATTTAGAGCTAAAACATTTTGATTATTATTTTTATGATGTACTTGACACTTTTATGATAATGAGAATTTCTTTTTTGATCCAACACTGAGTTGGCTCATGGGCTAAAGGTCTTGGGTTGGGGACCAAACCTAGTAGTAGAAGTTCCTCTTTTGTAGCTATACTGTCAAAATATAATGATAGTTAACTGCTGAAGTTTATTTATGTCTTTCTATTAGATTAGAAAGTCTTAAATTATTTCTTGACCTTGTTTCAATTAGGTTAAAGAGTTTTGTATTGTTTTTTCCTCGAATATGTATGAAAAGGAAACACTTAAGACTATGGATGACAAACAGTCTCATCAATATGAATGGCTGCTAAACATTTTAGATCTGCAGTAACTGATAGAAACAACACCTACCAAATTCCTGATCTATGGCACAGTCATAGTTAAAAAACAAAATGAACTAGTGATAATAACTCCAATAATCCAATAAAAACTAGATATACAAAGAATAGATTTTATTATAACACCTATGAAGGGAACAATTAATTGTTAGCAGTCCCCCTCTATGGGATGGGTTCTTGGCTATCCTCAAACGTCTTTAGCTTGTCTAAAGTATCTCTCCTCTAAAATGTGTAAACCCAGCAAATAAAATACTTAAGCTCAATGGGAACTCAAATGGAATAAAAATGGCGTGCGACGATGATAATAATGAGAGATACAATAGTTAAAATAGTCAAAAGTGGATAATGAATGGAAAACCCTTCTATTTATAACAAAATATTGAGTTGTCCTTGAACAGTGAGAAATAATCAAATATTATTAACCCCATTCTTTCAATAACCACTTGGAATATTTTATTATATTTGGTTAGGAGGGAAAAAGTATTTAAACTTTTATTTAGAAATAATAAATAAATAAATGATTTGTTTATCATCTCAAAAAATTGGTTAAGGAATAACAAACAATTAATGATTTATTTAATTATTCCTAAGGGCTTTAGTCAAATTTGACAAGGAATAATAATTAATTAGTGACTAATTAATTACTCCTAGTGAAAAATAAGATAATTAATTCATAATTGGGTCAAATATGAGAAGGAATAATAATTCAACAATGGTTTAATTAATTATATAAGAAAATTAAATAAATAGTGATTTATTTAATTATTCTTCGTGGGTTTAATTATAAATTAGTTAACAAAGGTTGTTTATTAAGTAATTTTTTAGAGTGAAAGAAATTTTACTATGGTAAAATTGGTTTTACATGGTGTACATTGATCCATCTAGTAAATTAGGCTAGATGATCAATTTTTTGGTGATAACAGATTTCCCCCCAATGTATATGTGTTAGGAGAAAAATGTATGACCGAAGTACATTGTAAAGAAATAATCACTAGACGACAAAGTGGAGTCAAAGAGAGAGAGAGAGAGAGAGAGAGAGAGAGAGAGAGAGAGAGAGAGAGAGCAATAGAGCTGAAGTGAAAGAGGATAGGGACAGAGAGGGCAAGTCAATGCAAGTCTCATTTTATGTTTTGGTACCAAATATTAGTGAGAAGGGGGAGGAATACCTATACCAGATGAGATAACTCAGTACAAAAATAATGATGCACCCAGAAACATAAAACTGAACAATGAAGTACATGCTAAATGGTACATGAAACGCTGGCATAACTGAGCAATAAAATGATACAATGTGTCCCATATACATAATGCACCTGGAAAAAAATGAGCCAGGACTGAATACAATAATATCTAAGTATATGAGATATAATGTCCCTTCCCTAAAAAACTAGGTGGGAGGGAGGGTAGAACAACTGAAGAAGCCCTACTAAATAGGGAAGGGCTCTGCAAAACTGAACGAATCATCTGAAGGAGATGTTCATGCTATGAAGACTCCAATCAGTAGTAACTGAACCCATCAAATCTGTGGAACTGCATCTGAGACTGTAGCATAATAGGAATGCATATTGGCATGTGGGGGGCTACCTGAAGGGCCACCCCCTCATGAGGTCTCAAACATCTCACACACACCAGGGAATCATTTGTACAATTTGTTGCATCATTGGACCATCAAGTGTATGAATCATGAACATGGAACAACCAAGTCAAAGGGAAATAATGAGTCCCTCTGCTCGATCTAAGGCACCGAAAAAGAATGGAAGTTGCAACCAATATACACCCCCCTCTAGGCCGTTCTTCTTGAATAAATGAGCTGATGTTGACAAAATAAGGCAAGCGATAGGTGAGGCAATGAGGATACTGAACTAAGGCACGAGGAAAAATAGTAATGTGATTGATGGAATGACACCAGGGACAATGGATAAAATGGGACCGAGGGACAAACAGATGACTTCCCTTGTGAGGGCATAAAGTGCATGGTTGACCTGGCAGCGACTCACTGAACTCCAAAGGGGATGGGGGAGAGTATAACTAGAGTCCAAAATGGGTGGCACAGGATGAAAGGTATGCAAATACAGATGGAATATTGTGACATGATATAATGGGATATGAAACATACTCCATGGATGCAAGGGTGACTCATCGAGGATGCTCTGAACAAGGTTGACTCAATGACGCTGCCACTCAAAATATGGCTGGTTGTTGCCATGAAGGCATGAGTAAATGATGGTTACTCATGACAAAAATCAACATGTGAGATAAAAGTCACCAAGGAAAGGTGGTCCCCAAAGTACAAGAGTCGCATATGAAGAAATTCGATTTTGATAGATGACGGAGTGACTGTTCTTCGAAAGATGACTTCCTGGTGAATTATCAAATCATTAAAAACTGACAAAGGCCCATTATAGTACTCGATGTGAGTTTTCCAATGGTGCTAATGGTTCATCAAACTAAGCTATGGTTTGGTCGCAATGGGTGACAGATAAATTGTGGATTTGTCTATGAAAGGACATCTTCCCTCCAATTTGAATTCATTTGCTACGTGAGATGTGGTGAATTTCAAGAGGCGGAAGAGGCCCTAAAAATTGTGGAGATCATAGTAGAAAAAACAACCGTTAGAATAAGGATTTGTGACTTTTAGGTAGGTGGCTTACTCATCTCTTTAATCTTAGTGTTTTATTTCTTGATTTTTGGAACTCTGTAGCTCCTGGGGAGACCTCTTATCCTCTTCATGGTCGCATCACACTTTTTGGGCCCATAAGTGTGATATGGATCACACGAAATAGGTGAAAACTTGTGGTCCCAGTCTTTCTAGGAAGAAAACTTGGATTTCGGGTTGAAAATAGGGGTGGTTTGTTGTCTTGGTGGGGGCTATAGGTTGATTAGTGTACACTGGTGTTTTCTTCTCTAAACTCACAATAGATGTGGTATTTTGAAGGCATGGTAGAGTTGAAAATCAAATAGTGTGAGTGAGACTTGAATACCCTTCGATCCAATATTCAGAGGGATTACGGGGTTCAAGGGGAATTGGCTCACTATGAGGTTCTCCAGTTGGTGGAGAACCCATTGGTGAGGGCAAGTGAGCCCTTGCTATTGAGAATTGTGAGATATTCAGATTCAGAATAGGAGGTATTTTTTGTGCAGGGGCACATGATTGATCTCACATTATAGGATATTTATTCGTTGACTAGAATCGCTCCCCTAGGAGTGGTGGGGGATATACAACTGGTGCTGCCTCATGGGAGGAACATTACATAATTTGTGGAGTGCCATTGTCCATGGGATGTGTATGTGAAAGGCATAACCATCCTGATTGGTGATCTAGACAGGCTAGAGACACCGGTTGTTTCCGCAGCTATGCTACGGGTCTTGGGAAGCTAGGCGTTCCACCACATCACTGGTGGGAAAATGATGTTGGTTGAGAGTGTTTTGGATGCGACCTACTATGGGTGGACCCGGATGATGCTGTCATCAATGAAACAATAGTTAAGTCTCTGCAGGAGGCAGTTGAACCATGAATGTGCTTTTAGTACAGTACTATGTGCATTCTTCTTTGAGAAGATACCCACCCTCCGTCTTCATGTACAAATTTGACATGGGCGCCCATAGCAGCCTAGGATGCGCCATTGGGGGAAACTAATTTGGAGAGGAAGAGGAGGGGGAGTCAGACAGATGTACCGACCTGAGTTTTTCACACATTGGAATCATATCTCGCTCCACTTTGACGACTATCATTATAGTGGGATGAACTATCAAGGTGACCCTGACTTACCGCTTCCAACCGAGCGAGCATGGGGAATAGACAGTAAATGTTAAGTTTTTATTTTTATGGTGCATTACATATTTTTATCACATGTATATGGTAATGAATGTAAAATATGTGGTATGCACACATACCACTGGTAAAACTGGTAGGATATGCAGGATGAGCCACAACACCTGGGGTTGCAGATCGGGGGACATCGTCGTCACGTTAGGTTCTAGAGGATAGTGCGCTACTCATTGATATACACCCTAGGTGTGAGGTACTCTTGACCAGAGTTCCTGAGCATGAATGGCATGAGTTAGACGATTGATACACAGATGAGTGTACCATAATCCCCTTAGAGTGGCGACATATCATGCACTAAATGGTGATGGTTGCTCAAGTAGTACACATGGAAAATTTTAGGGGCTACTGTTTGCCATGTGGGCTAATTTTCCATGATTTTTCCACAAAAAATATTCACCAATTTCTAATTTTATAATAGACGATTCACCGAAATTTTATAATATAAAATTATTTTACCTTAAAATTGCAACCGTTATATAGAGGCTATATATAAAATCATTATAAATTTGAATAGTTTTACAAATATATCAATAAACATTTTATAGTTTTCATATTAGGGATTAGTGAGATTCGCCAATGGTTTTAAACTTCAATAAAATTTTCCATCCTTAAAATTTTCCTTCAAGTAGGTGATCTACGTGCAGATAGAGCAAAGCCTTTGGCTTGGGATCTGCCAGATAGTGGCTAGATATGGGGACATGTGGGTCCCTTTGGTTTTGATTTTTGGAACATGTTATGGGCACCTCTAATGTATTTATAGATATGGGATCAAAAAACTGATATGATACATAATATGATTATACATGTTTATAAGATGATGATGGTTCGCTATGTGTTGTGTTTTATGGTTGTCTTCTATGGCATACATGTGATAAATGCCAATGCAGAATGTTATTTGTAATGGTATCTACATAGTTATTTTGGGCTCTAGGAACATGACTGAAAGTAATGGTTTCAAATTCATGTACCAACAACTTAACTCATAGGTATTTTCTAAGTAGGACTTGGTTATGCACATGATACACACCATTCAAGTGCATGAAAAGTGGCGAGGAATCTAAAAAAACATGAAGATGAAGGATGCGATGAGTGAGGGCATCGCCTAAAAAACCTATCACTACATCATATTTGGCATAGTTATTGGTGGCAGATCCAGTGTACACACTGTTTGAAAGGAATAACATATGAAACGGGGTAAAAATGGCATAGGTTTTTGAGGATAGATTCTTGGATAAGCGACTCACACGGTTGTCATGACGAGTATATGGTGTGGAGGATGGATCGATCTAAAAGGTGTAAAAGGAAATGGATGAGATGATGTAGTCAACCTAACTTCATGACAGAAATAGAGACACGCAAATCAAAGGGATATGCTATGATAAATATTTCTTGAAGTAGAGTGCATTGGGCGAACTAGGAAGGAGATGGCCTTCAGAATCCTCCAAAAATATTCCCCCTTGCCTAAGTGCAAGGGTAATTAGTGGTAGACATAACTTCCATGATGTCCTCATCAAAATGGAAGATGAGTGGATGGGAGGAAGACTAACTACATGATATGACAACTGTACCTGGTGCATCAACTTGAGAAAGATGGTTCACATACGCATCATCTTGAAAGGTAGATGATGAGCTAGTAGATGAAGGATATACAAATGTTGAGACCTGGGATTTTCTTGAAAGAGGTTCGACAGAAGCATGCACAGAAACCTCAGGAAGGTTTTCTTGTGAGGAACTCAAGGATGATGACGAGTAAATGATATGGCTTGTGGAGTCCGTCATCTCAACATCACGGGGAGGGATCACGATGGTGGGACCAGAGTCCCCCTATTTTGGTTTACTAGTGGTACTAGAATCCACGGGTAGAGGAGTAGGTGTTCCACTATGAGTGGTCTCGTATTCCTAAAGTGCCTCAAGGAAATCATGAAATTCATCGAGACGAGGGCAATAATGGGAATAGTGACCATGATGATCACACAAGGAACAAGGGAAATTTGTGTATAGTGTTATAAGTTTCTTGGGTGGACCCAGTAAGTGAACATGGACTTCAGGAATATTTGACTCAAGGAAAATTTCATGAACCAAAGGTTTGTGATGAGGAAGCTCAAGGAAATTATTGGTGGTGTGCCCAATAACTTTACACAAAGCACATAGAGGTGACGACTTTGTGGGCTTGGGGGCTAGAGGATCTTGGGGAGCCTTGTCCTTAGGTTATTTCCTCTTAGAGTTGCCCCCTATTTGGATGTGTTCACAATAGGAGTGGGTTCCTATTGAGGTTATGATGGAACTGAAGAGTGGCAGGGGTCATAGCAACCATGTTGAACTGAGGTCAAAGCATGATAAGATCTTAGCTTACCAGGAGGAATTCTTGTAGGGGGACCAATGTACGATACTGGGATCCCCAAAGTAATGTTAGGAAGGAACAACAAAGCCATGAAAAGGACATAAAATATTTGCAAAGGAGGAAATAAGAAAGGTATCTAGCCTGCAGGATAATTTCATGGCGTGACAACTCCTGGATGGTTGAGACCTGGAGGAACAATTCTTGGTCAGAATATAGGAGAGGCACCCACAAATGGAGGAGGTCATGGGGGTGTGGATACGGATGGGTTGTTTGGGATGTTGACCACAGGGTGTTGAGGGGATAGTTGCAGATGAGGTGTACCATACTACTTGAGAGCAACCTATGATGCTTGTAACATGTAGACACTCAAAGCATTAGGCTCTGAGATGAGAGGGAGAGGACAAGGGAAAGCACCCAACAAGGAGGAATCTTTGTAGACTTTGGGTGAAACACCAATGAGAGGAGTTGAAGACTGGTTATCTAAAATTGACGAGATAATGGACTCAGGGGGGGTCACAGATGCTGGCTCGTAGTAAGTCAATTGATCGATGGTGATGATATTCTCTTCATGCACTAGTAGAAAATGAGAAATTAGTGACTAGGTGACAAACAAATTTAGTCACCACAAGTTTTGCAAGTGAAATACGACCAAAAATGAGAAATATTAAGTGACACAACCAAAAATGACTAACATAAACAACTAAGATAGTCGCAAGCTAAAATATATGACTAGATAATAAGTAATTCCACTAAAAACGACTAATATGAATGACTAATTTAGTCTAGCAACAAAAGAATGACCACCTAACAAGTATTACAATAATAGAAATCAAATATGTTAGTCATTGTAATTGTGTATGAAAACTTCAAGATGATGGATGAAGATCCATGTCGACAAAACCCAATCAATAATATTTTCCTAAAAAAAACTTCAGAGTTTGTTTCAGTTTGTAAAATAAACACATGTCAAAACTAAAAAAAAAAAACTTTAAAGTGTGTCTAGATTTGTAACATAAGAAGATACCAAAAATTTCCATGGTGATAAATATAACCTCTGTTTTTAAGGGATCTTATGGCCACCTTAAGGTACTATAAGGCAAGCTCTAACATGATTGATGCAATTATAATTCTTTTTGTCACCATGTAAATTCAACCTTAATTCGAGAAGCCCAAATAACCATTAGAAAATGGTGTATCAATTAAAAAAAAAAAATTAAATAGATTTAAGTTTATATAATTTAAAAACATACTATAACCTCTTGGTGCCATGAATTCGAAACTAGGGTCATATGCCAGTATGTAAACTTAAGGTGTTGGAAAAAGATCCACGTGAATAGAACTTCATTCACTCTAAGACCAAATTTGATATTGAACTTAGTAAGTGGATCTCAATGAAATAAGTTCACTACCAAGTGATAACCTATTGGTTAAGAGAATGTGTTTCCCCTTAAAAGGTCATAGGTTCAAAACGAGAGGGGGCTAGAGTATGTATGCCTTTGTAGACTTAGTAGTCAAATAATTGCATGAAGGTGGGTCCCTTATCTGACAAGCAAGAAAATGTCATACACCAATTTTGTGTCTAGCTTGACTGTAACCTTTAAATTAGATAATAATATATAATATTAATATTAATTTTAAACAATAATATTAATAATATAACTTCAATACTTTATTTTGTAGTATTTAAAAGGAGAGAAGAAAAATGTCAATAAAAATGTGAGTCAAACACTTTCCACTCCGATGACAAATTACAGGTAAAAAAAGGTTGATACATCTAGCATTTTTAAAGTCACCAAGAATATTTATATTTACGCGACATTCAAATGAAAATAAAGTTAAAGAATGTGAGGGAGGGAGGGAGAATTCAAATGAAAATAAGGAAAGAATGCGAGTGAGGAGATTTAAATTAGGCTCCTCCACATGTTCATTCCAGTGCAACACAAGTGTTTTCAAGATATTTTAGCTTTACAATGGGGATTTTGTTAGATACTATGATTGGGATTGTTTAGTTTTTATTTTTAGATTTTAGTTGAATTCCTCTCTGCCTTCCATGTTATACAGGGAGCCGAAACCTTTTGAGATGGTAGAAAATGCCACAAATTCGCCTCAATAAATTTTTTCTAACCCATGTCGGCAAAACACACATTGCACTATAGGAATCCATTGGCCCATTGTTGCGTTAAACCAATTAAAGATCCGTTATTCCCTGGTCAAAGGTATCCTAAGTCTAGAACCCCGCTAAAGGCATAGATAAATCATCCAACTTTCTAGAACATAATGAACTCTATTTCTTCTTAGTTTGAAAGGCTTGAAGCAACAAACGTCGGACAGTGAAAGGGTTGAAAGGGTTGAAGCAGCGGATAGTGAAGTAGCAGACAACATATAGTGAAGCAGTGCTTAAGTATCACCAGCTCTAAATTTTGAATGTACGGACAGTGAAGCAATGGATAACGAACAATGAAGCAGTGGCCAATGCAGTGAAACATTGGACAAAGGTAGGCATCAGACCTAGGCATCGAGCTAGTATCTGAGAAACAACTAGAAGGCTGACATATGGAAGTAGTCAATGCAATGTGGTTAGAATATTTCATATGGGTTGTATTGATCGAGGATCTGGAGGCATCTATAGCCTTATGTGCATCTCGCATTGTCTGATTAATCTGTTCTGGCTTGTTGTGGGTTGGAGTACAGGGTGAGGATATATCCTTCTTAAAGCTCTTTTTTCCTACACTTGACCTCATTATTTTGTAACCTTTGAATTAGATTTTGGAACAACCATCTCTTCACAACATACTTATCATCTAAAGGAACACACAACCCATCAAGCATCACATCTAAGCGAACCATACAGTTACACTATGATGAGATATGGATCTTGTAACCTTTAAATATCTCAATATATTCAACAAACAACATTTTATCATAGAACATTGAAATTATTCCTTGCCAGGGGCTTGATCATTTTAGAATTGAAGGAAAATAACCTTAGATCAATAGCAACCATTCCTTAACTCCACCATCACTCAAGTCAAATTTACCGGTCTAGTCTTCAGACACCACATCATGAACTATTTAGGACTTCTTGCAAAAATTTTATACATGACCAAGACAAGTGGTCGAAATCTCTCAAAATGATAAAGGTTAATATACGTACAAATCTCACCCAGATTGAAATAATAAGTTCATAGTGCCAGCAACTGCCAAGATAGCACTTTGAACAAACTATGAACGTCGGTATCTTCACAATGTACCTCAAAACATTCAGCACTTGAACCAACATTCACAAGCTTATCTACCTCTTTTCAATCAAATTTTCTATTAATTAGAGTGAGAATCTTATCAAATTCAATTTCCTCTTTTTGATAGAAACCAAAAATGGTTTCTTGGTACATGTCAAAACTCACATAGCTTATAAGATTTGGAATCAATCATTTATTTCACAATAGGTTTTGAACCTATCTTCATGGAATCTCTTCATACATGCTTTGCACAGTCCTCCTGAAACCTAGTTCATCTTTGTACATAGGAGCAACATAGGATCTACATGTAACTTGTAAAGGCCACCATCTTGCACGCCTCTAGCTAAAGTCCTTGGAGTTACTAAATTGCAATCATTGATAGTGCATTCTTTTCCTTCAAATGCAACTCTATACTAAAAATCTATCTTAGAAGAATTTGAAAAGATTTTTTTCCTCAAACCATGATTAAAAAAAAGATCTTTCAACTCAACCATTAGTCTCTAGAATGAAATGTGGCCCAATTCTTTCATAGGATACATAGTATCATCACCCAACTTCACTCTAGTTCCTTTTTCCTACTCCTGAACCATGCTGAAGAGTGCAAGTCATGTCTTGATATCCCATTATTCATATACCACTTAACACTTGACATAATGTTGAAATATGAACAAGACACTGTAGAGAAGGCAATCTCAAGCTGTGATGATAGCTCATCCACTCTTGCTATAATGTTGGGACTCCTTGAAACCTATTTGTGTTGCTTGTCCTTACCATCTTCTTATTTCGACATTGGTTGGCATAATGTCCCTTCTATTCTTTGGATCTGCACTCTTTCCTATATTTTTTTTCTTAGTCTTCAACTATGTTATTCCTACATTTTTTCCATATTCTGCCATGGATTATGCTCGGGTGATATTTATTATACCTATTTTATATAGAAATTGGGAGTATTTTGACACAAAGTGATTCACATGTCTTTTGAATGTTCCACAAATACGAGTTTCTATATTATTTATCTCCCAATGTATCTTATCCTCCAGACAGACTCTCTAGAATACCAACACTACATTACTGATCTAGTTTATTGTGTTTTTCATAGTCTTTATCAAAGCCTTATGGACTTCATCATAATGTGTGTGAATGATGTCTCCACCTACCATTTTTAATCCTATAATTTAATTTTACATTTTGCTACATGTACATGAGGAACATTTCCAGTCTAAAGCATTTTCAATCCAAGAAACTTATCCCATCAAACCTTATCAGAAGGTGTTATTTACAGATTGGCAATTTGAAACTCATGAAAATAGCTTATGAACCATCAATGTTCTAACCTCAAAATATAAAAGTAAATGCAACCATCCAGATTCCAGTCCTCATGGTCCAAAAAATTCTCTTGTTACCACATCATGACATAATTCTTAATGTTCTCTACAACTAATTCCCTATATTCATTTCGTAAAAATGTTGAAATACCTTCATTAGTACTAAAATATATCTCTTGAGTATTCTTTAGAAACTTGGTGGCTCTAAGTCAGCATTTTATGGGCACTTTGTGGTTCCCATCAACACTAGTGGGTACTTTTCAATGTTGCTGGGAGGCACTTGGTTGACACTTGATGGACTATTAGTCCTCAACAAATTACTAACGAAAGCCTTGAATTTCTAGTATGGTCTCGAGTCCTACCTATACTTTTCACATCATTTATCATTCATACATATTACCCACCTAGAACTCATGAACCAAAGTTATTATGTATATATCTATTTATTCCATTCCTCCTCTGCCTTCTCCTTAAATAGTGTAACATAAAAGCCTTCCTCAAAGTCTTTAGTGTCTTCTTCCCGTAACAGAAAATTATTCCACCAAGTTTTCAGTCTGTTCTTCCTATAACATGTTATGAGGAATTATGTTATATGATACTATTTAATCTTATATGTGTCTCATATACTTCTTGTAATTGATTAGTCAAGAATGCGGTAGTGTCTACCTTTACATATCCTTTGTCATAGTTTATTATTGTTAATCAACCTTGATGTTGGGATTCAAGTCATCATTTCATAGAAACCTGATGGTTCTTGTTAGTGTTTGGTGGATTCTTATTGTGTTTCTTGTGGGTACTTTGTTAGCAATGAGGATGAATGGATTTCACTGCTTGCATAGGTGCAATATCCGAATAGAATTCAGATACTTCAACATTATTCAATATCTCACATTGGTGTGTGAAGGCAACCTTCTTTAGTAAATCCATAATCTCCCAAATTTCCAATACTTGACTCAGTTGGAAAACTTCATCACTAACCCTCATATTGTTTAAGTCACTAAGCCACTTCTCATCCTCATTGTCCATGCCATACATGACACAGAAAGTGTCCAAGGCCATTTCAACTTCACTCTCTAATTGTGAGATATTTCTTGAAGAAGAGGAGACAAAATTAGAACTGCAATCATAATCCTCTATCTTGTCCACTTCGGGTTTTGGTACGTTCCTCGATGAGTTGGATTGTAAAATTGTGGCATTCTTCATGCAATTCTTTTAATAGAGCCCATCACTTGCTATGAAGAAACTCCAAGCTCCAATCCTTCCCACCTCTCCATATCATAGCATGGGTGTAACTATTTGTTGTGCTTGCTTGAATAATTTGTTCTCGCTTATAGTTATACCTTTTAGATCCAAATATTTTCATAGCAAGCATCCATTCATGATCTGAAGCTTCAAGAACAACTTGGGTACCCCATTCTCTCCACCCTCTTTCAACTTCCACAACCAATATATTTGCACTACAAAATAAAAGATCTAAGTGAATTCTTAGATGTGAAGAAAGATAAGTTCTTCGTCTTCTTGTATTCCTTACTATTCCTTAAAGGGCGACCCCATCTCATACGATCTCTCACAACCAGTGATGAATTTCCCCATAACAACTTCCGACCCACCATCCATAGCCATGTGAGAACCCTCCACTTCAAACTCAATTATTGGTGAATTCAATCCCTGAGCAGAACGAGCCCTTGAACTCCTAGAAATGTTGATTATCCTATATTCATCAAGCTTCTACTTTCATACCCTACGTTAAGAAAAAAATACAAAATGATTGATTTTCTAAAAATAAATTACCCTACATTAAAAAAAATTAAAATGACAAGAAAAATCCTTGATAAAAAGCTATGATAACAGAATATTTATGTTTTATTAAGATTTTAAAAAACATCTCTTAGTTCAAGGCAAAGTTGTAGATGATAAGCATAGGTATGTAGTGGTAAAGAAAGGTGGCTAAAGTCAAGAGTAAAGAAAATATTTCTATGGTGGGGTCCCAATGTGTACTACTCTTTTTGATTTTCGATACAAACCTTGGCCCACAAATTCATGCTCCCAAACTTTATACTCTTTGTACAGTTCCCAAGACACACCATTTTTAGTATTTCCTAAAATTACACAAACTTTAGAAGGTTTTCATACCTACCTTTCTTTATATCACTTTTTATCATGATGATGTAAAACATGTCCTGGTAATATGAACTAGCTCACTATGAAAAAAATTGTGTAATTGGCTCCAACTTCACTATAATTTTAGGTATCCTACATATATCTGATTTTGGGTCTCAAAGCATAACAAGCTTGGGGCACAATGTTTTCTTCCATGGTGTTCCATCGTTTGGCTATGTGCATTTCTCTACTTGTATCTTCATTACACCTGGTTGTAGCTCACACCCATGTTCATGGTATGTAAATGACTACTCTTATCCACAACGTTGTTTTATCAATGTTTTCATAGTTTTCTATCAGAGAAATTTCCATTCTTCCACAAATCAAAGGCATAGTTCTTAATCTATGGTGTGAAATGAAGTTTAAAATTGTTCTTGTGAGCCCACCTGAGTAGTCCTTGTCAGTTATTAGTGACCCATTTGTATGGGATGTTATAGACTGACATAATTTGAACAAATTAGCAATGGAAACTCCAACATTGATAGAGAACTGAATCCTTCCACACACATATACCTGACCATGAAAGGAGATGCTATGGAAAATAAGTTGTTAATGAAAACCATATAAATCTCTTTCATTGTGGGAAATTATGTTGTTATGAAACTAGCTCAAGAAAAGATAGAAAAGATAGATCAACGCCTTAGAATTCAGCCTCTTCGAGGGGGCAACCTCCTTTACATTACATAAATGAACAATTCTTGGATGATACAAATGAAAAAACCTCCTTTCTATATATAGGAGTCTAAGGAGTCACAATATAATCCAGCCGACCTAACAATAATAATATAAAGCCACAAAAATAACAATAGAGGGATTCTATGGGGCACAGAAATAACAATATGGGGGTAATAGGGGCACAACAATATAAATAAGGGGTATAACTACAATAGTAATGGGGTAATCACTAGTATTATAGGGACCCAACATGCCCCTCTCCTTCAAAAAAGTGTTGTCCTCAACGCTTGAGTAGTTCTGGATACTTCTGCATAAAATTCTCATCCTCCCATGTGGAATCTTCAGTGGATAAGTTCTTCCACTTGATAAGATACTCTGAAATTGATCGATTTCGTAGCTGTCGAGTTCTTGTTTCTGTGACTGCTTCCGGTTCCAATATAATTTTTCCTTCCTGTCAAGTTCTGGCAATATTGTTTGAATTGGGAGCTTGTCACCTATAACCTTCTTTAAACATGAAACATGGAAAACTGGGTGCAATCGAGAAGCTGCAGGAAGCTCCAATTTGTATGCCATAGTACCAATCTTTTGCAACACCTTGTACGGACCATAATACTTTGGTGATAATTTATTATCCTTCTTAGCTTGCTTTAGGGACATTTGCTTATATGGTTGTAGCCGTAGGAATACCCAATCACCTACATCAAAACTTCTTTCACTGCGATGTTGATCTGCCTGTTGTTTCATTCTATTTTGTGCCAACACGAGGTTATCCTTTAAGAGTTGGAGGACTTGTTGTTGATGTTCGATGTGATGTTCCACTGCCTGAACCTTAGAATTTTCTCTTAAATATGATGTGATGGATGGTGGTTGATACCCATAAAGTGCCATAAATGGGGTCATTTTTGTTGCTGTATGGAAGGAAGTGTTATACCATTCAGCCAGAGGCAACCATTTGACCCATTGTGTCTGTTTATCAGATACAAAGCAACGAAGATATCCTTCCAAACATTTGTTTACTATCTCAGTTTGCCCATCAGATTGAGGATGATAAGATGAGCTATGAGCTAACTGAGTACCAAGACAAGAAAATAATTTTGTCCAAAAATTTCCAGTGAAAATGGGATCTCTGTCACTTACAATAATCTTTGGGTTTCCATGTAGCTTTTGAACTGTTTCCATAAATGCAGTAGAAACTGTACTGGCTTTAAATGGATGTGATAATGCACAAAAGTGTGCATACTTGGTAAGTCTGTCAACTACCACCATGATGACACTCTTTCCCTCAGACTTGGGTAAACCTGTGATAAAATCCATTGAAACCTCCTCCCAACGTTGGCTTGGAATGGATAAAGGTTGTAATAGACCCGGTGTCTTAATTGTTTCAACTTTATTTTGCTGGCAAACCAAACATTCCGCCACAAACTTTTGAATATCTGATTTAAGGCCATCCCAAAAAAATTCCTTCTTAACCCTGTGGTAAGTTTTAAAAATCCTGAGTGCCCTCCTAAGGGAGAAGTGTGCAATTCCATAAGAATCTTTTGTTTTAGCTGGGAATTCTTACAGAGGTATAAGCGATCTTTGTACCATAACGAATCATTTTGCCAGCTAAATGTATCAGAAGTACTGGAATCTTGTTGTAGCTTTCGAATAAGTGCCCACACTTCTTCGTCATTCTTCCATTCCTCCCTTGCTTCGTTTATCCAATCTGGTTGGATAATAGAAATGGCACACAACAATGCTTCCACATCCTCATCCTTTCTTGAGAGTGCATCTGCCACCACATTTTGCTTCCCTTTTTTGTAGATGATTTCAAAGTCATAACCCAACATCTTTGTGACCCACTTTTGTTGCTCTTCAGAGGATAATCTTTGTTCTAAAAAGTATTTAAGGCTATCATGATCCGTTTTTACCTTGAAGTGTCTTCCCATTAGGTAGGGTCGCCATTTCTTAAGTGCATGGAGTATTGCCAACATTTCCTTCTCATAAATAGCTTTTCTTAAAAACTTTCCCTTGATTGGACGACTTTCAAAAGCAATGGGTCTTTCATCTTGCATTAGAACAACACCAATTCCATTTCCTGAAGCATCACATTCCACAATAAAGGTTTTTGTGAAGTCCGGTGTAGCTAAGACCGGTGCTTGGCACATTGCCTCTTTAAGATGTTCAAAGGCCTTTGTTGCTTCTGGAGTCCATGAAAATGAATCTTTCTTCAATAATGTTGTTAGAGGTGCTGCTATTCTCCCATAATTCTTAACAAACTTGCGATAATACCCTGTCAACCCAAGAAATCCTCGCAGATGCTTTATGGATGTGGGGATTTTCCATTCCTTAATGGCTTTAATTTTGCTAGGGTCTACCTTAACTCCTTCATGAGATACAATATGACCCAAATATTCCACCTCCTGGACTCCAAAGAAACATTTGGATCTTTTTGCATATAATTTTTTCTCCTCCAATAGTTGTAGCACCCTGTCAACATGTTCAACATGATCCTTCCAAGACTTGCTGTAGATTAGTATATCATCAAAAAATACTAACACAAATTTTCTAAGGAATGGTTTGAAAATTGAATTCATCAAACCTTGAAATGTTGAAGGTGCATTGGTAAGGCCAAAAGGCATGACCAAAAATTCATAATGACCCTCATGAGTTCTAAATGCCATTTTCGGAATGTCTTCAATCTTCATTCTGATTTGATGATATCCCGAACGAAGATCCAACTTGGTGAAGTAAATTGATCCATGCAATTCATCCAGTAATTCATCAATAACAGAATGGGGAACTTATCTTTAATAGTGAGCTTGTTGAGCTCCCTATAATCCGGACACATGCGCCATGATCCATCCTTCTTGTGCACCAATACTACTGGAGCTGAGAAAGAACTTTGACTCGGTTGAATTATACCAGCCTCTAGCATTTCTGCAACCATACGTTCAATTTCACTTTTTTGGACATAGGGATATCTGTACGGCCTGATGTTTGGAGGAACACTTCCTGGAATCAGATGAATAGCATGATCATGATCACGCATAGGTGGGAGACCCTTGGGAGTCTCAAATACCTTGGAATGATTGTCCAGGACTTTTTGGAGATCTGGAGAAATAGATGATTCCAATGTGGAAACATCTAGCGAACATAATTGTGCAATTACACCTCTTTGCTCCTTTTTTAGAAGCTTTGTCATACCATTAGAGCTGATTATCTTTCCTGGTTTCCCTGCAATACCCCTTAATTCAACTTCCTTTCCTTCCGTAGAAAATTTGATGAAAAGTTCTTGAAAATTAAAAGCTATTGTACCCAAGGATTGTAGCCATTGGACTCCTAGTACAACATCAGCACCTCCCATTGGAATGGAAAGCATTGGGCTAGTCAATACATATTCTCCCATGGATAGCTTGATATTATGGCACTTTCCAGAGCAATTTATTGTTCCTCCATTTGCAATCATCACTTGACACTCTGGTGCTGGATATAGGAAGCAATTCAATTCTTTTGCTACCCTACAATGAATAAAATTGTGGGTGCTTCCTGAATCAATCAACACTATTACCTTTTTCTTCTTGATTTGTCCTTCTATCTTGATGGTTTGAGGAGTGGTAATTCCCGCCAATGCATTACAAGATATGGTCGGATTTATTTGTTCTTCATCTAGGCTTTGTTCCTGGAGTATATCTTCTTCTTTTGACCTTTCTTGCTCCTTTTCTTCTTCCTCTTCACAATCTATGTAGAATAATTTCTTCTCAGCACACTTATGACCTTTAGTGTATTTGCTATCACAACTGTAACAAAGCCCTTTTGCTCTTTTTTCTTCCAATTGTTGTGGTGTCAACCTTATAGGTTGTGGAAGACTAGGGGAAACAACACTTCCGTCTTTATAGTTGTGAGTGGTATGCTTCCTGGTTGCCATAATTTTGCTTTCCATTTTTCTTGCTAACCTGAATGCCTTCTCTAATGAATCAGGTTCCCAAAGGCGAACATCATGTTGGATATTATCCTTTAAAGACCCTATGAACACATCAATCCTATGCTCCTCTGGAATATCTTTTACCCTTATGTTCAATTTTTGGAACTCCTCAATGTGCTCCATTACTGAACCCTTTTGTTTGAGACTTATCAATTGGCTAAAAAAAGTGTTGCTTTTTGTATCTTCATAATGTGCTATCAATTCTTCCGTAAAAATTGCCCAAGTGATAAATTGTTTACGAGAGCAAAGCCATTGATACCATACAAACTGATTTGGTTCCAAATATACAGTTGCCATACGTACCTTTTGTGCATTTTGCACATTATTGAGATCGAAGAATTGCTCCATCTGTAATATCCATGTGGCGGGATCCTTGCCATCAAACTTCCTCATATCGATTTTTGGAATATGGTGATTTTTCGATCCAACATTAGCATCTATGGAATCATGATTAACATTTCTTTTGTTCTCATCATGAGTTTCCTTTACTACCTTTTCACCATTAGTGACCCTTTCTTGTAGCAACTTCTTCAATTCTTCCATGTCTGTCTTCAAATCTATCTTCAAATCTGCCATGTCTCTCTTCAAATCTGTCTTCGAATCATCCATCTTAGCTTCCATTCCCTTTATCTTAGATTCCACGCCACTTATCTTAGCTTCTGTTAGCTTTTGTGAGCGTGACATTTGTTGCACTTGTTCTTGTAATTTTGATATATCATGTAGCATTTCTTCCTCTTCTTCATGAGTCATGCTAGAGCTTTCAGGTTCCTTACTAGGTGTTTGCATTTTCTTTCCTCGGGGCATCAGTTACCGATAATAATGCTTTACTATGCCCTTTGAATTCCGTTAAACCAAGCTTACACAAAAATAAAAATAAAAACAAAAACTACACACCTTTTTTCACTTTATAGAAGCCTGATATTGAATCTGATGTATCTCTGTAATTTCAGATCATCTAGTTCTGAAATTGCTACCTGTAGTATCCTTCTGTGTCCTCTTTCCAATGCCACAAGTCTGAACCAAATTGGATTCTCCAAGGAAGAGTTATGTGAAATCTCCCACAGTGACTTGCTTTTAGACTAGTTCAGTAGAGTGAAAGTTTACGACGTGCCACGAGTCACTGTTTCAACCTTTGAATTTGAAACACACATACAAGAAACTACAATTTGTCCTCTTTCTATGCCTTCTTACAAAATTTCAATCCGATCCCCAGAGTGAAAGTTATGACAATTTTCCCTAGGTCACCTGTTTTAAATGTAATTCAGGAGTCTGCAAAAGGACCAACTTCCTCAGATCATATCTCCGCAAATATCGTGCGAAAAGCTCTGAAATATGGACCCAAGGTTCAACGCGATTTCTTCTCAAATGGGTTTTTTTTGCGACTTCTGAAACGTCACAGAAAAAATGTTATAGCGAACATGCCATGATGGCCTGTTTGGAGCAGCGAAACCCTAGAATCCAAAGCTTTGATACCAAATGTTATGAAACTAGCTCAAGAAAAGATAGAAAAGATAGATCAACGCCTTATAATTCAGCCTCTTCGAGGGGGAAACCTCCTTTACATTACATAAATGAACAATTCTTGGATGATACAAATGAAAAACCCTCCTTTCTATATATAGGACTCTAAGGAGTCACAATATAATCCAGCCGACCTAACAATAATAATATAAAGCCACAAAAATAACAATAGAGGGATTCTATGGGGCACAGAAATAACAATATGGGGGTAATAGGGGCACAACAATATAAATAAGGGGTATAACTACAATAGTAATGGGGTAATCACTAGTATTATAGGGACCCAACATATGTTTTCAGAGATTGGAATGAAAACATGCATGTGTCTTTCATGGAGATGTCTAAGACATTTCTTAAATGCACAAAATTATTTTGAATAATAATGGGGTACATGGTTTGAAATGTTATTATTTCGCATTTGAAAATAAATGGCTGTTAAAAAGAGGCATGGCTAACCAGCACATTGACTGAATTTTTTCCAATTGCTTTGATCCTTTTAAATAAATGTGTTTAGAGATGAGATATAATGTTGGAGAAGTTTACAGGGTGGAGAGGAATGCTTAATGAATCTCTATTATGGCTTTAAAAGTTGTACAATTATTATGCTTCCATCTTCTTCATTCCCAAAATTTTGTAAATATGTTGGGTCATTTCCCTTCACTTCTAAGACCTTTTCAATATTTGATAACTCTTATAAGCCTTCCCACTCTTTTTGTCGAGCAAAACAAATATTTTTAAAACTTTATCAAAATACGCTCTTGCAAAAAATAGGGAAAATATTAATATATATAAACCATGGGCATAAGGTCTTTTGGTATTTTTAATCCCTATGCATAAGAACTTTTGAGATTTTGAGTCCCCAAATATCACCATTTCCTAGTTTCATGTGACCATTGGATCCTAAAATGTTGTTTGTCTAGATTTGAGATCCACTATTTCAACTAATATTCACAACTTTCTAGAAGGATGTCCATATGTTTTTAACTTTAAATATTTTTAAAAGGAGATAGTTGATATATATTCAAAACTAAAACAAGTGGGTACAATAGGTGAATGCTCCATTCTGATGATTGTGCTAAATTTTTCTTTCCAAACATTGTACACTTGTTCAAACCCCATCATACCTTGTGTCAATTTGTGTATAGTTTGTTGCTCAGAATGCTCTGGATTTCCATGTTCAGAGAGGGTGGTATTGACCTTGTCTTCAAACAACTTCTCTTTTGTGTGCCCACTTTGAATCCACGTATATAATTTGGAACTGTTAGTTTGAATTGGACAATACAAAATACTCATGTTATCGATATTGGGAGAATGGGAAGCTGAAGCCAAGGTCTAGACTCAAAGATACTAGATCTTTCACATATGGAATTGTGCATGTCTTAATTCCAATTCACCAGTATAACTCATTTTTTCTGCCCTTCTTTGGAAATATTTAAAAATTCCAAGGACATGATGCATAGAAATTTCCACATCCTCCTTTTTCATTAGATCTCGAAGCTCTCATCGTATCCAAAATTGAAACCAACAACTACTTGGCAGACTCTCATGTTGCTTCCAGTGCCCCAAAGCCTTATTATTGCTAACTAGAACATCTAGAGGCTCAGAATAGACCATTAATCCGGATCGTGTGCCTCTGACAAGGAAAATATATTTGTAGGTAACTTTAAGACATAGTGCCATTGAAATGTTGGAGCAATATTTTTTTTTATTATTGACGTACTCTGCATCTTGCAAAGAGGGATCGTAGATGTAGAAAGGACATAATTTGTTAGTTAGAAAGCACTTGAGACCATTGTCATATACAATCATAGCAAAAATTATGTTCACTTGGTTCCTAGTTGGAGTTTACTTCAAAAATATTTGACTTTTTAGCTCTACAAGGTTTTTCTACAATGGCCTAAAACCACATCAGTTGGAGTTGTGAAAGTGTTTCTTGGTTCCCTGTCCTAGTCTTCATCCTTTGGTGCCAGTAAACCAACATTATTTGTCACTATTAGTTCCTCTACCTTTGTATCTTTCTCCATTGATTCCTCATTTTCTAGTTCAATGCCCCAGATAGCATTAATGATTGTGTCATACTTGGACTCCAATTGGTTTAGCCCAATGCTTCTAAAGGACAACATTCTCCTAAAGCCTTTTTTTCTTAGTTTCATAAGCTAGTGATTCCTCAATGTGATCAATAATCTTCAATGGTTTGAGCTGATACGATGGCATCTTGTAATGGATCAATGTCAATTGCTTTTTTGGAACAGTGATTGGTTCCATGAATATAGTAGGATATTTTATGCATGACAAGTTTTTTGGACTAGCAAAGGGTGCCAATGAAATTTACAAACCCTAGAAGTCTAGAAGGATATGACTTGTATTGAAATATTTTTCCTAAGGGTTTGTGAAACCCTAGAACAAGACCTAGAATGCTAAATGGTATAGGGTTAAAACTTAATTGTATAGGGTTAAAACTTACATTCTCTAAGCATATGTAATTCCTTAAACCACACTCAAAATAATCCAATGATAAATAAAAAGAACAGAAGCTTACAAATAAATATTGTTCATGTTATAAGCTTTTTGGAGAATGTCCACAAACATATTCATAGGATGGAACTTTTCTTATCCTTTGATTAATGAGTTCTATCTCAGAAATATGCTCGAGAGGATATTTATGTGTAGAATCTAGATGTGAATGTTGGATCAAAGTTTTCATACCAAGGTTGTACATAAGCTAGGGCTCTTGCAATCATCCATATTCCATTCTAGTAAATGCCCTGTGCTGTTCCTTATTTTTGAAGAATGGCAGATGCAGTCTTTACCAAGGCCCCATAGGGACTCCACTTCCCAGATTTTGTTTCCTAATTTCTGGGATACCATTTGTAGATGTCGTTCTCCACCAACAATCTTCTAGGGAAGTTCAGAATTTCTCCTTTTTTCTTAATCTTCTTTATGGTTTGCTAGACTTCCTTGTCATCACAGAACTTTGTGTCAATCTACCCTTGTGGATTAGGATCCTTGTTTAGAATAAAATGATCTCCCTATCGGTACACTACAAAATCCACCTCTTGCATTTATTCTATTTGATAGGGATTTTCCTTGACCATTGATTCGTTTGTTACTCCAGATTCTGTTTTCCATTTTAGTCATGTCACAATGTCAGTACGCAATTATTAATCCCCAACTTTGTCCTTGCATCAAGTGGAAAGTTGTTTCAGGTAGTATTTTTTTCTTCTCAGTTATTTATTGCCATTGTAGATTGATTTTTTTCAATTCTAGATTGTGTTTTCCTTTTTAATCATGTCAGCATGTTACTACATAGTTGTTTATTTTCAAATCTCTCCTAACGTTTACTGGGAATTTGTTTGAGATATTATTTATTTATCTTCTTGGTTCTTTATTGTTTCTTCCCCATCTGAAATATATTGCATTCAATTCTTGTTTGAAGTGCTAGATTTTGGACCATGATAAGCAGATTCTACACTTGCAAAAAAATAACCCTAAACCTAGGTAGCTTGAACCTCACAAGCTTCAATAAAAATGAAAATCTGTGATTATATTAATATACAAACACACATTGCTAGAAATTACAAACAAAAAATACTTAGAATATAGCTCGCAATATTGCATCTATCTTTTATTTACACGAGAGGAAAAATTACACTGTTGTATCTCAAGACTTAAACACGTCAACCAACACAGTGGTTCACCCCAGTTCTCTTTTATAGAACAAGATACTTGGATAATATAACAATGTATCTGGTCCCATGCATGAAACACCCAAGTTTACTTAGTCAAACCAAACCTAATATACTTTAGCCATTGTGCGCTCCTGCATGGATAGAACTGCCAAAGATAGTGTTTACCAATGTAGGATAAATGTTGATTTTTTGCGTACAAACTTATCCTTGAGATATTTTCTCTCATCAACTCATGCAAGTGCCCTTGCAGTCCTATGAATTTGCATCATACTCTAACAATAGTTAATGCATGCAAAATTTTATATAACAATGCTAAGATGGATTAATAGACTAAAACATGAACTGTAAGAGACTGGCACATGCATGAGGGAGACATGCATGCACCCTTACTGTCTCTCTCCTATATAAACTCTAGTGCTTCTCCTAGGAACACTAGTTTTGTGCCTTCATACTAATTTGTTGCACCCTCATACTGATATGTTGCACCCTCATATTGACTGTGTCATTACACAAGAATTTAGGTAGCCCATGTAGAAACTATTGTGACATACATAACAAAATCATAAACTAAGAAATAGGCTAAAAGTAGAACATGAAGAGGTCTTGAATACCATTGGCATGGAAGACCTATAGGAAATCCACGAAACTCTGCAACTGCTGGTATGTATTATGAACAATTTGAAATTAACTTATTTTCATATAGACACAAAAAATCTCTACTTAATTTGTATTGGAACAGGAATAGAAATAAGCACAATCATACAATAGAAACACACTATTTTTCTAAGGAACCCCAAAGGGAAAACCGTCTTCTTGTTGAGAATATTATAGATAGAAAAAAATTGATAAATTGATCTCTTATAAAATAGAATAGTTTCAATATAAAAGGCACACTTGTCCTGCTTGCTTGATATAATCTTGAAACCCTTGTAATACTGTTGATCTCTCTTTCCCTCTATGAATTTGTGCACAATCTTGTCTTGTACACTCTTCCTCTCACAAGCTCCATGCACAAACGTGTGTTTCCTGTCGCTTGGTCTCACCAACTCATGCTTACTAAAACAGTGACTAAACTTGTGCCTTAGTTCCTCCTTTTAAAGGCAATTTGAATGGTTATAGTAGCGAGTTTCTAATTCAGGACTTTTCTTTGTGATTGATTAAGTTAACATAAGTTAACTTTTCATGCAACTCGTCCTATTTCAAGTCAACCACTTGTGTTTTTCCTCAATCAACTCACACTATAAAATCAAAAACTCGACTTTCAATTTCAAAACATCAGTTAACTATAACCTAACTCATCCTAATTTTCAAGGACGTTCCTAAATTTAGGAACTCATCTTGATTTATAGGGATTTTCCTAATTTTTAGGAACTAGAGCATACATAAGAAGAAACTCATTGGGGTTCCTTTGATTAAGGCACAAACAAAGGAACCCTTTCTTGCTATTATTTTCAACAAGATTTTGGCCATGGCTTCATTTAGGTTGGAACCAAAGAGAGGTTATTGAGAAATGAAAGTGATATCTCCAGTTGAGACACAATTAATTCCCTCCTTTATGGCTTCCTCTTCTGTAATTAAATCTTGATTAGATGCATTCACATTATCTCCGCATTTACATTCTTTCCTTCATCACATCCATGCTTTTCCAGTAGTTATTTTCAGTTATATGTCCAACATGAATCTTCCTAAAGGGCCTTCAAAAGACCCTTGAGCTAAAAATGTTGGGCTTTGGAGAGGAACTTGGGTAGAACTTGGTCCCTCATTTCTGCTTTAATGTTTTATGTGGAATAGTGCCCACATCAATGCTCTACAACTGCGAATGGATTTAATTGTTATCATTATGAGCAAGATTGAAATGACCATGAGCAGAGAATCTCGAGCCTCAAAATACCTAGGGCAGATCCCCAAACAACACCAACTAGCTTCTAGTCCAATGTTAGAAATTTTCCCATGTAGATTTCAACATAAGAATATACTCCTAGAATCTTCAGGGAATTTCCACATTACTAGTCTATGGAACCATTTAGATGAGACACAACATGAATGTTTCAATCTGTAGTAGCTGATTTCTAGTGAAAACCTAGTTCACATGCAAATTTTGCAAAACAACATAGAAAATAAAATTGCCACACAAAAACTACTTAGTTCCAAAATTAAATTGCATTGATGAACCTGGAGCGTTTGTTGGCCCTAGCTTGGGTAGCACACCCTAGTTAGGACTAGTGGTCATGGATCTAAAATATATCCTTCTCTAAAATGGGAATTTTATATGGTAGTGCACATAGCATGCTACTTTTTTTGCTACACTTGTTTCTTAGCATCTGTAATCCCTGAAATGTTTCTTCTATATGTTTTGGAATTCATTATTGAATTTTGTTAGATGAATAATTTTTTACACCTTCCAATCTAATCCTCAATATGTCTCTTATTTTAAATTGTGATACCAGACACTCAAGGAAATTGCAAGAGAAGTACTAGTCTATGAAAATGGAGAAGCGGATGAGAGAATTGTTGATCAAATTTTCACCATCTAGTGTCCTTTATTATAAACTTGTCTCACTATAATTTTTAGTTGTATTCACATAGATTTCCAACCTACCACTAGGATACCATCCATTAAAATTTAAAATATATCTTAATAACATGACACGCCAGGTGGTTCCATCCATTCATGTTCCATTATGGTTGGACATGGCTTGCATCTAGAGAAAATATTAACATCTGATTGGTAAAAATTTTGGCCTTGCAGCCATCATTAATCCCATTGTTGTTTCTCTCTACCTTTATCCCCATTGGTGTGTGAATTTCATCCAAAATCTAATGAAATATCATTGCAGGTACTCCACATCAAAACCAACAAAATACCATTTGTTGATTGTTCTCTGGTTTCTTTACCTAACCTGGCTCTTCAATGCATTCTTTCAGTTCTGGAAGTGCATGGTAGCACATCCATATAGTTCACATATAGTTCATATGTTCTCCATGTTGCTAGGATTACACATCCCAACAATATCTTCCTTTATTTGAGTAGCTCACGTGGAGATAGATAGCTAAATTATGCATAAATTCCAAAGGGATATCACCATAGAACCATATTTCTGTCCATCTTGGAAGATCATCTCTCATTCATTATTTACAACCACAACCTTCATCCTCACCTTCTCACTTTATTTCTCTATTCTTATCACAGGGCCAAGGACAAATGGTTGTTGACGTTGTTTTCATCACATTCTTGTACCTTAATTTCAAATGACCAAGGATTAGTGCTACACTCACACTCTTGTCACTCACAAGCTCCTTTACCTTGATCTAAGTGTTGTTGGGAAAAGTATCCAATACGGAATGACCCTATCCCACTCTAAGGGTGATAGTTCCTTAGCAACAATCAAAGCAAAGCTATCTTAGATTACTTCTTTATGAGATGTAAAAGAGGGGAGAAAGAGATCCACTAACCGATGTCTTTTGCTAATGATTGATCCAATCTTCTCTCTTTGGTGCTTGCCCCTAGCTCCTTGCTCTTTCACTGGCCCAGCTACACCAAGATCCTACAAAATGGCAAGAGAGGGAAACTACAAGAAGCATACATTCATAATTGATTCAAGGATTAGAATAAATCAAATACACAAGTATAACAATACATCATTGAGACACATGTATATAGAAGAACCTCAAATGCTTTATTAATGGAAGAAGTAAGGTTCAGGAAGTGATACAACCATAAGAGGCCCAATCCAGCATCACCTTCCCAGCAGAAAGAAACCTCCTCTTCACCTCCTTCAAAGCAAATCACCCAATAGTTCTAAACTCAAACCAACAGCAATTCTTTACATTCACAAGATTCCAGCCTCCCTAGACCTCATGAAAGAGATCTATATATAGGAGTTTTGGAGAAAGGATGAGTCAGCTTGAGGCTGGCATGAAGCTGACTAGTGTCCTCTCTCACTTCAGTTATTCTTCAGTTCTTGAGTCCACTTGGAGGTTCTTGCTTCCACTTGGAGATTTAGAACCTCTTACTCATCACCAGTCTAATTCCCTGATCCAAGTGTCATTTTGGAAGCTTCCTGGGCATTGACACCTTGAGGAATGACTGTGCCACATGTCCAAACTCGCCCAGCACAGGTAGCCTTCTTTTCAGTTGACATTCAATGCAGGTAGACAGTGGAGCAGTTGACATTCAGCGCAGATGCTCAGTGGAGCAGTTGACATGATCCAAAATTGCCTTGTTTTTGAGTGTTTTCAGGTGGAGAACTGTTATTCAGTGCTGTGGTTTGCTGACCTTGTTCCTCTAGGGGTAGGAACAACATGTTTAGGGACTTTGGATCCCTTAGATTATGGACATTTCATGCTTCATGCTGTAAGGCACAAAAATGTCTATAACAGTTGCCCCCTAAAGTATGAGGTCGTTTATCGGGTGAAATGCTTTATCAGGAGGATCCGAAGTTCATTCAATCGCTGAGAGGTGACCTGTAATAAGATACAATACAATACATTATTTTTCATACTGCTTTCATGATCTAGCTGAGGCGGGCATTCCCATGCTCAGCTTTATAAATACATTTTTCTGTACATAGAACAGACGATCGTCTAATGGTAGACTGATAATTCTCTGCTGAAATTATCATCCTTTGAGTAGGATGATCATCTGATCCACATGTCAATGTCTTTATTTCCTGAATATATATCGCAGCCCGGATGGATGAAACTAGATCCGGGGTCTTCAAACTCGTTCGATCTTCACTCTAAGTACAAGTCGATCCATGTGAGAATTGCGCTGAAGTCGAACATGGAAAGACATCGCTTGATTACCGGTCGATGACGTAAACCATTAACAAGCGCGAGAGGAATCACCGATAATGATAATGACCCTCAAGGTACTGCAGTACAATTCACGTGGTGTGAATATAGGACTTGGCATCGAACACCACGCAAAATCTTCTGGTCGAAGGTCATTGATGTATACCTGTCGCCAGAAGTGAGAAACTTGCCATTGAGGTATGCAAGCTTCAAAGTACTGAAGGGGTTGTTCCTAGATCAACTCCTTGGATAATGAGCTGATGTCGACAAGGAGCGATCCATCAAAGGAGGGCCTTAATGAATCCCACATCAGTGACATGGAACGGAGCTACTGATTTTAATGGAGGTGAAAACAATCTGTGAAATATTATTCAGGGTGGCGGTCATGAAAGGATGAAAGATGATGCATGGTAGTGGATGGGACACGGTTGACTCTTTCTGAACAACATCTCTTGAACATATAACGGCACTGATGCGATGGATCAGTAGCATTACCCCAAATGTGGATGGTTTGGCAAGACCATGGTGATGAGACCGGTGAATGAAACAACCCAACCCGATGTGGTACGGAGGAAAAGTGTCATGTTCAAGAGAGACTTGCTACCATTAAAGCTTTGAGGTTCTCCCAATTTTCCCCCAGTCATTTCTGACGAGTACCTCTTTATTTTTGTCAAGCTTGAGGAGGATAACATATGCTTGTTCTATAACCTACCCTTCGGGCAAGCCCATCGCTATGTTTTAACGAGCCTAGCGATAGGGAAACTCGTTCTCATCTAAAGACAAGTTTGTCGCTATTTAATCATTTTAACGAGTCTAACGACAAGGAAAACTCGGTCCTTTTCATTTTTAGAGAGTCTGAAAAGGTACATAAAGTTAACTCCACAATTCCCTTTTCGTCATCTAATCCCTTAATTCCGAAAAAGTATAAAACAATACAGAAGGGATGAGTTTTCGATAACTTTAACGAGCCGAATAAAACAAGCGCTCGACCTTTTTGTGCAATAATCCCTCAGGTCCAAAAAGATTAAAACCTAGAGGAGGGATAGCTCTTCCGGTCCTTTAACGAGCTGGAAGGCCAAAACTCGGAAAACTTTTCATATTTTACGAGTCAGTTGAAAAGAGCTCAAAGAAGACTCGTCTTTTGAGGAACGAGTGACAAACAGGGATAGCAACTGATTCCAGGTACAGGTTGGAATTTTCCAATCACGGCAGTGTCACAAGGATGGCTAGGTGAAATCACTCTTCGCAGATGTTCCTCAAAATGGGTAAACAATCATATGGAGGTGAACGATCGGCCAAATGAAGGTGGAGGTGGCGGGTGCAAACACGACCATGGGCTTTTTATGGCTGATAAATTTACGATCACAACAATTATTTACCGGGATAGGTTCATTTTTTAGATAAAAATGAGCTTAAACTCTGGAGGAAACATTGCTCACTGCTTTTATTTATTTTTTAACGAGCATGAAGACCGCGTTAAAACTGCTCGGATCTTGCGTTTATTTTTTAACAAGCATGAACCTTATGCTAAAACTGCTCGATATACCAGTCATAAGATAAGAAATGTCCCCTGTGAGATCTCTATTTTTTAAGGAGTTTCATCTTCACTAAGCTTTACTCCATATCCTTTCTTTATGCAGGTTCGGAAACGGCTAACCCAAAAAATAGATAAATAACCGCTCTTAGCTTGCACTCCAAAAGTTTTGCATGCCCCCAGGTATAAAACACAATTTTAAGGTTGCCCCTCCTCCTTCTCACCTCTACTTTTCTTTGGGTGTTCACAGCTACTTGTCGTCTTGCCAGTCTAATGTTAACGATACTTGTCTTCTCGTTATTTTTAACGGGTCTTATGCGATACTTGTCTTCTCGTCAGCCCAACTTTTAACAGATCTTTCGCAAGATCGCAAGAGAATAGCTACTTGCGACAAGAGAGCAGCTACTTGCGACAAGAGAAGAACACTACTCAAAGACAAAACATTGGTGTTATTGAGGGAGGCTTACCTCTTTCTGGTTACCCAAAGATTGTCTCGTTAATCTTTCAAACAAAACATTTCCTCGACAATGCCTACCGAAATAGACAAGGGTGAATGACTGGTGCCAAACACGTAACCTTGACAAAAGAATCCTATTCTAGAACAACCCCTCTTCCATCCACAGACGGGGTACGGACTAGTCATATTCTCTCGCGGAAATTCTACTTTATACCCAGGGTTTTTTCTGCCCGAAGCAGACCAGGATGCATGCCCCCTGGGTTCCAGTCCCATCTTTCCGAATCACTCGCACTCATCGGGAAGGAGGACTGGGGGTGGAGACATTTCTTGATTGAATAGACCATTCAGGGTTGGTATGTGACTATTTGCGATGCGTGATCCCGGAAATGAAAGCTGGTCTACGAGCTTGACCATTCTTCCTTCGTGTGGAAAACACATTACTCTAAAGAGTGAGGAGACTATTGCTCCCATGCAATATATATAGTCTCGTCCAAGGAGTAGGTTATAATCCAAGGGTCCTTGAACGAGCATCACGTTCATTTGAACGGCCTTCCCTTTCAATGTAATAGGCACATTGGGGAGGATCCCTAATGGTCGACTAGTTCCTTTATCGAAACCCGAGAGATTTCTTATCTCAGGCAAAAGCGCCGGGGAACCCAGTGCTTTCCAAGCAATAGAGAAAAGGATACTCACAGATGCCCCTTCATCAATGATAGTTCCATCCATTACCATTCTGTATATTTGGACCATGATTCTGAATGGTATACTGGCTGGCAACTGGGGTCTGCCTAGTTGGTTCCAATCAAAGGACACAACCAGGTTGCTTGGTGGTGGGACCGAATACACGGCCGGATATGACCCTAACGATGTTCCTTCCTGCGATAAAGGAATGGGCGCATTGCCCTGACGCTCGTCAGAGTCTCTGTTGATGAAAATAATCTGGATGGTGTCATCCTTATTATCTTCAGTGAGGGTGTCATTTGAAGATGAATCTTCAGTGACGGTGCCATTTGAAGATGAAACTTCTGAAGGGAGAACCGGGTCAACTACCGTTTCGACCTTTGGACTTTCGTCCGGTTTGGATTCAGTAGGTTCATTTTCAATGACTGACGCTTCAGCTGACCACTTGAGCGGGCCAGCTGTATTCTCAACCAACGAAGGACTTGGCACGAGTTTTTTGTATCCAGGAGGAAGTCTCAACGGTGAAACCGGACGATCTTCCAAAACTCTCTTCGCTTCGTCTAAGAAGGGACAACGGTGGATGGCGTGATCGCCTTCACACAGTCTGCAGGGGGATCTTGCTCCCCCTCTTTGTCTTGAACCTTCACTTTCGCTGGTTGACGGTAAGCATTCAACATGGCTATCAGAGGTTGATGCTCCCAAATTGTGCAAACGAGGGGACCAGTCCCTTAGTATTCGGGGAATACAGGGACAATCTCTATGGAAGTGGTCTCCTCTACATATGACACATGGTGATTTAGGCCCGGTCTGTGCTGTGTGTGGATTTTTGTCAGATGTCTTTTGCTTGCCCCCAGTCGCCTTAGGCTCCTTCTTCTTCTTCTCTCTCTTCTTCTTCTCCTTCTTCTCTATGGGAGCTTGGCTTTTGCCGGATCTACCTTGCGAAGATGAAGGATTGGAGGAAGAGTTATAGGAAGTAGAAGGCTGGTGGGCAGCTCTAGACTGATCTAACTGTTGACTTGACTGTTCAAGAACCATGGTGTTCTGAACTACATTGGTTGAGAATAGCCATATTGGCAGGCCGATTGTCAGTCCTGGAAGCGACAATGTGGCCATGTGGGGCACACCAACTTCTCCCCAAGAGGAGAAAGGACTAGGATTTCCATCATGGGGAATTCCTTGGTTGGTGTGTTCCATGTTCTCAACCTACAGATCAACGCAGGAATAGGAGGTGATTATGTTCCGTTTAAAATAAATTTTATAACGACGCTTTAGACACAACTTGCTTTTTCACTTTTTAAGAGTCGAGAAAAAGCTAAAGATGACTCTAGTCTCCTTCGATGTTTTAACGAGCCCGAAGAGACAAATGCTCGGATGGACTTTTTCAGTTATAGAGTTTGAAAAAGGCCAAAAGAAACTATTCTGGAGTTCTAGGCAGAGGGTGTGCCAAACTTTTCGCAAAACCACAGAATACGTTTTACGGTACGGGTGGTCGATCTTCGTGAATGCTGTGTTCACTGCATTTCGATCAGTAGGGCGGTCGACACGGCTTCCTATGGATAAAGGCTTTGTTCCTATAGGGGTCTCCCAATATATACGCGATGGTACATGGGAGCACAAGTCCGTATTGATACTTATCGCTTCACCGTGGAGGAATCACCCAACCACTCAACGCTAAGATATCATGTTTAACGATGCCGGAACACGTCTCTAGCTTAGACCTCTATGTGTTTGCGTTATGTTTCAATGCGTTGTTATGTAAATTCAATTCATTTTAGGTTGATCTTGTTTAGCAGTTCGCCTTTATGGATCACCACGAGATGTATGGTACAACTCCTAAATGCAGTCTAAAGATGATAAGCAAGCTTTTTCAATCTTTTCAACTTATGAAAATCTTAACTACTGAGGGAAAAGAAAGACATCATCTTTTCACACAGATCATAGAGCACACACTAATGCACTTTTTCCTAAATCAACATGCAAGCTGTCAAAATGCACATGCACAATGCAAGTATTTCTTTTCTCTTTCTTAATGTTGATGTACTACAAAAGAAAGCTGTTGTATAACTTTGAATTCAATTTCAAGTGAAAGCAAACAAGATTTTGTCCAAAATCAAAAGACACCTTAAGATTTACTTGTTTCAACACTAGAAATACATAAATTCAAACCATATGATGAAAGCAAAAGCTTAATCAGCTATGAACAGCAAACAAACTAACTCTTAAGATCAAAACGACACTTATCACAGGTCTAGATCTAAGAGGTCACAGCAAGACTAGTTCACTTTCGTTATGGGAAACTGCAAATGATATAAGAAATACACAAAGAACAAATATAGTTTCTTTATACAACCGAGGTGGAATAGTGGCAAAGAAAGGTGGTTTCAGATAGGTACATTGACTGATAACAGGCAGCAAAAAAAGGGATGAAAACAGGGCAACAGAAAGCAGAGAACCCCAGTTGCACAAGGCCACACTGGTTCAGCGCAGGTAGAACACTGTCAGTTTGACATTCAGCGCAGGTAGCCCCTTCGGGACCTGCGATGAAATGCAGACTGCCTTCACAGTGCCTGCAATGAAGAGAGAAACTCTCGTTTCTCTTGGTTTCCGGGTTACAGATTGCTCAAAAATTAACAGTTTTTGGCCAAATCAAAGCTACCAATCAAGCACACACTAAAGGATGAAAAGGAGGATGAAAAGCTATCACTAAGAGCTGCTTAGATTCCTTGTGGATCAGCTCTTCAAATCATAAACATGCCTAGAAACTGAGCTAGAGTAGCTGCCCTCTACTTTGCATTTGAAAGATCCAAATGCAGTTCGATTCGGTACTCCCTGTGTTTAGGAAATGAATAGCAAAAACACAAACAACCAACAAGATACGATCCCCAGCTGAGTCGCCAATTTGTTGTTGGGAAAAGTATCCAATACGGAATGACCCTATCCCACTCTAAGGGTGATAGTTCCTTAGCAACAATCAAAGCAAAGCTATCTGAGATTACTTCTTTATGAGATGTAAAAGAGGGGAGAAAGAGATCCACTAACCAATGTCTTTCGCTAATGATTGATCCAATCTTCTCTCTTTGCTGCTTGCCCCCAGCTCCTTGCTCTTTCACTGGCCCAGCTACACCAAGATCTTGCAAAATGGCAAGAGAGGGAAACTAAAAGAAGCATACATTCATAATTGATTCAAGGATTAGAATAAATCAAATACACAAGTATAACAATACATCATTGAGACACATGTATATAGAAGAACCTCAAATGCTTTATTAATGGAAGACGTAAGGTTCAGGAAGTGATATAACCATAAGAGGCCCAATCCAGCATCACCTTCCCAGCATAAAGAAATCTCCTCTTCACCTCCTTCAAAGCAAATCACCCAATAGTTCTAAACTCAAACCAACAGCAATTCTTTACATTCACAAGATTCCAGCCTCCTAGACCTCATGAGAGAGATCTATTTATAGGAGTTTTGGAGAAAGGATGAGTCAGCTTGAGACTGGCATGAAGCTGACTAATGTCCTCTCTCACTTCAGTTATTCTTTAGTTCTTGAGTCCACTTGGAGGTTCTTGCTTCGACTTGGAGATCTAGACCCTCTTACGCATCACCAGTCGAATTCCCTGATCCAAGTGTCATTTTGGAAGCTTCCTGGGCATTGACACCTTGAGGAATGACTGTGCCACATGTCCAAACTCGCCCAGCGCAGGTAGCCTTCTTTGCAGTTGACATTCAACGCAGGTAGACAGTGGAGCAGTTGACATTCAGCGCAGATGCTCAGTGGAGCAGTTGACATGATCCAGAATTGCCTTGTTTTTGAGTGTTTTCAGGTGGACAACTGTTATTTAGTGCTGTGGTTTGCTGGCCTTGTTCCTCTAGGGGTAGGAACAACATGTTTAGGGACTTTGGATCCCTTAGATTATGGAAATTTCATGCTTCATGCTGTAAGGCACAAAAATGTCTATAACACTAAGATTAGTAAGCCCAATCAAGGCTATCATCATCATCACAACTGTCCTTTGTTATATTAAATGGGATGAATACTGCTACCAGAGTTGTCAACTTGACGTTCACCACAATAACCAATCTGGCAATGTTCACTATCAAATGCAAGGTGACTTTGAGAAAAAGATGAGTGGGATTGTTAATAACATGTAACACTTAAGGATCGGTGGAAATTCAATCATAAAGAAGACATCAATGATATAAACTAGTTTTAATTAAAGTTTGATTGAAATTGTTGGTTTCTGTGGTTAAACACCCATGTTATAGTTTTTACCTTGTTTCTAGTCAAATGTTATTTAAAAAATTATTTTAATGGCTTTTTAATACATTTCTAAAAAATTATGACACCAAAGTTTCATTTACTAAGGTTTTATGGGTGTTAGAAACCTCCCAAGTAACACAATATTTTGAAAAAAAGTTTTGTTGTTTGTTAATTCTACGTGTCATATTTACAAATGAAGTATTTATATTGTTTGGTTATTATGTGTAGCATATTTTGAAGGGGACGAACTCCTCACATGTTCCGCCTGGGTTTGGTAATGGTTCCAATGTACTAACTAGCCTTGGACCACACCAATCTATCGATCCGTATAAGTTAGTTCCAAATTTAACCAATTACCCACATCCCAATATAAAACCAACTCCAAGGATGTAAGGAAATGTTGAACTTCCTAATTCCATAGCAGTTGAGGCATATCGAAGGCAGCATGAAGTTTCAACCCGGCTATCCTTTTCATTTATAAGAGGCTTTGATGGATTTGAAAGTTGTTCATGTTTCAAGATATCTACTTTTGTACATTTGTTTGGGGAGGCAACTTTGACTAATTTTATCAAATAGAATACATGATTTTGTTTTTGTAAGAATTTCTAATTTTTTGGGTGATTGTTTGGATATTTTCTCAAAGCATTTCTCACTACTCAAATCTGCTTTCACATTTAATTTTCAAAATCTCTTCCATGTTTTCTAGAATTGTTTTGGTTGTACAATACTTATAATAATAGTGGCAATGTAGACTATATTGTTAGAGGAGGGTTTTTCACTATGTATTGTATTGTGACATTGCTATATCTATTTTTCTTGCAAACATTTATCATTTGAATTTTTATAAATGGGTAGGTTTTTCTCAGGGCGATAATGTTCCTACTCCTTTTATGCCATTTAACCAAACTAGATCTCCATTAGAGATTCTTCGAGAGGTAATATTGTCTACTTTCTCATGCTTTTGATAACATCTAAGAAATTTGTAGGTTAATTGTGTCTCTTCTCTCATATATTTGAGTTACAATATTATTTATCTTGTTTTTTCCAATTTTTATTAGCATCTCTGTTTCTATGTGATTGACATCCCAATAACTTGTTAACTTAGATATCAAGTTACAATACACGATGTGTTTAGTGCCAAAATCAAGTTACAATCCATGATGTTGTAGGCTGTATTGCTATACAATATAAACACTGCTCCTTGCTCTCTTGCTTTGCCTTCATGTAGTTTGGCCTTATTTGCTAGGGGATCATTGTCTGAGGGTGCCTTTCAAGTCACATGATGGGTTCATCATTGCCAATGTTTTTGGGCCAGCCATATATCTTGTGAAGAATCCCAATGCTTTTGTCACAAGTTTCTTCAACAAGCAACCATGTGCATTGGAAATGCTTCTTCTTTGTTACTGATATGTTCAGTTTTGTGATGTTTTTTGAATAGAATGATTGATGAGATTGCATTTAGAGTATGAACGCTAATTTGTGATACAAATTTTCTGATATTGTTTCAAATGTTGGATTTTTGAGCTACAAAATCCAGAATTCTCCTCCCCCACTCCAATATAGGCACAATCATGGCCTATTGCTATGCAAAATCACCACATAGTAGCCATTGGCAAAACAGGTTCTAGGAAAAAAATAGGTTATCTTTTACAAGCATTTATTCATCTTTGACGCCATTGTAAAAACATTCATATGGGCCAAAATACTTGTTTTGTCACCAATGTGAGTGCTTGCAACTCAAATACAACATGAAGTGATGCCATCGTGATGCAACCCAAAATGCTGGCAAGCTTTTCAAACTTCTAGCATTCAATCATTTATACATATTTACTTTCCTTGATATTCCACTTTGCACTTTATTCTCACCAATACACTCAAAATGGGTTTTTTCACATCTTACATAGATATGTGCTTTCATGCATTCCTAATTCAACCATGCTATCGTAGTTTTTCTCCTTTTCCATGGTGTCTATCTAGAATACCACCTTATGGGCACATCATGAAGTTCATGTCTTCATACAAACCAACATATTCTAGTTTGAAGCAAGGAAATAAAATATTAATTCATCTTACCTTAGAAATATTTATATCTAGAGGTAATAAGCATACCATACCCTTTTCCAGAAAGGAATTATGCCCTCTCCTTTCAAACTCAAGGCAACCCTTACACAATTCACAAATAGTGAGGCTCTAAGTCTTTGCACACATTTTTGATTTGAGAATTCCAACAAAAATTGGAGTTATAAAAAACCATCAGGTGAAATGTCTAGTGGGAGCACAAGATTCCACACATTCCATAAAATCATTTTAATACTAGAATTGTAAAATGCCAACACATTCCTATACATATTTTACAATGGATTTCAACCCATTCAACACATTTTCAGCATCAATCTCCTTCTTGGCATTAAATTATATATACAAGGTGATTTTCCCTCCAACGCACATCTATTGGATGATTTTTTTACATATCCATTCATATGATCAATAAACATTAGAAGAAAAAAATCTTCAATACCTCAATGACAACTTCTCCAAGACAGCTCACAGGGACAGTATACTTCATCACATTCAAGTTCTATACTTAAAAATTTATTATAGAGATCACAAATAGACTATCCTCTCTCAGTCCATCTCACATTTCCAAGACACATATGTCTAACTGGAACACTAGGCATCCTTTGAAGGTTTTCCTCTCAAAATTCTAATATAGAGGTTTCTCTTTCTGTATGATATTATTTCATCTCATAATTCCTAGCTATGAAATCATTCCCTTCTTCACATTAATTCTTCACTTCAGGCTCTTGTGCCCATTTCATGTACATGAATATTTCAACTGATTCACAATGGTTACAATATTCATGTAATCTCTTTCATTACCTTTTTATTTTTGATACTGAAGCCATCAATTTATGAGTTATACTCTCATTAAACTAGGGTAATTCTATAAACAAGACCCCCTTCTTGAATTCCCAAATGAATTCATATACTATCTCTATTTGTAATAGAGATTCCTCATGCCTAAAACTCACTATGGTTATTATTGTGATTTATCATTCCTATAGATGAATATATAGACAAACTAAATGCAGAGCCTTATAAAAAATCCCAACATTTTCTAAGATATAAAACAACTTAGATGTCAGAAATGGCTGGCTTATTGCTTTGTATGATGATTAGAAATCATGATTTCTTTGTTGGTGGATTTTCCATATGCAACTCACTCTACTCTCTCTATTATGTGGGGTTAATCATGGCCCTCTTTGGTCTCACTGATCTAGTCTATTAGGGGTTGGTTCAACTGCTCAATAGCCCAATTTATCCTTTGTTGCATCTATCGAATTTTTCTACTACTCACCTTGTGAATGGAGGTTGATGTTCTACACAATTTCTACTTCCCTCACCTTCTCCTTCAAGTACCCCATTGACTTGGATAACATTGTATCCATTTCCTCCAAATTTTCAGTCTTCTATTTGGATTACGGGATGTCAGATTGCACCTACCCAACTTCTTTGTCTTTAGCTGAGCAATTGGGGTAGTTTTTGGTAATTCTAGGGTACTTTGGAGACTCCAATATATTATCCAGGATGATAATATTTGAGGATGTTTATATTGACCTTTCTACCTTTGTGAGTTTCTTGCTTGGGAATATCATGAATATTACCAAAGGATATGAAGTGATTTCCTTCTTTCCCATGACTGTCTATCTTATCATTTTTAGTCTATACCTTTCTGGTTAGGGCATGTGTCGGACATGTGTTTGGTAGGTTTCCTTTGAAGTGGGCATGTACCAAACATGTCAGACATGTATCCTCATGTATTGGTGTCTACCACAAGGATATAGGATGTGTGGCCTGTTTGGAGGTGTCCTATTACTTAGTCACTAAGTAAAACACAACTTTATTTTTCAAAGTGCATTGGGCCTCCTTTTATCTTGATATCTCCTCGGTAAAGGTAATTTATTTCTTCCATTGTAACCATAATGCTGGTGAAGAGTTTTTTGACCATGTCAAGTGGTTTTCAGGCTCATGTCAACATGGATGTTCTCTAATTCTGTTTTTAAAAAGCTTCAAATCATAAAAGGTGGAATTGGAGGTAGTATTTTCTCATGGCATTCTTGTATTGAACTTAACTTCAAAATTTCAAATTTTTTGTCTCACAATCACTAAAATTTAGAATACATGCTTTATGTAATTTGTGTAATGGGGTGAATGACAAGTACTTTTTCATTTTGAATGACTTCAATTCTTGAGTGATCATGGTTCTCCTTCACCATTTATTCAATTTCTATTAAACACTTTGTATTACACTCTTCATAGGTTGTAGAATATTTGTTCATGGTCTCCTTCCATGTAGGTTTCCCATAAATCCAAATATTCATCAATGAGGGGGACTAATATATTGATATTAAATGGATCTCATTTTTCCACTAGGCTTTTGTGGTTGAATGGAACAACATAAAATGGTTGCAACTCTTTTAATATTTCTTAGAATAACTACAATGAACCCAAATTAGAAATGACATTAATGATTTGCTTCAAGTGGCATTGGCGTGACCTCAATTTGGTTCACAAGTAGAGAGAAAATCAAGCCACGAGAAAAGTTTCCAGTTTTGATAGCCATAACTTGTAGAGCTAGAAAGTTGACTTTTTAAGGGTATATCTTCCTCAATATTACTTAAAATTGATATTATGACCCCAATCTGAAAATGACATCAAAACTTTGCTTTAGATGACACTGGTGTGATTGCAATCAGGCTCCTAAACAAAAAGAAAGACTAAAGTCATGCCACAATATAATAATCAATTGATCTCATTTTTTTGGCTATGGTTTTGAGGCCGCAACTTAAAATGGTTGTAACTTCCTTAGTATGGTTCAAAATTTCAATTATAAACCATTTCGGAAATGGTGACATAATTGCACTTTTAATGGAATTTGGTGCGACTGAAACATGGCTTCCAAGTAAGGATAAATGCCATTGCAAGATAATCTACAAAACCAAAACAAAATGATTTCACATGATGCAAATTATCTCTTTGATACTACCTGTTAAGATCGATAATGTATAATAATAACAAGAATAGAAGGAACACACAATTGAACATCACAGAATTTCTATTATCCACACTAATCAAGTGAGGGAAAGCTCTACGAACCACTTCAAAGGGGATGACCTCCAATATGAGGGCCAAAACATGATCGATAAAATTGATTACTTGAGGAGTACTCCATCCCTAGTTACATCCACCAGATATCGTTGCGCTAATCCACCATTAGTGGACCTTACGTGATGAACATAGTGATTTTTATTTGTTAACCATCATAGTAGGCTTTTATTAATGACTGGGCCACTTTACGTGAGCTAACCATAGTACATCTATAAACTTTATTCTAATGGACATTTAGGGCATCATTACATTACTAGAGAGGGTCATGATGATAATTGTGTCTTGCTCTAGTGTTGGAGTTAAGTTGATACAGGGGATTTAGGTCACTATAGAAGATATTGTGTTTGACATAATAGTTGTGGATTATTTGGATTTACGCAACTTACTATTATTATAATACAAAAATTTAGTTCATCATAATGACATTGTAAGGATGCTATGCGAATGTGGCTCGATGTGGGCTTTGTTACTGAAATTTAATTTGTGTGGTTAGCTGAAGTCTAATGTGACTAACTAACCAATCTTGTGATTACCTTATATGTTAATTTTATTTTCATGGGCATGCTTTCTAGGCCCTTACTATTGGTGACCTCTCTAATCCCACTTCCTTCTTTTCCCTGTTTTTTTCAAAAGTTGATGTGACATTTTGGTGCATGTCATATATCCATCCTGATTTCTTTCCCGCACTTCTATTTCTCTGTCGATCTTATTCTACCATACTTGGACTAGTATTGGCTTGATGGAAGAATCCACATGATCCTTTTGCTAGTGGTTCTTATTTATTTTAACAAATAGATTGATGGCTTCTCTCCACTACCTTGCAATGATGTTATTTTTTTTTCTAAATTATACTTGAATTTCACTGATAATAACTTGGATTTATATATTGATTTTAACACCAAATTGACATCATGATAAACATATGAATATCTCATTAAATATGATCTAAATATGGTTCAAAGAATCTCATCTTTAGCCTAAGAACGTGGCATATTAATCTATGTGTGAAGTTTTATTAGAGGCAGTATTTGTTTGTTTGTTTTAGTTAGAAAAATGGTTTTCTCTTTCTTTTATGTGACTTTCAATTTATCATTTGTAGCATGTTGAGAAATGGGAAAGAATAATGTATGACATTTATCTTGTGGAAATTGATATTGAATGAAAGGATACCGAGTTTAACCAATCTACAGTCTGCTTTGGTAAAGGTAGAGGAACATCTTAAAAAGTTTTCTAAGGATACACCATATACAAAGTTTGAACACAAGTAATATATGGATTTTCTTTTGCAGATGTGTTATTTTTTCTACCCAAGATACCATAGCAAGAAAAATATTGATATTATAGGAGTTGTTTGAGGATCTCATTAGGGCCTATTTTTTTTCTGACGTACTTCTTGATTGATACCTTCTCATGACATGAAGGCTTTAAATCTGAATTAATATGTTCCCGAGACAAATCAAATTCAAAATTTATAGATATAAATGATAAAACAAAATTTAACTCCTTTGTTTGATTGTTACTTGACTTTGGTGTGGTCAGGTTATTGGAAATGGGATTGGAAAAAGGATGGGGAGACAATGCAAAGAATGCTTTGTATAGGATCCATTTGTTGTTCAAGATCCTTCAAGCACCTGAGCCGTCGACTTTTGAAATGTTTCAAGTAGGGATTCTTGTGATTTTTAATATTGTGATTCTTTCACCTCATGGTTATTTTGGGTAAGAAAATGTTTTAGGAATGCTAGAAAATACACTAGTGGATAGGTAAACAAAGTTTTTATAATTGCATTGTTCATTCCATGATATCCTCTCTTTATTGTTTGATCATATTATGAACATTTCTTTTGAATTTGGTTTGTCTTTTATCTATGAAATTGAAAATATTTGGTATCATGTCCATCAAAAAAACATCCAAAACGTGAAGATGAGGTTAGTATTACACGATATTAATTTAAATCCTTTTAACTATTTTGTGTTAGAATATTTTAATGACTATTAAAAAAGTTTAGTTTCATGTTGTTATTTGAGCACAAGTTGTCTATTTACTTGACCAAGTTTATGCGTTAGAGAATGAAATGTTGTTGCAAATGAAATGAGAAGGATTAGACATCACACTGAATATTATCTGTTTTAACAAGTTATCTATAGCCTGTGCTTTTTCGCATGTAACTTAGTTAGCATGATTGTGCCTAATATTTCTTTGAAGGTTGATTGCTAAAATATTAAGGTGTTCCTTTCTATGATAATGTTTTATTCATTTTGTTTATATAGGTCATTTGGCCACATAGTGGCCACTATTGCCAAACTAAAGAAAACATGTTCAGGTTTCTTGCTCTATGGGGGAAAATGGAATTGACATTGCTTATGTTGAGGTATATGTCGTATAAATCTTTTATAGACTACTTTAGTTTATATTCAAGTATTCATTGCCTTTCATGTCTTATACTTTGCATTGTATTTTCTTTCATTTTCAGTGGAGGAACTCAGTATTGATGGTAAGAAGCAGGAATTGAAGAGAAAGGAGAGCAATTACAATGGAGAGACAAATGAAAAAAGAGAGAGAGAAGAGAATTGGTCTAGTGATACACTTAGAGCCAATATCCTACATAAGACATGCACATAGAGACTGATGGTTAAGTCTTTAGAGATGGTGAATTCACATGCAATGCCTTGGAAAGATAGTGATAATGTTTTGAAGTGATAAAGAAATATTTCATGTGTAAATTGTAGTCCAATCAATATTAAGTTGGAAACTCATATTGTAATAATTAACATTCTATATAATAAAATTTATGTGGCTCAAACTATTTATATTTTCACATGATATTATTTAGCATTGTAATTAACATATGTAACTTTGCGTTTTCATATTAGATGAAAATGCACATGGCATGGCATTTTTTCTTAATTTATTCACAAAGTCATCCTAATTACTTTATGTACATTAATAATGAACACAAAATCAATCTAAAATTACTAAATTAGTAGTTTATATTGATTAATGATGAACACAAACAAAATTAATATATGACTAAATTAGTCGTTTATAATGGTTATTAATGAAATCAAAATGGAATGAATATAAACTAATAAATCAGTCATTTATATAATGAATATGAAACTACCAAAATAGATAAATGATTATTGTAAATGATAAATTTGTTATTACAAATGACTACTAAATTTTGCATATACACGACTATTGGTAGCTAAGTTACAGTATCTTATAACGCGACTAGAATTAGTCATATTTATTTGGTCATTAATTGGTTTCAAACGATGACTAAATTTTGCATATATATGACTATTACTAGCTAATTTACAGTGTCTTATAAAATGACCAACATTTTAGTCATATTTTTTAGTCATTAATTAGTTTTCTCAAGTAACCATATAGTAATATATTTTATTGTATATTTGGTCATTAATTAAGACAATTAATGACTAAATTAATGAACAAATTTATTACTAAATATACTACTAGAAGATAAAATTAAGACAACGAATTAATGACTAAGCTAAAAATGACTAAAAGTTGGTCACATTATAAGATACTATAAATTAGCCACTATTGGCCACCGACTGAAAAATGGTCATTTATATGAAAATTTTAGTCATTTTCTTAGGAAATAATTAGCCATTTTGTACTAGTGATGGGGGAATCACATCTTGCAGAAAACCACAAATGTGACGATTGACATGGCATATGTGTTACTATGACCGAAGAGAATGTTGTAATCTAAAGGGGCATCAATATCTCAATTTCTACATGGACAGTCTTTCCCACAAGTGTCATGTGACAATTGTGATACATCATTGCCCATCCGAAGCACACAAAGCGATGGTGAATGGGGATAGCTCAAGTGACTTAAGTTGTTTCCAAATGGTAGTGAACATCACACAGGTGGATGCACCTTCATCAATAGTGCATTGGGAGATGATGTCATTATGGGCTCAGACTGGAATCTGGAAAGCAATGCATGAAGGTAATGGGGGTTGTTCTAATTTATCAACTGGGAAGACAATCAAATGATCATCGAAAGGATATACTGTGCCCAAAGAAGTTAGTAGAGATTTATTTTGAGATGGGCATGACTGGAGTACCTCCAGTGTGGACATGGCTTCAAGTGATTGCACCAAGTCATCTACTATACTATATGCATCAGAAGCTCGATTAGGAGTCACATTATGGCATAATGGACCCTTGGAGATCTTGAAAATTACCTCAAATTTAGGTTGAGGGATCTGTAATGGGTCATTTGGTGTCATAAGAGGCTCAATAGATTTTTTGGTTTTGGATTCAGTGGTGGACAAAGTCGATGAGCTGTCATATTGACGTGATCAAGTTTGCAAGCTGATATCGAAGGTATTAAACTAATCAAAATTCATCATGGATATATGGTAGTCACGAGGACCTGAAGGTTGGGGGGATGGGTTGCTTGACCTAGCTGAGGTTGAGCAGCAACAAATCCTTGTTGAGGGAAAGGATTTGTAAGCATCACTAGTTGAGATGGCACAAGATTCTAAGGTGATTGTTGACCTCTAGAAGTTGCTTGAGCTTCCCACATTTGGTGTATTTTCGGTAAGAGAGGACACTCATGTGTATAATGGACATGTATGCCACAACATGCACAAGGTTTGTCGGTACGAATAGGCTTGTTCTTCTTGCATGGACTACCTTATTGCTGGTTGTTGGTGTTAGGCTGGTTCCCCTGGGGTTCAATAGTTTTATTACATTTATTATCTTGGTTACCCATGTTACCTCTCCCCTTATTCTTTTCATTCAAATTTGGGGGATTGGTCAGTATTTGCTGTGCAAAGGCTTGACCCTGAGGGGTCGGTGGCTACTGGGACTGAGGATGCATGGGAGGCTGCAATTCTAATGCATGAGGGCCTAGAGCGCTAGATTGTGCATAGGGAGGAGCAACAGTTTGGTAGACAGGTTGGGGTACTAAAAACATGTTGCTAGCATGAGGGGCATAAGTTTTAGAGGAATTGGTGCCCCTGTGCAGATAGCCATAAATTTTCTAAGTATATGGTGAAGGATTCCAATGATACCATCGACGATATGAGATGCCCCCAGTGCATTGGCACCTCTAGGATAGGGGAGGTCTGGAATGACGGTATAAACATAACCAAATTGTGCATAATCAGGTCATATCGTAGAGTGGTTTGGAGAGCTTCCTCCTCGGTCTTAGGAAAATGGAATGCGAAATCTTTTCCAATGGGTGATAAAAGGCTCCTAGGAAACCAATCTAGATAAACATGGTCTCTGAAGGGCGAGGCATGTCATGTGCTCCTCCTTCTACGCCACTCTTGAACATGGCCAAAAAGGCGATTGGTGGAGGACTGACAGAATGAGGTCAATAGATCCGTACTAGTGTCATAGCAAAAAGGTATCTTAGAATATGAGAGGAATGCTTTAGCAAGCATCATGAAAATGGTCTGAGATGTGGTGGGCTGGTCTACATACAATTTTGCAGCGTCTCTTATGAGTGTGCATTGGAACATCCGAAGACGAATGGAGTCATCGATAATGAAGTTGTATGAACAACACATGTAAAAGGAGAGGACATGATTAGTAGGGACTTCTCCAAAATTATACTTAAACTTTGTGATGTCTGAGGGAAGCTTAGTCAGCATAGTAGGCTAACTAGCATCATGGTGTATTAGCTCGTTTATCAACTAGCTAAAATCAGGGAGACTTAACCCAGCCATGAAAGGGAGCATGGGGGCTGTCAGAACGGTTCTTGAGGTTGTTCCGCTATATGTGACCACTGGAATAGAACTGAAACCAACACCAGGTGGGGTTCCTGCACTAGCTATGGGTCCAGACATGGTGATGCTATGTGGTGAAGGAGGCTCCAAATCAGATGAGGAATCAAAAGAACCAGGAGAAGAGTCAATATGGGGACTCGGGGGACTATAAACTCATACCCTATAGGGAGGAGTAATATGCCCAAGCAGAAACTGCAAATGAAGACCTAAGAGTCTTCACGACAAATGCCTTGGTGGTGCAATGGTGGTAAGACACAAGTGACACGTAAATGGTGAATGTAGATTAACAATATGCCCTTGTCTCTGTGTGGGGAGATAAATTTATTATGTTAAGTATTGGCTTGGTGGTGTAAACCAAGCACCCTTATCTTAAGGTGTGCCTATGCGTGCAAGTGTGTTTATGGATTAAGCCCATATCGTGTTTGAAAAAAGAAAAGATATTGTTGAAAATAAACTAAAATTAGCAATAGAAAATGAATAGAAAAACAATTAACTAAACCCCACCCAAATAGTGTTTTCAAACACTGTGCTGGTTGGTGGCAAAATCAACTGAAAATACACTAAAAAGGTCAAGAGATCTATGTGTTAGTGTGACTAGGATCAAATGACACTGGGCTACTGGAAAGTGGTGTAGCTATAGTAAAAAACTAGAGAGGAAGATCACTTTAAAAAGATACGGAGATAGGTGAAAAACCTAAGGAAACTAATGGGACCCTAAGGCTAACGACCAAAAAATGTTCAATATGAAATTATGGATGGAAACATCTTTGGAGATTTGAAACAGAAGGGTACATATATGGAAAATATGGTTGAGAGTGATGCAGAAACTCAGACTTCTTACTCAGCTAAACTCCTCCTATAAAGGTGGAAGTTTACCAGAAGCCCTAAGGGGCTAAATTCCACTTTGACAAGTGAATCATAGTTGATCAAGGCATAAGAAGGATGAGACAGATGTAAAACAACCCATCATATGGCTCTTGGCAAAACCTAGAAACATATCTGATAAAAACCCGAAACCCTAAAAATGGTAGGTATTGATCTGTTTTCAATGGGGATCTCACCTTTTCGGCTAAACAGGGCACTCTGGACTCTATATCACACTTTTTTGGGGAGAAAATTGTGATTTTTACTCCCTGATTCCTGGTCAGCAAATCTCAGAAAAAAACTATCATCTCTGTCACGATTGGTTCATGTGGCCTACGAAAAAGACCAGAAAACTTACAAAGGTTATAAATTTAACATATCTAGGGTTAAAAGCTACTAAAAAACATTAAGAAACTAAAAAAAGAAGAAACCCTAAGCTGAAAATTGAAGGTCACCCGGGTTTCTGGATCTGAAGTGAAAAACCAGTGGAGTCGTCAATTTTGTTGTAGTGTTTTCTCCTCGAATATGTACGAAAATGAAACACTTAAGAATGTGGATGACAAACAGTATCAAAACTATAAATGGCTTCTAAACATTGTAGATTTGTAGCAACTGATAGAAACAAAACTTGTCAAAGTCTTGATCTATGCCACAATCATAGTTAAACAACAAAATGGCCTAGTAATAATAACACCAATAATCAAATGGAAACCACATATAATACTAGTGATTACCCCATTACTATTGTGGTTATACCCCTTATTTATATTGATGTACCCATGTAGTGCCCATATTGTTACTATTGTGCCACATAGAAGCCCACTATTGTTATTGTTGTGCCCTACAATATTATTGTTATGTAGGCTTTGATTGTATTGGGACCACTTAGACTCCTATATATAGAAAGGAGGTATTTTCATTTGTATCATTCAAGAATTGTTCATTTATGTAATGTAAAGGAGGTTGCCCCCTCGAAGAGGCTGAATTCTAAGGCGTGGATCTCTCTTTTCTATATTTTTGTGAGCTAGTTTCATAACATTTGGTATCAGAGCTTTGGATTCTAGGTTTTCGCCGCTCCAAATCGGTCATCGTGGCATTTTTGCTATAACTTTTTTTCTGTGACGTTTCAGAAGTCGCAAAAAAAATCCATTTGAGAAGAATTGGCGCTGAACCTTGGATCCGAATTTCAGAGCGTTTCTCGTGATATTTTCGGAGATATGATCTAAGGAAGTTGGTCTTTTTGCAGACTCCTGAATTACATTCAAAACAGGTGACTTGGGGAAAATCATCATAACTCTCTCTCTGAGGATCGGATTGAAATTTCGTAAAAAGGTACAGAAAGAGGACGGACTGTAGTTTCTTGTGCGTGTGTTTCAGATTCAAAGGTTGAAACAGTGACTCGTGGCACGTCGTACAAGTTTGCTCTACTGAACCAGTCTAAAAGCAAGTCACTGTGGGAGATTTCACATAACTCTTCCTTGGAGAATCCAATTTGGCTCAGACTTGTGGCATTGGAAAGAGGACGTAGAAGGCTACTACAGGTAGCAATTTCAAAATTGGATGATCCAAAATTACAGAGATACATCAGATTCAATATCAGGCTTCTATAAAGTGAAAAAAGGTGTGTAGTTTTTTTTAATTTTTGTGTAAGCTTGGTTTAACGGAATTCAAAGGGCATAGTAAAACATTATTATCGGTAACTGATGCCCCGAGGAAAGAAAATGCAAACACCTAGTAAGGAACCTGAAAGCTCTAGCATGACTCATGAAGAAGAGGAAGAAATGCTACATGATATATCAAAATTACAAGAACAAGTGCAACAAATGTCACGCTCACAAAAGCTAACAGAAGCTAAGATAAGTGGCGTGGAATCTAAGGTAAATGGCGTGGAATCTAAGATAAAGGGAATGGAAGCTAAGATGGATGGCATGGAAGCTAATATTGACGCTAAAATTGATGGCATGGAAGCTAAGATTGACGCTAAAATTGATGGCATGGACGCTAAAATTGATGGCATGGATGAATTGAAGAAGTTGCTACAAGAAAGGGTCACTAATGGTGAAAAGGTAGTAAAGGAAACTCATGATGAGAATAAAAGAAATGTTAATCATGATTCCATAGACTCTAATGTTGGATCGAAGACTCACCATGTTCCAAAAATCGATATGAGGAAGTTTGATGGCAAGGATCCCGCCACATGGATATTACAGATGGAGCAATTCTTCGATCTCAATAATGTGAAAAACACACAAAAGGTACGTATGGCAACTTTATATTTGGAACCAAATCAGTTTGTATGGTATCAATGGCTTTTTTCTCGTAAACAATTTATCACTTGGGCAATTTTTACGGAAGAATTGATAGCACATTATGAGGATACAAAAAGCAACACTTTTTTTAGCCAATTGATAAGTCTCAAACAAAAGGGTTCAATAATGGAGCACATTGAGGAGTTCCAAAAATTGAACATAAGGGTAAAAGATATTCCAGAGGAGCATAGGATTGATGTGTTCATAGGGTCTTTAAAGGATAATATCCAACATGATGTGTGCCTTTGGGAACCTGATTCATTAGAGAAGGCATTCAGGTTAGCAAGAAAAATGGAAAGCAAAATTATGGCAACTAGGAAGCATACCATTCACAACTATAAAGATGGAAGTGTTGTTGCCCATAGTCTTCCACAACCTACAAGGTTGACACCACAACAATTGGAAGAAAAAAGAGCAAAAGGGCTTTGTTACAATTGTGATAGCAAATACACAAAAGGTCATAAGTGTGCTGAGAAGAAATTATTCTACATAGATTGTGAAGAGGAAGAAGAAAAGGAGCAAGAAAGGTCAAAAGAAGAGGATATATTCCAGGAACAAAGCCTAGATGAAGAACAAATAAATCCGACCATATCTTGTAATGCATTGGCAGGAATTACCACTCCTCAAACCATCAAGATAGAAGGACAAATCAAGAAGAAAAAGGTAATAGTGTTGATTGATTCAGGAAGCACCCACAATTTTATTCATTGTAGGGTAGCAAAAGAATTGAATTGCTTCCTATATCCAGCACCAGAGTGTCAAGTGATGATTGCAAATGGAGGAACAATAAATTGCTCTGGAAAGTGCCATAATATCAAGCTATCCATGGGAGAATATGTATTGACTAGCCCAATGCTTTCCATTCCAATGGGAGGTGCTGATGTTGTACTAGGAGTCCAATGGCTACAATCCTTGGGTACAATAGCTTTTAATTTTCAAGAACTTTTCATGAAATTTTCTGTGGAAGGAAAGGAAGTTGAATTAAGGGGTATTGCAGGGAAACCAGGAAAGATAATCAGCTCTAATGGTATGACAAAGCTTCTAAAAAAGGAGCAAAGAGGTGTAATTGCACAATTATGTTCGCTAGATGTTTCCACATTGGAATCATCTATTTCTCCAGATCTCCAAAAAGTCCTGGACAATCATTCCAAGGTATTTGAGACTCCCAAAGGTCTCCCACCTATGCGTGATCATGATCATGCTATTCATCTGATTCCAGGAAGTGTTCCTCCAAACATCAGGCCGTACAGATATCCCTATGTCCAAAAAAGTGAAATTGAACGTATGGTTGCAGAAATGCTAGAGGCTGGTATAATTCAACCGAGTCAAAGTTCTTTCTCTGCTCCAGTAGTATTGGTGCACAAGAAGGATGGATCATGGCGCATGTGTCCGGATTATAGGGAGCTCAACAAGCTCACTATTAAAGATAAGTTCCCCATTCCTGTCATTGATGAATTACTGGATGAATTGCATGGATCAATTTACTTCACCAAGTTGGATCTTCGTTCAGGATATCATCAAATCAGAATGAAGATTGAAGACATTCCGAAAACGGCATTTAGAACTCATGAGGGTCATTATGAATTTTTGGTCATGCCTTTTGGCCTTACCAATGCACCTTCAACATTTCAAGGTTTGATGAATTCAATTTTCAAACCATTCCTTAGAAAATTTGTGTTAGTATTTTTTGATGATATACTAATCTACAGCAAGTCTTGGAAGGATCATGTTGAACATGTTGACAGGGTGCTACAACTATTGGAGGAGAAACAATTATATGCCAAAAGATCCAAATGTTTCTTTGGAGTCCAGGAGGTGGAATATTTGGGTCATATTGTATCTCATGAAGGAGTTAAGGTAGACCCTAGCAAAATTAAAGCCATTAAGGAATGGAAAATCCCCACATCCATAAAGCATTTGCGAGGATTTCTTGGGTTGACAGGGTATTATCGCAAGTTTGTTAAGAATTATGGGAGAATAGCAGCACCTCTAACAACATTATTGAAGAAAGATACATTTTCATGGACTCCGGAAGCAACAAAGGCCTTTGAACATCTTAAAGAGGCAATGTGCCAAGCACCGGTCTTAGCTACACTGGACTTCACAAAAACCTTTATTGTGGAATGTGATGCTTCAGGAAATGGAATTGGTGCTGTTCTAATGCAAGATGAAAGACCCATTGCTTTTGAAAGTCATCCAATCAAGGGAAAGTTTCTAAGAAAAGCTATTTATGAGAAGGAAATGTTGGCAATACTCCATGCACTTAAGAAATGGCGACCCTACCTAATGGGAAGACACTTCAAGGTAAAAACAGATCATGATAGCCTTAAATACTTTTTAGAACAAAGATTATCCTCTGAAGAGCAACAAAAGTGGGTCACAAAGATGTTGGGTTATGACTTTGAAATCATCTACAAAAAGGGGAAGCAAAATGTGGTGGCAGATGCACTCTCAAGGAAGGATGAGGATGTGGAAGCATTGTTGTGCGCTATTTCTATCATCCAACCAGATTGGATAAATGAAGCAAGGGAGGAATGGAAGAATGACGAAGAAGTATGGGACTTATTCGAAAGCTACAACAAGATTCCAGTACGTCTGATACATTTAGCTGGAAAAATGATTCGTTATGGTACAAAGATCGCTTATACCTCTGTAAGAATTCCCAGCTAAAACAAAAGATTCTTATGGAATTGCACACTTCTCCCTTAGGAGGGCACTCAGGATTTTTAAAAACTTACCACAGGGTTAAGAAGGAATTTTTTTGGGATGGCCTTAAATCAGATATTCAAAAGTTTGTGGCAGAATGTTTGGTTTGCCAGCAAAATAAAGTTGAAACAATTAAGACACCGGGTCTATTACAACCTTTCCATTCCAAGCCAACGTTGGGAGGAGGTATCAATGGATTTTATCACAGGTTTACCCAAGTCTGAGGGAAAGAGTGTCATCATGGTGGTAGTTGACAGACTTACCAAGTATGCACACTTTTGTGCATTATCACATCCATTTAAAGCCAGTACAGTTTCTACTGCATTTATGGAAACAATTCAAAAGCTACATGGAAACCCAAAGATTATTGTAAGTGACAGAGATCCCATTTTCACTGGAAATTTTTGGACAGAATTATTTTCTTGTCTTGGTACTCAGTTAGCTCATAGCTCATCTTATCATCCTCAATCTGATGGGCAAACTGAGATAGTAAACAAATGTTTGGAAGGATACCTTCGTTGCTTTGTATCTGATAAACAGACACAATGGGTCAAATGGTTGCCTCTGGCTGAATGGTGGTATAACACTTCCTTTCATACAGCAACAAAAATGACCCCATTTATGGCACTTTATGGGTATCAACCACCATCCATCACATCATATTTAAGAGAAAATTCTAAGGTTCAGGCAGTGGAACATCACATCGAACATCAACAACCAGTCCTCCAACTCTTAAAGGATAACCTTGTGTTGGCACAGAATAGAATGAAACAACAGGCAGATCAGCATCGCAGTGAAAGAAGTTTTGATGTAGGTGATTGGGTATTCCTACGGCTACAACCATATAAGCAAATGTCCCTCAAGCAAGCTAAGAAGGATAATAAATTATCACCAAAGTATTATGGTCCGTACAAGGTGTTGCAAAAGATTGGTACTATGGCATACAAATTGGAGCTTCCTGCAGCTTCTCGATTGCACCCAGTTTTCCATGTTTCATGCTTAAAGAAGGTTATAGGCGACAAGCTCCCAGTTCAAACAATATTGCCAGAACTTGACGAAGAAGGAAAAATTATATTGGAACCGGAAGCAGTTATAGAAACAAGAACTCGACAGCTACGAAATCGATCAATTTCAGAGTACCTTATCAAGTGGAAGAACTTATCCGCTGAAGATTCCACATGGGAGGATGAGAATTTTATGCAGAAGTATCCTGAACTACTCAAGCGTTGAGGACAACACTTTTTTGAAGGAGAGGGGCATGTTGGGTCCCTATAATACTAGTGATTACCCCATTACTATTGTAGTTATACCCCTTATTTATATTGATGTACCCATGTAGTGCCCATATTGTTACTATTGTGCCACATAGAAGCCCACTATTGTTATTGTTGTGCCCTACAATATTATTGTTATGTAGGCTTTGATTGTATTGGGACCACTTAGACTCCTATATATAGAAAGGAGGTATTTTCATTTGTATCATTCAAGAATTGTTCATTTATGTAATGTAAAGGAGGTTGCCCCCTCGAAGAGGCTGAATTCTAAGGCGTGGATCTCTCTTTTCTATCTTTTTGTGAGCTGGTTTCATAACAATTAAGCCCATATCGTGTTTGAAAAAAGAAAAGATATTGTTGAAAATAAACTAAAATTAGCAATAGAAAATGAATAGAAAAACAATTAACTAAACCCCACCCAAATAGTGTTTTCAAACACTGTGCTGGTTGGTGGCAAAATCAACTGAAAATACACTAAAAAGGTCAAGAGATCTATGTGTTAGTGTGACTAGGATCAAATGACACTGGGCTATTGGAAAGTGGTGTAGCTATAGTAAAAAACTAGAGAGGAAGATCACTTTAAAAAGATACGGAGATAGGTGAAAAACCTAAGGAAACTAATGGGACCCTAAGGCTAACGACCAAAAAATGTTCAATATGAAATTATGGATGGAAACATCTTTGGAGATTTGAAACAGAAGGGTACATATATGGAAAATATGGTTGAGAGTGATGCAGAAACTCAGACTTCTTACTCAGCTAAACTCCTCCTATAAAGGTGGAAGTTTACCAGAAGCCCTAAGGGGCTAAATTCCACTTTGACAAGTGAATCATAGTTGATCAAGGCATAAGAAGGATGAGACAGATGTAAAACAACCCATCATATGGCTCTTGGCAAAACCTAGAAACATATCTGATAAAAACCCGAAACCCTAAAAATGGTAGGTATTGATCTGTTTTCAATGGGGATCTCACCTTTTGGGCTAAACAGGGCACTCTGGACTCTATATCACACTTTTTTGGGGAGAAAATTGTGATTTTTACTCCCTGATTCCTGGTCAGCAAATCTCAGAAAAAACTATCATCTCTGTCACGATTGGTTCATGTGGCCTACGAAAAAGACCAGAAAACTTACAAAGGTTATAAATTTAACATATCTAGGGTTAAAAGCTACTAAAAAACATTAAGAAACTAAAAAAAGAAGAAACCCTAAGCTGAAAATTGAAGGTCACCCGGGTTTCTGGATCTGAAGTGAAAAACCAGTGGAGTCGTCAATTTTGTTGTAGTGTTTTCTCCTCGAATATGTACGAAAATGAAACACTTAAGAATGTGGATGACAAACAGTATCAAAACTATAAATGGCTTCTAAACATTGTAGATTTGTAGCAACTGATAGAAACAAAACTTGTCAAAGTCTTGATCTATGCCACAATCATAGTTAAACAACAAAATGGCCTAGTAATAATAACACCAATAATCAAATGGAAACCACATATACAAAGAATAGATTTTATTATAACACATGTGAAGGGAACAAATAAATGTTACCGGTCCCCCTCTATGGGATGAATTCTTGACTATCCTCAAATGTCTTGAGCTTGTGTAGAGTCTCTCTCCTCTATAATGTGTAAACCCAACAAATAAAATGTTTGAGCTCAATGGGAACTCAAATGGAAGAAAAATGGCGTGCAAAAATGATAATAATCAGAGTTACAACAGTGAGTGCAATAATGTAAATATTTATAACAAAATATTGAGTTATCCTAAAAAATTGAGCGATAATAAAAGATTATTAACCCCATTCTTAGAATAACCACTTGGAATATTTTATTATATTTGGTTAGGAGGGAAAAAGTATTTAAACTTTTATTTAGAAATAATAAATAAATAAGTGATTTATTTATCATCTGAAGAAATTGGTTAAGGAGTAATAAACAAATAATTATTTATTTAATTATTCCTAAGGGATTTAGTCAAACTTGACAAGGAATAATAATTAATTAGTGATTAATTAATTATTCCTAGAAGAAAATTAAATAAATAGCGATTTATTTAATTATTCCTCATGGGTTTAATTATAAATTACTTAACAAACAAATGTGGTTTATTAAGTAATTTCTGACAATGAAACCAATTTTACTATGGTAAAGTTGTCTTTACATGGTGTACTTCGATCCATCTAGTCAATTAGGCTAGATGATCAATTTTTTGGTGATAACAAAGAGGTAGATTATTGTTACAGTTTGTGAAGTAAATTATAAGAGAAAATATTGTGATAGTGGCCCCTATCTCATTTCCCTCATGGGTTTATGATTAGAGGACCCCACTCTCACTGCCCCAAAAATAGAGTTTGTCCTTTTTTATTGCATAAATTGATTTTCATTCTTAGCTAGATAATTGTTTATCATTTCTTGGAAGCATATGGAGTCATTATCTTATTTTCTTAGGGTTGATTTAGCTTAAAATAAAATCCATTTCATAGATCTAGTCCTTAATAGTAGATAGACCAGCTTTCTCAAATTCAACTCATCGTTTCCATGTGGAAATGTAGTGATTTATAAATGAAAATAGAAACATGTTTTATTGTAGGGATTGTTGATCTACACGAAGGGACTCCTCCAACCAGTGTCACCTAAGTCTTCTCCACCTTTTGTCAAGGCATACTAGCCCATAGTCCAAACCTTTGTTTTCTAGCCACCATGAGCAGGTTTCCTTCAGCAAATTTGACCTCATTAGGGTAATGGGCTTGGCCTTTGGCATTGCTCACCTACCCTAGACCTTCTACAACTATCATTCACCCATCCAACAGCTCATATCACTATTCTTACCCTCCAAAACCTCTTAGCTAACATCCTGTAGCAGTTCAGGATATTATGTAGCAGATTAGGACATCCTGTAGCAAACATGTAGCAACCTGTTTTGACCATGTTTTGACATGAAATGATAGGATAACCTAGTATAGGAGTAGGTTAGCCCCTTGAATTGGACTCTATGACTAGAAGTGCCACCTAGACAATATTTCGCAGTCATTTTTCTCCTATAAGATTAGATAGCATTAGCTTTTATATTTTTGAAGTTAGAAATTAATACTTTTTTCTGCAAATGTGAATGAGATAGTTAATGCATGCATGTTTGAGTTCTGAGATGATAGAGTAACTTTCTATTTTCAAGCTCTCTTGATAGCTAGATTATCAATTGAAATATTAGAATAGTTCCTTTATGAAAGTAATTTATGTCATTTCATAGCTAAATGATTTATGACATTTCATAGCATTTACCATTTGGAAACTTTGATTTCCTAAATATACAAGCATTTACTTTCCCTGTACTAAAACTAGCTTTCAATTCACTGTCAGTAGTTTGACTCCCTTTAGTTCAATAAAGAACTAGTCTAGAATCCTAATGGTCAAGTGCCCGAGTTGAGAAGTGACTTGAGTAGAATGATGCATTTGTTGTGTATATAGAATTTTCACCTCTAAGTTTGTATGAAATCCCAGGCTGATAAAGTAAACTTGGTAGCCCTAGGCGTTGCAGCATTTTTGCTGCAATACTAAGGCTCATCACTTGGCTACCAATGACATCGTCTTTCTTAGCTGCCAATGACCTCACATTGATGAGAGAGAGCATTGTGATCTTGGGTTGATTGAAGGAGTTAAAGAGGTGCAAAACACCCTAGAACCTCTTCTTGTTGTCTAGTTCAAGCCCCTACATATAAATCATCTAAAAATTTATCCATTTCTTACAATTAAACCATATTAGGCCACATGAGATAGAAATTTTTTTTTACCCTTCTCACTAAGCATAATATAATGAAAATTGTAAATAAATGTGAGAAATAGATAGTTCTAAGGTCGGAGGATGGCATCATGACCCTTATAATGTACCTGTTGATGAGCCTCATCATCACACCCCTACTAAATTTGTTTCTCATTCTGTACGAAAATAATTCATCTATGCCCATCTCTTTCATGGCCCTAGTGGCCTCCCTATCATCTCAGGTTTCCTCAGATGGTTTGCATTCTTGTGGATAGAAACCTACATTCTTTTCTATCTTTTCCCACTCCTTTTACTCTTGTGCTTCATCTATTCCATCCTGTAGAACTGGTAACAAGGGTAGACTAAGCTTGAGTCCTATCCACTTAAATTTTAGTATTTGAATGATCCTCGTGTACAACGTTGTCCTCTCCAAGGCATTCCTTAGCCTATTTGGAGAGTGATATTCTCTGTTCTGGAAGTTTTTGGGTAAGGCAACATCTCCTCTGGCAGTCTTGGAGGCTTTATGTTTCCAACAACTTGAATTTGTCTTAAAAATGTAATATGTCTCGTTCCTATTTGGAAAGGTATTTAGGTGCTAAGTCGCTATAATTGCAGATGATGTTATGATTTCTAATGACAACCATTAGGCTCACTAGCTCTTCCCTAATATATAATGGTTTATTTTCATCCTTTTCCATGAATCGCTTCACTTCCTTAGCTCTTGCCTCTTAATGAGTCATCTAGGATGCTAAGGCCATCACCTATGTGTTCCCCAATATGGTGTTAGGATCCAAAAAATTCATGTCAATCAAATTGAGGTTGTGTATGTAGAACTCAACCAATTGTGCTTTGTCCTCCATGTTATCTTGGTCACAAAATTCAATGAACTATTTGTAATCCTAAAATGGCATAGATAAATGTTGTGCCAAGGTTTTGACCTGGAATTGCAACCACTTCTCTTTGAGAAAGAGTGCATAAATCTTGGATTTTTATCTCCACTATAATTCCTCCATGCAGAGGTTTTCCATGGTGGCAATTTGGGTTTCTTTCTCTTGCAACTTCTCTCTCAACCACATATTTTATTCCTGTAACTAATCCTTCGTTGTGGACTCCCTCATTCTCATCTCACTTAATTCTTTTTTCATTTCAAGGAATGTTTCTTCCATGAGGCCCACATCCTCTAACTTCTTAGACTTAGAAATTTGTGTCCACCTACGGGTTCTTCCGCTTTCTATTTCTAGCTCATAGAAAAGTGGAACTACAAATTTTTGGGGAACAATCCTACCTCGTTCAATGAATTTGTAATATAAGCTTACGCTAGGTTGTGGACTATGCTCCTAGAGATCATGGAATTCCTTAATTTTTTTGGGGTAGGTCGCTACCACCTATAGCTATTATGTCACATTCTTCGCCTCTAGTAGCACATTCTGCCCCTCTTGTGGCATTTGATGTCCCTCTTGCAGCATGCTCTACTCCACCTATAACTTCCCTTATTCTTATCATTGGAGGGTTATTGGTGTCTTGTGTTGTTTGAAGGAGGTTGATCTAGTGTTGGGCCTCATTACATATTGTTGGAAATAATACTGAGAGGGGGGGTGAATCAGTATTATCAGATCAATAAAACTTTTTCAATGTTCAGAAACATATACGCTACTTCAGTTAAGTGAACCAGCGTGTACACACTACTGTGTCTAAAGAAACCAGCGTATAACCATAAATCTTATAATTCAGTTAGTTTATCTTCAGTTAAATGCATCAGGACATTATTCATCATATTAAGAGTAAACAGATGTAGTATAACAGAACAGATCATCACACAAAAGCCACACACATGAACACCATGATATAAGGTGGAAACCCAATGTGGGTGAAAACCACCTGCTGCAAGTCGTCTCTATCTTTCTTTAATAAGAACTTCAGTTTACAATCTTTTGTACTGGTGCAACCTTATACCAGTACGTAGGCTACAGCCTGCAGAAAGCTTCAACCTTCTCTCGTTCTCCAAACTTCCTTGGAAGGGAGCTCCAACCCCCTTTGCTCTTGTACTAGCTAAGATACTAGTACGTAGGTGCTGGCCTACAAACTTCTTTCCTTCAGGTACCACTTTTCATACATTTTCAGACTGGATATTCCTGAAGCACAATATTATAATCTGAAGACCACAATTCATTCAACTTTCATAGCAGATTACAAAACAACCAATACTCGCATCAACAATCTTTGAATCATTGAAGCACTGAAACCCTGTCAAACCCAGTCACTAGAACAGAGAGCAGACTACAGAACTCTGCAATAACAGTCAGACCCAGCTACAATCCAAAAATCAAGCTCCAAAATATATACGCTACTTCAATGAAGGCAACTCGCGTATACACGCGGTTTTACCGAAGACAACCTGCGTACAGATCTAAAAATAATTTTTCATAACTTGCAGCTGTACCAGATATCAGTTATACCCAGAACATAACATTGCGTCAGTATGCAGATCTAGAAGTATGCATAATCAACCATATAAAGATAGATCATTTCAAACCATTTGATCCCGATCTCTCCTTAGATCTTGTTCTCCATCAACCGATGAGATCTCTCCTTAGCTCAGATCAAGCAATACATCATCAACCAATAACCTGCATACTAGATCTAATACTTCATCAGATATTCAAGCCTTTTCAGATACACTTGCCTAATGATTTACTTCTCCTTATATAGCCTTAGGCCTTGTTCAATACCAAGAGCCAAAACCATAGAAATCCAATAGCATCAACTTCAAAAACTAGGGATCAACACATCCGTCGAGACACCAAGGTCCAAAACCATAGGCACAACTTCCAAGGAATAACCGCCGTGGACCAAAGATAAATTTTCCACATACACGCGCTTTTACTAAAGCCAACCTGTGTGTACACACGACTTGGTATACAGCGAACCTGCGTATACGCGACTTGGTATATAGTGAACCGGCTTGTATACGCGACTTGGTATATAGTGAACCAGCGTGTATATATTTTTCTTCATACTTGTAGACTGATCATCAATTCCTTGCTGCTATCCTTCTGCACTATGATTTGTCATCAGTGTGATTTGCCATCAAGGACAACACTTGTCTCATAATGCCAACAATCTCTCCCTTTGGACTTGATGGCAACAACACCAAATCAAATCACTCTCCCCCTTTGTCATCAAGGGCAAAGGGCTGTGCTCCCCCTGAGTACATGCTGATATCTTTGCTTGGCTGTGCTGAAACATGCTCCCTTTGACTGTAGGCAAGACCTGCAAAAGATGTTCTTCAAAAGAACCAAGACTTGTACATCATAAAGGACCTTCCTATCACCAAAAGACTCAATACATACATCCATACTCCCAACCAAGAGGGGATAGATCAGAAATTTACATATAATAACCAATATTCATCCCAGGCATAGTGGGGAAACCAACATAGGCCGTTACATGACCTTGACACCATAAAAGAGATATCACAGAAGAGATACATGACATAGAGACAACAAATCTAGACCAAGACTTATGAAAGTCACAAGTAGCATCTGATACACATCTTTTAGATCAGCAACCAAGATTTCCTTCTGAGCTCCTTCTCCTGAAACCAACAACAGTTGTGTACTAGAACCAAAAGCATCTAAATGCCAACAATGCTTTATGAGACTTTAAGCTGCTCCCCCTAAACCTGTGCCTGCTACACCCCCTGAAACTGTGCCTGAAGAATTCTGGCATACCCATCTCAGACCTTCTCCAACCGGAGTCTGCCCTTGTTGTTCAAAACTCCACATACGCGACTTCTCCTGCATAAAACAGCGTATGCATGCGGATATGCTTTCTGTAACACGCGTACACCATACACGTGACTTTCCCATCATAAATCGGCCTATATACGCGGATAGCCCTTACGTAACTTGCGTATACCAACTTTTCTGTAGAACATACAAGCTTCAACAGCAGGATGAAGCATCAACTACTCCCAGCTTTTGTCTGAGATATTCAAAAGTTTCCCTGGGCAGTGGTTTTGTGAGAATATCAGCAACTTGTTCCTTAGAAGGAACATACTCCAGCTTGACCTTCTGCTCAAGCACTTGTTCCCGAAGAAAATGGTACTTGATTGGTATGTGCTTGGTCTTTGAGTGCATGACTGGATTCTTTGAAATGCTGATTGCACTTGTATTATCACATAAGATAGAGACTGGTGGAGTGCAAGTGATTTGAAAATCCTGCAAGGTCTGCATCATCCAAAGAAGTTGTGTGCAACAAGATGCCGCAGCCACATATTCTGCTTCAGTTGTAGATAAGGAAATCGAACTCTATTTCTTGCTGAACCAAGATACTAATCTGGAACCCATGAAGAAAGCACCACCACTTGTGCTTTTCTTATCATGCACACTTCTGGCCCAATCTGCATCTGTGTAAGCATGAAGAGTGAGATCTGTATCTCTAGGATACCATAAGCCATAGTTTTGGGTCCCTTGAAGATACTTGAAGATTCTTTTGACTGCCTGAAGATGAGTTTCCTTTGGGTTGGCTTGAAATCTTCCAACAATTCCTACTGCATGCATAATATCTGGTCGGGTACCTGTCAAATAAAGCAAACTCCCAATCATGGATCTATAAGTGGGTTGGTGAACTGCTGCTGATTCGTCATTTGCACTGAGGCTGTATCCTGTAACCATGGGGTTACAAACTGGCTTTGAATCTTCCATGCCATACTTCTTCAAGATCTGCTTGAGGTACTTGGTTTGAGACAAGAAAATACCTCCTTCATTTTGTTGGATTTGCAATCCAAGAAAGTATGTCAATTCTCCAAGTAATGACATTTCAAATTCTTTCTGCATAACCAAGGCAAAGTTCTGACTCATAGCCTCTTTTATTTCTTCACCCAAATTTTTCATACAATTTACAATCTCATCTACCCGAAGAAAATAGTTAGCCACACTTTCATCATTATACATCTTGAGAGTCTCATACTGAATCCCGAGAGTTTTAATTTTAGCACACTTTACCTGTTCATCTCCTTCATAGCTCGTGACAATTTTGTCCCATATCTCTTTTGCGGATTTGTAGTGCATTACCTTCATGAATTCCGTTTGGGATATACATCCTAATAGGGTACTGACTGCTTTCGCATTTGTTTCATACTTCTTTTTCTCAGCTGCATCTGTAGGAGTAGCTGAAGGAAAAGTGTAGCCTGTTTCTACGATGTCCCAAACTTCTGTACCAAGAGATTGAAGATAGGCAGTAACTCTTACCTTCCAATAATTGAAGTTTGTCCCATCAAAAACCGGTGGCCTGATTGATGCTTCTCTCTCGTAGTTGCTCATGATGAATGATCTACCTTCAAGCGATCAAGATTCTCTGAAGGACCTGCTCTGATACCAATTGTTGGAAATAATACTGAGAGGGGGGGGTGAATCAGTATTATCATATCAATAAAACTTTTTCAATGTTCAGAAACATATACGCTACTTCAGTTAAGTGAACCAGCGTGTACACGCTACTGTGTCTAAAGAAACCAGCGTATAACCATAAATCTTATAATTCAGTTAGTTTATCTTCAGTTAAATGCATCAGGACATTATTCATCATATTAAGAGTAAACAGATGCAGTATAACAGAACAAATCATCACACAAAAGCCACACACATGAACACCATGATATAAGGTGGAAACCCAATGTGGGTGAAAACCACCTGCTGCAAGTCGTCTCTATCTTCCTTTAATAAGAACTTCAGTTTACAATCTTTTGTACTAGTGTAGCCTTATACCAGTACGCAGGCTACAACCTGCAGAAAGCTTCAACCTTCTCTCGTTCTCCAAACTTCCTTGGAAGGGAGCTCCAACCCCCTTTGCTCTTGTACTAGCTAAGATACTAATACGTAGGTGCTGGCCTACAAACTTCTTTCCTTCAGGTACCACCTTTCATACATTTTCAGACTGAATATTCCTGAAGCACAATATTATAATCTGAAGACCACAATTCATTCAACTTTCATAGCAGATTACAAAACAACCAATAATCGCATCAACAATCTTTGAATCACTGAACCACTGAAACCCTGTCAAACCCAGTCACTAGAACATAGAGAAGACTACAGAACTCTGCAATAACAGTCAGACCCAGCTGCAATCCAAAAATCAATCTCCAAAAGATATACGCTACTTCAATGAAGGCAACCCGCGTATACACGCGGTTTTACAGAAGACAACCTGCGTACAGATCTAAAAATAATTTTTCATAACTTGCAGTTGTACCAGATATCAGTTATACCCAGAACATAACATTGCGTCAGTATGCAGATCTAGAAGTACACATAATCAACCATATAAAGATAGATCATTTCAAACCATTTGATCCTGATCTCTCCTTAGATCTTGTTCTCCATCAACCGATGAGATCTCTCCTTAGCTCGGATCAAGCAATACATCATCAACCAATAACCTGCATACTGGATCTAATACTTCATCAGATATTCAAGCCTTTTCAGATACACTTGCCTAATGATTTCCTTCTCCTTATATAGCCTTAGGCCTTGTTCAATACCAAGAGCCAAAACCATAGAAATCCAATACCATCAACTTCAAAAACTAGGGATCAACACGTCCGTCGAGACACCAAGGTCCAAAACCATAGGCACAACTTCCAAGGAATAACCGCCATGGACCAAAGATAAATTTTCCACATACACGCGCTTTTAATGAAGCCAACCTGTGTGTAAACGCGACTTGGTATACAGCGAACCTGCGTATACGCGACTTGGTATATAGTGAACCTGCGTGTATATATTTTTCTTCATACTTGTAGACAGATCATCAATTCCTGGATGCTATCCTTCTGCACTATGATTTGTCATCAGTGTGATTTTCCATCAAGGACAACACTTGTCTCATAATGCCAACACATATGCTATAGGAGTATTTTTTGTGGGTATTGGAGAGGTGGCCTCTTCCATTTTTCCTTTAGTTGGCCCTACCTCCTCTTTCTTGCTTGGGGAATCCCACATTGTGATGGGGACCTTTGTGGGAGTTTGTGACCTCCATTTCTTGATCTTGGTGATTTTATTGGTATTAAAATATAGGGGTGTTTTCCTTTTTCTGTTATATTTATGTTTAACTAGGGTTCTTAAGGTAGACAAAGTTGCAACTACCTTATCTTCTGTGGTTCCTAGAGACAAACTTATTTGTTTTGAGGGTATCTTTGTTTATCTAGTCTCAGTAGTCTTCTCAGGACATGATTTCTTGTTTATCCCCTTCGTATTTTTTAACCTGTTCTCTTCCTACATATACCTATGGTGCTTCTTCCTTCTATGTTTTCATCTCTGCTTCTTCTATTGTCCTATTTCCTTATGTTTCTCTTTCCACTTATTCTAGCCCTAGGGCTTCTTCCCATTTTTTCCTTTCCCCTTATTCTTATTCTTATATTTTCTGCTCTCTATCCCCAACACTAGAGGTTGAGGTCTCACCTGGTGTGAGGGTTTGTGTGCCAATAAAGGTTTCTCTATCAATGTCTATGAATTTGAACCAAAGGATAGGGATTCTCAAATTCCTCAAGGAATCCACAACTATCAGTTTAATGAGGGCATGGGGGCTTAAGTGTTGGTTTTTCCCTTCTCTCACTTTTTGACTCATGTCCCTAATGGACTTTAGGACGAATTCTGGCACAGTTAGTCTTTGAGAAAGAGGCAATTTTTCCTTCAACCAGAGTTCATGAAGTAATATAAATGGGTAAGAAATACCACACTCTTTCTTCCCTCACAAGATATGTATTTCATAATATGGTAGGCTGCTTCATCCCAAGGATAATGTAGGCGTTCCATCCTAACAACATTCTTGTCCTCAACAGGATTTTCATTGGTAGTGAAGAAATTAGTTTTAGTAGTGACACAGGTGGCCTTGTCTTTTATGCTCTGTGTTATCTCAAAATCAAGCCCTGGAAGGCTGCTGACCAGGAAGACTTCAAGTAACTGTTTCAAACCAATCTTTTGACTAAGGTTTAGCCTCCTTAGCCTGAGAGGGCTCTCTCAAAAGGTTATTGATTTTGATTAAAAAATAAGAGGGCTAACTCTTGTGAAATAACAGTGACAAATATGAAGGTTGGACAAACATTACATAAGTTTCCATTGGGCCTATGGAGTCAATAAAACCTCAGTAAATAATGATACAGCCTTTACATAGAAGTCAGGGCATGTGGCATTTAAATGTTCAAAACACAACTCTTATAAAACCACAGTTCATGAATGTGTACAGGAAATCAGAGCAGCATAAGTGAATTCTGAGTGATTACACATCTATGCAACTGTAAAATAAATCAAGGATAAAGTAAAACCACACATCTTGAACATAGAAACACCTTATGAATCCTGAGAAGAAAAGAAGTTCTATTATATTACTGAACTTTGTCTTTCTACATAAGCCAAAACAGTACTCTGTTTTATAAAATCTCCAACCCTAATTACATAGATGTTCCAGCAATATATAGAATCCTTATTCTAACTACTTCGAGCTTCCTCCTCCAGCATAAGGGGAACTCGATAACTGCCTCTAATGACTATTGAACTAACTAATAAATACAATAAGGAACTGACTGTAGTGTTTAAGAGTTCTAAATTAACTATGACTCTAACTCCACTTTGCATGCATAATGACTTCTTCTTATTCTCTGACACCTGGTCCTCTTTCGACTTGGCTGAGCTAGATGTTTAATACTCCATAGTGATCTTGAACGCTGAATCTTCTAACTGCTCAGAAGTATTAGGAGGTTTTCCTTGTTTTTCGGCTTCAGTTCTTCTAAAAAATGCTCGAATGTACAGAAGCATGTCTTCTAGCTTTTAATAACCCCAAAACATGGAACACTGCCACGTTCTTGATGTGCTGTGAGCTTCATCGATGGACATGTGTGCACGCAAGAGTTTCTTACAGGCAGCTCGTTTGTTGTATCTTGAATGGTGATAAAGGGGCTTTACAACAAAAATTTAAAATTGGACTTAAATCTTCAACATTTTTAGGCATCCACCTGTCTTGACTTGATTGAGTGTTGGCAGCTCCAGATGATGTTCTTGCATACCCTTTTGGCGTTTCCCTTTCAAAACTCCCACTCACAATACAAAACTGTCTATCTGTGTTAAAATCATCACCTACAGCAGTTTCATAGCGCGCTACGAAACTGCTGTGTAATTTCAAAAACACAGTCTTCTTTTCATAGTTAAATGATCACCATTGTTCATGGCTTAAGCACCTTACTCCCTTGATTGCTTTGAAAAGATTTGCTTGCAACTTTTCAGGAAACAGATATTTCTCCTGAGGAAAATATGCAATGATATCAATAACACTATTGACTGTTTCAAATATAAATGTATGAAGCTGGCTGATACCTTGCTGGCTGATTAATGGATGCATTACCTGTTTGCCCTTTATCAGTTGCAATAGCATTTCCAGAATGACCAGCTGAATCAGGTGCTCCACAAAGAAATAGCCCATTCCTCCATGTAACACTTTCTTCAATGACATTCTGACATCAATATCATTCTCTCCAGGTCTAATCACATTAAACTCAAATCCTAACTTCTTCCCTGCCTTTTAAAATTCACTTCACACAGCTGGTGCTTTGGCCAAAGGTATGGGAACAACTGTTGACATATGGAGACCCACCAAAGCCTTCAACAAAAGAATACTGTCTGCCAAACTTGTATGGTAGACTAGACTGCACCGACGGAGATGGCTTGTATAGAGAGGGAAAGAAACATGAGAGCCGTTACATTCCATAACCAAATATTGCTCGGATCTTACGGAAAATAAGTTCTTTCCAACCTCTCTCGGTGTTCTCGACAACAGTGGCATTGCCATACCGATCCTCTTCAGGTACATCTGTTTGTTTCAGCTTCACGATTGTTACTCCAGAATCAGGTTCCTCGAATGTCATATAAACCGTAGAATAGTGCCCATCTATTCAATTGCTGAATCTCCATTTTTGAACAATGAGGTTCCCTTGCTGAAGCTCCTGATTAACACCAGTGATGGCCCCGTCGAAGAGCGAGAATGATCCGCCCACCTCCCTGCTTATCTTGGCATTGCTCTGCGAGAATCCTTTCCACCGGTTATCATCCATGAGAATATCATAAATATCACTGGTCCTGCAATTGAATCTCTCTGTTAATAATCGTTTTAATCCCTCTCTAACAGCAGGCTTTAATGAGGAATTCTTATCGATTGTCTGAGCAGCTTTGGTTGATTTGAGCGACGTCTTGTTCTTGAGCTCCTCAGTGTATTCAGTTTTGGGCCATATCAAAAATTCTTGTTTTGGATTGTTAAGAAGAGATGACCTAGTAAAGCCTCGTAAATCAAAAAGAACAAAATTCACCACCTCCAAAATTTGCAACAGATGGCACCCAATTTCTTTTAATACTAACTCTGCTTCCACTTGTTTTGCTATAATGTCAAGCTCAGACAACCGTGCTATAATGCTTCTGCCAGCTAGCGGAAAGGCATCTAAGCTTGCCCATTCGTAGGTAACCTTTGACAGACTGGGAGCTTCTCGCCCCTCCTTTACAACTGCTCGAGCATCCATATCTCGATTATAAGACATAAATGCTTCATCCTCAACAGCAATCAATAACGTAGTCTTTGCAAGAGAAATCTCCCTATCTTTTAGACCAAAAGAAATCTCATCACAGAAAAATTGGATACAGAGGTACCCATCTTCATCTTTACTGGAGGCTTGAGAAAATCTTCCTTATTTGTATCTACAGGCGTACAATGGACTAGCTCTTGGCTAGCGCGCAGTAGAAATTGTCCCCCAAGGCCTTCAAAGTCCTTGTTCAAAAGTCCTGATGTCACCTCCCCAGCGATTTCAGATTCAAGGCCTGTAGTAGTTAGTCTTTCCTGAAATGCTGCTTCAGAGATATTTAATCTTGTTTCAATATCAATAATTGCACCACCAGAATACTCAATATCGGCCTCTAGTGCCCATGCTTCATCCTTAGTCACGGGAAGGACTCTCATGTTACAAATATGAGGGGGAAGCTTCCCAACATCCACCTGTGTGCAAGTTATTCCACTAATGTAACTTCGAGTTCTGACCTTAGACAACAACCTCTGAATTAAAACCTAACATAAGGCTATAGCTTCTGAACCTTTTTTTTTTTTTTTAAATCGAAGAAAAATCTTGAAAACAGCAAATTCCAGCAAAGGGTTCCTTGGTCAATGATGCCTCTCTCACAAACAGCATCACTATCAACAATAGCACTGTTCTCTGAATCTATATGAGTAGCACCAATCAACTTGCTTTGGTTCCGAAAACTTCTAGATGCTAATGATGGTGAAGATTCAGCATTTAAATGATCATCACGATTTTTTGTTGAAAGAGAGGCTTTTCTTGAAAAATCCATTAATGATGAACTATTTGGATTAAGGAGTGCCTCATTGCCAATTTTCTTCTCCTCTTGATTCACAGCAGGAAAATTGTTTATCTTACTTTCATTACCAGTTTTAGAAGACTTCCTGACAGTGGCTAGTTTCTTCAGGAAAAGGTGTACCTTTGAGGAAGTTGCATCATCCTTGTCATTTCTTTCTCTTTGATTACTAACAACAAAATTTGACTTTAATGACAAAGGATAATCTTCATTTAGCCATAAAAAATACTGTTCAAATTCTTTCTTCAACATCCAATACCAATCTGCTCCTCCTGGACCAGATCCTCCTCCTCCAGTCCTTGAAGCAAGTCGAAGTGCTTTGCACCAGGCTTCCTTTTCCCAAGCAGTTTCAAGCTATATTAAACAAACTTAACTTCCAAAAGCAAGGACACTATTCTTGTTTTCCAACTTAATTGGATATCTTCTTGCCCATTTTCCAGAAGATTGTGCTCCACCAGACACTGCTGTGACATGACACCCTGCAAGTTCAATTACTTCTTTAGAGCCATCCAAGTCTGTCAAAATAAGCTCATGGCCTTTGATTTTGGCATGTTTCTGCACAGGTGAGACTTCAGAGATCTCCTTTAATGAATTTTCCTTCAAGGTTGTGCTCTCCATCGGAGAATGCATAGGGGAATCCTCATATAGGAGGTTTTCTATTGAGTCTGCCCATTCCCTGTCAATATATGTGCTTTGAGCGGGGTTAATGATACTTGCTTCATCAATATCACTAAAAAGTTCTCTCTCCAACTCTTGCAGCCATTGCCTGATGTATTCTGGATTTTCATCAAAGATACTACCATGTATAGCTCCTCTTTGGCAATCTGATGACGGAAAATTTAGGTGACCTGATGTATGTTCCCCTGTGAGATTCTCACTAGATGCAGATTTCTGGAGGGAAGCAGAACTCTGTACAATAGGCATGCTAGGATATTGACCTCTACTAGATACCAGAACTTCGACCAATGTAGCGGGATTATAGGAAAAACCTTGAGAATGAAACACAGCAGTATTATTTATATATTGATGATAAGATCCAGCACTGTGACATGTTGAGTCAGATATTCCCACAGAATCCATAGGAGACAGCTGTGAAAAATTGGCTATGGATTCGAACAAATCCTCAATTTCGTAGCGCAGCCAGTGCAAAATATGAATTATGCGCTACGAAATGACCTAGACAATTTCAGCTTTGACAATCAATCGAACTGATGTGATCAATTTTAAAAAAAAAAATCTTGAGTGATAACAGTGGCTCCACTTGGGATAGTGTGCTCCTGCGGTACACTAAGAACATGCAGGTCCAGTGCCTTGTCTTCTTTATTACAAACGGAAATTTTCTTGACAAACATCCCTTTACAGCGTCTTGGGCCTTCACCTCGGGCTTAAGCTTGATGATCACTGTAGGAGAAAGAAATCTACATCTACTGAAAAAAAATGCTGAGTCAACCTAGAGCTTATTTGCATTTTCCTAACTACCTACCCTAACAATTCAAATTTCTTTCAGCTCAATCAATGTGAAATTTCCAATGCAGCCAATCATTTGTCTTATCTGATATTTGAGTTTTTTGACTGCATCGGAGTTCAGAGCCACTAAGATATTGTGATGACCGCTGCCATTGAAATTGCCTCTGATCTTCATAGAAAAACTGAAACATTGGAGAGTAAAACTCTTCCATGTAGTCAGCTATAGGATCCCAGAATACATGATCAGCTTGATGATTCTTTTAACTTTCTAGTTGTGCAAACTGATCTTCAACAACAGTGTACACTTCCTCAATCGTGAAAGAGATAGGAAGCAACACTCTCTCCTTGCGTTCTGCCATAGAAAGCTTTTGAAATTAATGATCATGATTATGAAGACTATATGCCTGAATTTGACCTTCTAAACCTTCAATGTCTTTCTCAATGTCTTCAGCAACTTCATCCAAAAATTTAATCTTATCCTCTGCCTTACACTCAAATGATTTTAGATACGAGGACAAGGACAAAGAAAAACTTTCATTTGTATCTCCATTACTATGATCATTATTCCATTTTTTGAAACCTTGAATTGAAGGAGAGTTTGCCACCGCATCTGATCTATCCATCCATTCCTCCAAAAACATAAACCAAAAGTCTTCAAATGACTTAATGGATTTGGCAGGAAAGCTTTCAATCCACTGTTTGCATTTCCCTTGGAATGAATCATAGAACAACATAATGCAAACATCCTCATGTTTAACTCTAAGAAGCTCAGTAAAATCACAGAAATCTGATATATGCTTCAAAGTTAAACTGAAATCTTCTCCATTGAATTTTGGACCATTCTTTAGAAAATATGCATCCTTGGGAAAATGATTTGGGAAACCATGAATTCCTGAGAAATTTATGCATGCATACCTTGAAATAAGAATGGTAGCATCTGGGTCCTTCATAACTCCAGTGGAATCACCATGAATCTATGAATTTCGAATTCTTCAACAATAGAGTCGCCAAGGTAGATTTGCAGCCTCAAAAACCTTCTGAGCTCCTGCTACCTTCAGAAGTTCAGCTTCATGACTTCAGGAATGAATAATCTTCAGGCTCTCGGCAGACGCACCAAAATGTTATCTCAAAATCAAGCCCTGGAAGGCTGCTGACCAGGAAGACTTCAAGTAACTGTTTCAAACCAATCTTTTGACTAAGGTTTAGCCTCCTTAGCCTGAGAGGGCTCTCTCAAAAGGTTATTGATTTTGATTAAAAAATAAGAGGGCTAACTCTTGTGAAATAACAGTGACAAATATGAAGGTTGGACAAACATTACATAAGTTTCCATTGGGCCTATGGAGTCAATAAAACCTCAGTAAATAATGATACAGCCTTTACATAGAAGTCAGGGCATGTGGCATTTAAATGTTCAAAACACAACTCTTATAAAACCACAGTTCATGAATGTGTACAGGAAATCAGAGGAGCATAAGTGAATTCTGAGTGATTACACATCTATGCAACTGTAAAATAAATCAAGGATAAAGTAAAACCACACATCTTGAACATAGAAACACTTTATGAATCCTGAGAAGAAAAGCAGTTCTATTATATTACTGAACTCTGTCTTTCTACATAAGCCAAAACAGTACTCTGTTTATAAAATCTCCAACCCTCACTACATAGATGTTTCAGCTATATATAGAATCCTTATTCTAACTACTTAGAGCTTCCTCCTCCAACATGAGGGGAACTCGATAACTGCCTCTAATGACTATTGAACTAACTAATAAATACAATAAGGAACTGACTGTAGTGTTTAAGAGTTCTAAATTAACTATGACTCTAACTCCACTTTGCATGCATAATGACTTCTTCTTATTCTCTGACACCTGGTCCTCTTTTGACTTGGCTGAGCTGGATGTTTAATACTCCATAGTGATCTTGAACGCTGAATCTTCTAACTGCTCAGAAGTATTAGGAGGTTTTCCTTGTTTTTCGGCTTCACTTCATCTCAAAAATGCTCGAATGTACAGAAGCATGTCTTCTAGCTTTTGATAACCCCAAACCATGGAACACTGCCATGTTCTTGATGTGCTGTGAGCTTCATCGATGGACATGTGTGCAGGCAAGAGTTTCTTACAGGCAGCTCGTTTGTTGTATCTTGAATGGTGATAAAGGGGCTTTACAACAAAAATTTAAAATTGGACTTAAATCTTCAACCTTTTTAGGCATCCACCTATCTTGACTTGATTGAGTGCTGGCAGCTCCAGATGATGTTCTTGCATACCCTTTTGGCGTTTCCCTTTCAAAATTTCCGTTCACAATACAAAATTGTCTATCTGTGTTAAAATCATCACCTACAGCAGTTTCGTAGCGCGCTACGAAACTGCTGTGTAATTTCAAAAACACAGTCTTCTTTTCATAGTTAAATGATCACCATTGTTCATGGCTTAAGCACCTTACTCCCTTGATTGTTTTGAAAAGATTTGCTTGCAACTTTTCAGGAAACAGATATTTCTCCTGAGGAAAAGATGCAATGACATCAATAACACTATTGACTGTTTCAAATATAAATGTATGAACCTGGCTGATACCTTATTGGCTGATTAATGGATGCATTGCCTGTTTGCCCTTTATCAGTTGCAATAGCATTTCCAGAATGACCAGCTGAATCAGGTGCTCCACAAAGAAATAGCCCATTCCTCCATGTAACACTTTCTTCAATGAAATTCTGACATCAATATCATTCTCTCCAGGTCTAATCACATTAAACTCAAATCCTAACTTCTTCCCTGCCTTTTAAAATTCACTTCACACAGCTGGTGCTTTGGCCAAAGGTATGGGAACAACTGTTGACATATGTAGACCCGCCAAAGCCTTCAACAAAAGAATACTGTCTGCCAAACTTGTATGGTAGACTAGACTGCACCGACGGAGATGGCTTGTATAGAGAGGGAAAGAAACATGAGAGCCATTACATTCCATAACCAAATACTGCTCGGATCTTATGGAAAATAAGTTCTTTCCAACCTCTCTCGGTGTTCTCGACAACAGTGGCATTTCCATACCGATCCTTTTCAGGTACATCTGTTTGTTTTAGCTTCACGATTGTTACTCCAGAATCAGGTTCCTCGAATGTCATATAAACCGTAGAATAGTGCCCATCTATTCAATTGCTGAATCTCCATTTTTGAACAATGAGGTTCCCTTGTTGAAGCTCCTGATTAATGCCAGTGATGGCCCCGTCGAAGAGCGAGAATGATCCGCCCACCTCCCTACATATCTTGGCATTGCTCTGCGAGAATCCTTTCCACCGGTTATCATCCATGAGAATATCATAAATATCACTGGTCCTGCAATTGAATCTCTCTGTTAATAATCGTTTTAATCCCTCTCTAACAGCAGGCTTTAATGAGGAATTCTTATCGACTGTCTGAGCAGCTTTGGTTAATTTGAGCGGTGTCTTGTTCTGGAGCTCCTCAGTGTATTCAGTTTTGGGCCATATCAAAAATTCTTGTTTTGGATTGTTAAGAAGAGATGACCTAGTAAAGCCTCGTAGATCAAAAAGAACAAAATTCACCGCCTCTAAAATTTGCAACAGATGGCACCCAATTTCTTTTAATACTAACTCTACTTCCACTTGTTTTTCTATAATGTCAAGCTTAGACAACCGTGCTATAATTCTTCTGCCAGCTAGCGAAAAGGCATCTAAGCTTGCCCATTCGTAGGTAACCTTTGACAGACTGGGAGCTTCTCTCCCCTCCTTTACAACTGTTCGAGCATCCATATCTCGATTATAAGACATAAATGCTTCATCCTCAACAACAATCAATAACGTAGTCTTTGCAAGAGAAATCTCCCTATCTTTTAGACCAAAAGAAATCTCATCACAGAAAAATTGGATACAGAGGTACCCATCCTCATCTTTACTGGAGGCTTGAGAAAATCTTCCTTATTTGTATCTACAGGCATACAATGGACTAGCTCTTGGCTAGCGCGCAGTAGAAATTGTCCCCCAAGGCCTTCAAAATCCTTGTTCAAAAGTCCTGATCTCACCTCCCCAGCGATTTCAGATTCAAGGCCTGTAGTAGTTAGTCTTTCCTGAAAAGCTGCTTTAGAGATATGTAATCTTGTTTCAATATCAATAATTGCACCACCAGAATACTCAATATCGGCCTCTAGTGCCCATGCTTCATCCTTAGTCACGGGAAGGACTCTCATGTTACAAATATGAGGGGGAAGCTTCCCAACATCCACCCATGTGCAAGTTATTCCACTAATGTAACTTCGAGTTCTGACCTTAGACAACAACCTCTGAATTAAAACCTGACATAAGGCTATAGCTTCTGAACCTTTTTTTTTTTTTTAAATCGAAGAAAAATCTTGAAAACAGCAAATTCCAGCAAAGGGTTCCTTGGTCAATGATGCCTCTCTCACAAACAGCAACACTATCAACAATAGCACTGTTCTCTGAATCTATATGAGTAGCACCAATCAACTTGCTTTGGTTCCCAAAACTTCTAGATGCTGATGATGGTGAAGATTCAGCATTTAAATGATCATCACGATTTTTTGTTGAAAGAGAGGCTTTTCTTGAAAAATCCGTTAATGATGAACTATTTGGATTAAGGAGTGCCTCATTGCCAATTTTCTTCTCCTCTTGATTCACAGCAGGAAAATTGTTTATCTTACTTTCATTACCAGTTTTAGAAGACTTCCTGACAGTGGCTAGTTTCTTCAGGAAAAGGCGTACCTTTGAGGAAGTTGCATCATCCTTGTCATTTCTTTCTCTTTGATTGCTAACAACAAAATTTGACTTTAATGACAAAGGATAATCTTCATTCAGCCATAAAAAATACTGTTCAAATTCTTTCTTCAACATCCAATACCAATCTGCTCCTCCTGGACCAGATTCTCCTCCTCCAGTCCTTGAAGCAAGTCGAAGTGCTTTGCACCAGGCTTCCTTTTCCCAAGCAGTTTCAAGCTATATTAAACAAACTTAACTTCCAAAAGCAAGGACACTATTCTTGTTTTCCAACTTAATTGGATATCTTCTTGCCCATTTTCCAGAAGATTGTGCCCCACCAGACACTGTTGTGACATGACACCCTGCAAGTTCAATTACTTCTTTAGAGCCATCAAAGTCTGTCAAAATAAGCTCATGGCCTTTGATTTTGGCATGTTTCTGTACAGGTGAGACTTCAGAGATCTCCTTTAATGAATTTTCCTTCAAGGTTGTGCTCTCCATCGGAGAATGCATAGGGGAATCCTCATATAGGAGGTTTTCTATTGTGTCTGCCGATTCCCTGTCAATATATGTGCTTTGAGCGGGGTTAATGATACTTGCTTCATCAATATCACTAAAAAGTTCTCTCTCCAACTCTTGCAGCCATTGCCTGATGTATTCTGGATTTTCATCAAAGATACTACCATGTATAGCTCCTCTTTGGCAATCTGATGACGGAAAATTTAGGTGACCTGATGTATGTTCCCCTGTGAGATTCTCACTAGATGCAGATTTCTAGAGGGAAGCAGAACTCTGTACAATAGGCATGCTAGGATATTGACCTGTACTAGATACCAGAACTTCGACCAATGTAGCGGGATTATAGGAAAAACCGTGAGAATGAAACACAGTAGTATTATTGATATATTGATGGTAAGATCCAGCACTGTGACATGTCGAGTCAGATATTCCCACAAAATCCATAGGACACAGCTGTGAAAAATTGGCTATGGATTCGAACAAATCCTCAATTTCGTAGCGCAGCCAGTGAAAAATATGAATTATGCGCTACGAAATGACCTAGACAATTTCAGCTTTGACAATCAATCGAACTGATGTGATCAATTTTAAAAAAAAAATTCTTGAGTGATAACACTCTGCTTGATTCCTATAGGTAGCATTATTAATTTTATAATTATTTCAGGGATCAGAGAGATAACCAACCCCCTCACCAGAGTGGTGGCACTGTCCTCTGTTTCTGAATTCAAAGCCATGGAATATTCAAAGGCAAGGTCATCATCATAACCTTTCAACAGCTTGAAGAATCCTAGGCACTGATGTCTTCTAAAAATGTCTACCATGGGAGGGTGAAGGTGGATTCTCTTAGTATATGAGGGCTCCCTTTTGTCAAATCCTCTCCCCATCTCTTTTCTATGTTTTTAGTCAAGTGAGGGAGAGATACTTCTTCTATATCTTCCATGTGTAATTCAGTGGCAACAATGAGTTAAAAATTCCTTGTTAATGAAAATTGCCTACATTCCCATTACTCTACTTACTCAAGAATACCTTTTAATTTCACAATTAAACTGCCACTTCCTGTATAATTTGAGGTGAAATTCTCATGCAATCTGATGGATGGATGAAAGATATGGTGGCACTTACTTTTCTTCAAGTAGTCTGGGATGAAGGTGGTAATTTGGAGATCAATTTGAACCTTTGTCACCTTCCTCCACCTTCTCAACCTTCATGTAGTATTCTCTCATCCCTCCTATAGACGTTGCAGGCTTGCCTATAGCTCCTTCCTGTAGAAACTGCAAAAGAGGGTTTGAAACTGCTCAATGGCACCGTGAGCTTGTCATCTCCATAACTATTTTTGAAAGTAGATATTTTACAAAATAATCTGAGCTGAAGTACATAATATTCCATTTTTTGTTTAGTCTTGGAGTGTTATCGTTACTTCGTAGTCACATGGGGTTTCCTCTTTTGAACCATTGTGCCGGATTTGAGTAATTATTTATCCTTTTCTAGTAATCACCACCCACTATTTGCAATCCTGGCTTAGCTGATGTGACATCTCCACGTTGAATGAGTGCATACCATCACTTTTAGTGTACTAGCTGAGGGTGGCAATGTTAACTGGTCACCTCCAGCTTATTAAAACATCCCCTCTTAACATTTACACACTTTCGTTATTCACACATAGGGAGGAGGTAATAGTTTCCCATACCTATGTCTACCTCATGATCACACTGCTACAGGGATTTTCATGCTAAAGTTGGACCATATTATTGGCATCAAGGGAGTTGTGTATTTCTTCATTTCTCCTCATCATGCTTGACTATTGTGTTTGTTGTGTGTGAAGGTACCTTATTGATGTTCAAGCTACTGGCGCTGATGGAAAGTCTTTCTTGGAGTGAAATGACCTCTTTACAGTGGTATCATAAGTCTCCATCACCCCTATACTAATGAGAAAAAAATAATATTAGTGGTTTCTTTGATGTGTGCATAGGCTGCTATAGGAGGACGTTTTCTTCCTATAATAGTCCTTTTCTTTTGCCTCTCAAGCCCTATATATACATGGGCATGATGAGAGAAGTTGTAACAAGTCTTGAGGACAATTCTAGGACCATGAGGGAGTAGTGTAGACTTGTAGAAATTAAGATAATGGTTTCTATGCATTTTTAAAATTTTCAGCTCAGTTAAGATAGAGTGAGTGAATAATGACTGATGTTTTGTGAATTAGGATGGATGATTGATAGATGGATTATGGACCACGCTGGTGGAACCTTATTCATCATTTTCAAGTTCATAGGGCCCCTGTTGGGTTGTCCTTGTCCTTAGAACCCACTCTCATAGCTTTTCAAAACCCTCTTGTCGCACTAGAGGGTCTTCCTGTAGCAATTACAACTCCTTCTAGTAGGAGTCCAGAGAAGGGGTGAAACTTGAAATTTTTGGCTAATGGGATGGTAGAGAGGGGTGATCACATGAGTAGAGATGATGAATAGGAAGTGTATGGATGGCAGAATGAAAGAAATATTGAAAATTTTGGTCTTGTATTAGTGGAATCGGCTACTATATATAATCCTTCAAAAATGAAAACACGGTCAACATACATGGTAAAAACCATTTTCTTGTGTTATATTTTATATTTTTTCTTGAGACACATAGGCTACCTCAAAGGAGGTTTTCAACCCATATGCCTTCCCTAGGTGTCATAAGAGAGGTTTTCACCTAGGGATATTTATTATTTTATTCTCTTTTTTTTTCTCCTCGGATGCCTCACAGATATTTTCAACCTAGGAGTTTGCCTAAGATGTATCTTAAACGTTTTCATCACCCGCAGGCAAAGTAAGTCTAGACAAAAAATTTGCAACTACATTTTCTTTTCCTAGCTTATACATGATAGTCAAATCAAATTTCTATAACCAAAAAACCATATAATGATGCTAACATTCACATAAGGCTTATTCATCAAATATTTAAGAGTTGCATGATCCTTATGCACAAAAGTTTGGTATCGAGTGATGTAGTGCCTAATTTTTTTTAAGGAGTTTACAATAGCTAAGAGAAATTTTTCAGTGATAATGTACTTCAATTCATCCTTCGACAAATTTTTACTAATGAGATAAATGGCATTGGGTATCTTATCATCTATTTTCCCCAAGGCTTCCTCCACAAGTTTGTTTGATGCATCAACATGGATATGGAAAGGTAGGGCCCAAGTGTGCACCCTAAGTATGGGTGAAACGGTTAATTTCTCTTTTAATATCTGAAGGGCCTCTTGGAAACTACTTGTCGAACAAAATTTTGAGTCATTAACCAACAATCCAAACAATGGTGAAGCCACTTTATTGAAATTCTCAATAAACCTCCTATAATAGCAAACTAAGCCCAAGAAACTCCTAAAATTCCTCTTCTTTTGAGGAGCATGGACCCTTCTTATGATGAAAATATTGTTTGGGCCCATTTCTAACCCTTCTTGAGATGTTGAATGGCCAAGGAGAGTCTTTGTATTCATTAAGAATTCGTATTTCTCAAGACTCAGTGAGAGGTTCATTTCAATGCACTTTCTTATGACTTTACCCAAATTAGAGAGAGCCTCTACGAAGTCACACCCATAGGGAGTTAAATAATCCATGTAGATCTCCATAGATTCATGGATAAGCTGAGAACATATGCTCTATACTACACTTTGAAAAGTGGCAGGGGCATTGCATAGACTGAATGGTAGGACCCTATAAGAAAAGGTAGCCCAAGGACATTTGAATGTAGCCTTGTCTTGGTCCTCAGGGTTGATTTAGATCTAATTGTAAGTAGTGAATCCATTGAGGAAAGACAAGAACTTGTTCCCTACAAGACCATTTAAAACTTGATGAATACAAGGAAAAGGGAAATGTACTTGCAATGACACAAAAAATTTGTAAGGACTTGTATTGCACCAAGAGTCTTGCAACTCCTAAGGGCTCCTCAGCTCTGTTTATCAACCCATGCTTCATACAAAATTCGAGGTGATAGTGCTATATTCACAGTAGATGGGATTCCACTCATGCTACCCTCAACTAGGACATTTGATGAATAATTATCCAAGACCATTCCTCCTATTGAATTAGAATGAAAACTAGCTAATGAAGGTGACCTTTAGAAGCTACCTCCAACTATAAAAAAGGAAATGTTATTAACTTCAACTTGCAAATGTTATTGAATCAATGCATGAAGAGACAAGAGCTACACTACTTACAGAAGGGAAACTACATTATCTTGCATTCCACCATCTAGGTATCAAATATACTTGCAGACAAAAAGTGAACCTATCAACTAATAACTCAAGATTCTTTGTATCATGTATCTAACTCACACTTTCATATAACCCAATGTTCTATTTGTGCCAAATCTATGATTAGGGAACTACCACTATTATGTTTTGCAGTGAAGGGAAAGGAGGGTTTGTAGTGGCCTAGGAGATGCCCTTGGCTATGGATTCATAGCTAGGGGTTGACATCCTTTTAAACTAAGCCCAAACTATAGAAAACATCAAAATTGATGAACAAACATGCTGCTACATTTGTGATACAAGAGGATGCTACAGGTGTCATGTATTTCTACAAGAATGTAATGCTACATGAAGGTTGCCGAGACGATTTAGGAGGTGGAATTGATGTTGTCAGGGTATGGAAAAGTGGATGGCGATTGAGGCAAATGAACCAATGGTGGTTAAGGCCCCTAACCAAGCTTGGAGCCTTTTGAAGGTCTAGTTTGCACCACCAGAGATGCTCACAGTGGTCTAGGAAAATGATCTCATAAACAAAAATTTTAGGATAGAATTTTGGATTCATAATAGAAGGTGAGGAAGTCCAAGATGAAGGTGGTGAAGGTGCCCTCTCTTGTAGATCCAAACAACCCTGCAATCATCACATGCATATACCCATTTATCATTGAGAAAATCAAACAACTAATAGTGGAAAATGTGAGTTGAATTTAATTGTAATCCATGCCAAAACTTTGATCAAATCAATAAATCAACTCCTAAGCTACAACAATCACATATAAACAAGGTAACCAACATCAATCTTCTTCCATGAAATCACGAACATAATATTTTTGGACTGTGGTTGTAAATTATTCTATTCATGCTCGCATGAGAGAGATGAGGTAGAGGTTGCAATCACATATTTTTGATGGATTATTTTATAATGAAATGCAAGAAACTAATAAGAAATTTGAACTAAAAAGAGATGCAAATACACAAGAGGGACCTACGACAGTAGGGTTGGGCCCAAACCCAAGATCCTTGGCCCTATGGAATTAACTCAGTGATGAACCAATAAGAAAATTCTCATTATCATTACATCAATGTCTAATAAATTACATAAAAGTAAAAAATAATAGATCCAAGTACTTGAGCGCAATAGATACCTAGCTGAAAACAAAATTGTAATCCTCATGCTTATTTATAGAAGACAGTAGCTACTAGCAACCCTCTAGAAAAATGGGAATATTTTCCTCCCACAACTCGTGAATGGGGGATCTTGTTCCTCATTAACTGCACTTGCTTGGCTGCCAATGACCTTCTCTTGTTTGGTTGCCAATGACCTTGAGTTGATGAGAAAGAGTGTTGTGATGTTGGGCTAATTAAAGGAGTTAAAGAGGTGGAGAACCCGTAAAATATCTCCTCGTTGTCTATTATGAGCCCCTCCATAGAAATCATCTAAAAAATGCTCAATTTCCTACAATTAAACTATATTAGGCCACATGACATAGAAAACATCTTTTTCCCTTTTGGTGATGATGCTGGGCCCACCAACATTCAGGGGATAACCCCAATATGAAGTCCCAACTAGACCTCACACTGTTTGGTGTGGGAGTCCCATCGGGTATGATGGCCTGGTTGCCATTATCTTAAATATTTGCCTCAACTCTTCATTTTCAGCACAGGAGAGTGGTCTTCTTTGTCTTCGATAAGTGATATTCGCGCGCCTGATGATTATAATTGTTACTTGTGTTAATGGTTCTTTCATTGTAGAGGGAGAGGGTGAGAGTGAGTCCCAAGATGGTTGGGAGAAGTCCCAAGTTGGTTGGGTTAGGAAGACACAACCCAAGTGGACGTGCACAGCTTTCGGTGGAACAATCCACATGGATGCAGCAGTCACAACACACAAGGGAAGATAACACGTATAACACTTAGTGGATTAGTCCACACGAGTGCAACAATTGTTACAACAAGTTTTATGTGAAGGGTCTGTCTGATGTCCAAGAAGGTAGCCACCATGGGCGAGACAACGTTAACAACATATATAACACACATTCATTAATATATTATGTATTACAACAAGTGAAATAGTTCAAGTGTGAAACACAAGTTAAGGAAACATGCATCACAAGTGTTTAAATTAGTCTTACAATAGTCACAATACATGTGTGAAAATGTTCTGGCCTGTTAGCATGATTTTGAATTAAGTGAAAGTTCCAAGACACATCGTTACACCATACGTCACTAACCCCATGAGAGGGGCATTGGGGCCACTACTTACTCGGCAAAGAAAATATTATAGACCCTCTTGGCTATGTGGGAGGAGCCGAGGTGAAAAGTCCTTACATGTACAAATGAGGGGGTATTTATAGCTGAGGGTGAAACTAACCCTTGTGGTTGTTCGACTACCCTCATGATTGTTTGACTTCTATGACTTTTTGACTTTACCTGACTCTTTGTACAACAAGTGGGTCTCTTGGACTTCCACATTGCATTACATTGATAGATAGTATGGCCCACAGTAGAGATGTGGACGACATGACTCATGACATGACTCGACATGAAAATGCTGGTACATTTATGCTGTTGCTGATGTGCATGTCGAGCTGCAGTGGTACTGGGTGATGGATGACCTCATGGTATGCCTGATTTGGATTTAAACAAGAACACAAAAAATTATAGAGATGCAACATAAATAATACTTCATTTCATTAATGTAAAATACTGAAATATGCTTACAAACAGAAATGGAAATAAATGGGCTCGGGTGATGGTAGGTTATCTCTGAGAAGAGATGTTGCAGCTACATGCCTTTGAACTGTGTTACAATGAGGCTCAAAGGCCTATTTATTGTTGAGAAACAATGGAAAACCCTAAACATCCAAAAACCTAACCCTAGGAGACAAAGCACCATATTATGGGCTCTGTTTGGGTAAATTGGTACATCAACTTCTCGAGGTTGTAACTTTGGCATACGATCTTCATTTGACATGCACAATACATCGTTAGAAAGAACTATCCGAGGAATACAAGTTTTAAGTGACCAAAATTAGCCTATGACCCATGTTAGTCCTCGTTTTCCCCAAAAAAGTGTCATTGTGGGCCTCAAAATGGCTTCGAATGTTTAGGACTCGAAAAACTGATAAAAATAGTAAATTGTGCTACAATTAAGGAAATTGAAAAACTGAAAGAGACAATTGTGGGGGTCCAAGTTGGATAGGTAGGTGGCCACCAACATGCACCTGGATCATTCCTCCCCCCTTAGGAAGCAATGGTCCCCATTGTGTTGAGTGCCTCCATGAGATGTGAAAACTTCTACTGAACTTTGTCCCTAGTGAGCTATTCTGCAATCTTTGATATGTCCAGTGATGGTGGGAAGAATGGTCGAGGGTGATCCACAATGTACGATAAATGCAAGCCAAGGAATGGGGGAATGCTATGCTCCAAAGCATTGTTTCCCAAAGCATTGGTAATGGTATAAGGACCATATTAGAGTGGTCTGAGCTTCTGATGGGCTCTTGTAAGGCATTCTTTTTGCACATGCAACTAGACTTTGTCGCCCACTTGAAACTTGTGTGGAACCTAGTGTCGATCATGTTGCTACTTGTACTTGGCATTTTTTAGAATGGAGCGATGATATATCGGGCCGTTGGGTAGAGGTTCTCTGGAGTCTGATCAAATGAATGCTTGACCTGACAGTGCAACGTTACCTCTATGGGTGAGGAGAATATGTCCCTGTATTCATTCATAACCATATCCACCTGCTTCTACTGTGTGGAGGAACCCTTCCTGGGAGCCATGGATGTGGTTATGATCTTCCCATTTCTTTGAGGTAAAACCAAAAAGAAAATGAATTTCCTATTCTCGGAGATAATCTTACTACATTTATTGGCAGAGATCAAAGAGGTGGTGGTAGGTGGGGCTACCTCTGGTATCCTGTATAATGAATTACCCAAATAAATAATAACAATGAGATGCCTTGACTCATACACAACATGTCACTTCCATGGGTATGGTTGGCCTAATACTACATCACAAACATCAAGAGGTGCAACATCACATAATACATCATCTGTGAAGGGCTTGATGTTGTAGGGAAGGCGACACATCTGGCAGACTCAGAGATCTCGTCTTTGGTGAAGCCAACTGATGTTGTATAGTTGTGGGTGTGGTATCGTCAGAAAGCCCAGTTGCTTCACGACCTCTACCGAAATGAGGTTCTTTTGGTTGCCACTGTCGACGATGAATTGCAGTGGCAAACCCTTAACCCATATTTGTGAGTGGAAAAGATGGCCCCCCTCCTCGAAATCTTCAGGCTCAATCTTTTGGATCTTGGCAGTGGCAAAACTGGCACTGGGCTCCGCATTAATGATCTACTTCTCTTTTTCACTCCTCTTGTTGGGTTCTGACCCAGGGTTAGAACATGCATCTGATTCTGGAGCCTTAAGCTTGGCCACCAATGATTGCTTGGCCTGGCACTCACTTGTGTTATGAGTGGGGCTCTTATGGAACTCACACCATTTTCATGTGTCCTTCTTTGACTTCATGGTGTTTTTCTTTTCTTGTGGCTTCAATGGGTTGTCTTGGGTCACACCATCTTGGCTTTGTCCTTTGTTATGTGGTTTTTGGGAATCGTTACCTTGCTTCGGATTCACATATCCAATGTCTCACTTCTTCTGTTTAAACTTATGCTCGATCTTCACAACGTATCGGTATGTTGTGCCGAGATAGGATATGTCCAAGAACTCCATCTTGTCTTGGATGTACCTCTATAGGCAGCCATGGTATTTGAGTACCAAATGCCACTCATAATCCCTGATACCCAACTTTGAGTGAAGGGTATGAAAAATATTTGTAAACTTTGGCACATCCTGGTCCCTTCCTTACTGTTGTGTGGTTCGCTTTATGTATTTATCCTCGTAGCTCCCGACATGGTAGTAATGCCCCTTGATGGCATCATGGAACAAATTCGAAGTGGGTGTGGCTGAAAATAGTGAGGCCATACTTTCATCCTTCTGCTCGTTGTAGGTTTCCCACTACTCCTTGACGTGCGGAGCTGCTTTGAGAAGGGCAAAAGTGATATTTTTCTCACTAGAAAAATCATGAATGAATATCCTTCTAGTATATTTAACCATTTATCTATAATTTCTGCATCTATCTGACCCTCAAATATGGGGATGTCAAAGTTAACTTGTACCTTAAAGGGTGTGGCGCTTCCAGAGTAGTTGTTAGAAGTAGATGCATCGCCCCTGGGTAGCCGCTTAAGGATCTGGACAAAGTTGTTCATCATCATGTTCCTTTGTTGCTTGAGGGCTTCTTCGAGCAATATTTTGATAGGATCTCTTGCCCCCTCATCTTTATTTTCATCCACCATGGGAGGTTGTCAAGATTTGTTAGGCTGGTCTTGCAAAGGTTTGACAAATTTAAGCCCTAACTCCTTATATCCTGACCTTTTGGCAACATGCAAAGAAAAATAGAGAAAGAGCAGAACACTCTGAATCCAATGATCCAGATTTAAATAGGAACATAAAAATTATAGAGATAACCATAAATACAGAGATGCAGTAGAAATAATAATTCATTTCATTAATGTAAAATACTGAAATATGCTTTCAAATAGAAATGGAAATAAACTAGCTTGGGGGATGGTAGTTTATCTCTAAGAAGAGATGTGGCGGCTACATGCCTCTAAATTGTGTTACAATGAGGCTCAAAGGACTCTTTATTATTGATAAATAATGGAAAACCCTAAACATCCAAAAACCTAACCCTAGGAGATGGAGCTCCAAACTATGGGCCCTGTTTGGGTAAACTGGTACATATGATCTTCGTTTGACGTGCACAAAACATCTTTAGAAATATATATTCGAGGAATACAACTTTTGAGAGACTAGAATCAAACAATGAACCATGTTGGTCCTAGTTTTCTCAAGAAAATTTCGTTTAAGGCCTCAAAATGGCTCCGGAGGTTTAGGACGCGAAAAAATACCAAAAATAGTAAATTGTGCTACAATTTTGGAAACAGAAAAGCTAAAAGAGATGGTTATGGGGGTCCAAGTGGAATAGGTGGGCAGCCACCAAAATCCACATGGATCAGTGTCAGAGCTTCACCTCTACATGTAAAAGTGTGCGGAGTCTTCGATAGTCATTGGTTCACTTGACGTTCCTTTTTCACATTTGTCCTTTCTTGTATGTTGGAAGGCTTGATAGGTTTGTCTATTCATGAAAGGTGCATGTTCATTCGTTCGTCCATCCATGATCACATCTTGCATGTTTGCTCATTTTTCCATCTGTAAACACATATTTACATGATCGTCCATTTGCGAGCACATCTCTCTGCATGCATTGTTTTTTCATCTGTTGGCGAACCTATCCTTTTTCACGTGCTCCCCTCATTCATCCCATTCATCATCATGGCATATTTGTTTGTGTGCTTGTTCATGCAGTCACTCATGATGAGAGGACACCAAATCTAAAAACCTCCTCGTATACCATAATACATGATAATTTTAGATGTAGGTGACCGGGAGAGGCAACAAGGTTATGAGGTGGGATGGAGGCTCCAGACACTACTAATGAAAATTTCACAAGACTCAATTGGAGATGAAGATAAGAAATCCAGATTGATAATGATTGTCTACGAGGTTTGGCTCAGATGGAGGGCAAAGCTACACAAATTTTGAGGGGAACACTCCAGGTTGTAGGAAGGCTGGGTAGACAAAATCTCCACAGTTTCCAAAATGAGTTGGCAGCGGTGTTTGGCAATAGAAAATGCACAATTTTTTGAAGGAACAAGATGGGCTACAGGGATGCTTGGTAGACAAAAATTGCACAATTTTTTGGAGGACTGGGCCGGGAGCTTTGTAGCCAAAACCACACAATTCCTTGAGGGAACTAGAAACTGGCTGTTGGGTCACTGGTAGCAGAAAATACGTAATTCCAGAGGGGAACTGACAGTCAACTGCCGGGAGCTTGACAGCATATGCTGTGCAATTCCTGGAGGGAACTGGAATTTCTTTACTTGATTTACTTGCAAATTGTCTTTTACATTCTAGCACTAGAGTTTCTTTGGTGTCAATTTCTGTTCCGATTGTTTTCTGTCTAATTCGCAAAGTATTTCCTTTAAGAAGTAGGATTAGGAATAAGAAAATTCCATACCATTTCTTGCATTGCTTATGCTTCATCTATAACTTTACAAAACCATCAGGTTGACAATTAAGTGTCGAGGAGTTTCCTTAGGCGCAGTTCCTACACGCAATAGTCAACCAGAGACTTTCATCTCACAGCCACCCCGAGGCTGAATCCCACGAAAATTTGTGAAGAAGCAACAAGAATTCCCCCCTCTGTTGACTGAGAAAATTGCACAGACAAGTCAAACAGACACAGAGTGCCCTTCCCTATCTCTCTCAAGAAATTGCGCAATTTTTGTAGCTAGATCTACTGACAGTCGACCGAATACTCATCTAGAAAATTGCACAATCTTCATCAGAAAGCCCTCTGCTTCCCAACAGTCCACTCAACTCAGAAATTATGAAGAGATGATTAGCAGGTCAGCCTCCCAACATCAGTATGATTTCTCTCACCGGTAGCTCCCAGCAGCAGACTACCAGTTCCCTCTAGGAATTGTGTAGTTTCTACTGCCAAGCTTCCAGCAGCTAACTCCCAGTTCCCCTTAGCAATTGCATAGTATCTACTGCCAATGACCCAGAAGTTAGTTGCTAGTTCTCTCCAAGAATTCTATAGTTTTGGCTGCCAGGCTCCCAACCAGTTCCTCCAAAAAAATTGCACAATTTATGTCTGCTAATCTTCCCTGTAGCCTCGCCTATTCCTCTAAAAAAATTTGTAGTTCTTCTTGCCAAGTGTTGCTACCCGCTCATTCTAGAAACTGTACAGATTTTGCTTACCCAACCTTCCTACATCCCATGTTGTTCCCAAAAAGCCTACGTAGTTTTGTGCTTCAACTCAGACAAACCTCGCGGACAGTCGCTTTCGATCCAGATTGCCTATCTCCATCACCCAGTGACTCTTGAGTAATTTTCATTAGAAGTGTCAGGAGCCTCCATCCCACCTCATAACCTTGTTGTCTCTCCCAGTCACCTGCATCTGAGATGGTCATGTATCATGGTAGACTATGAGGTTTTTGGATTTGATGTCATCCCATCATGACTGACTACAGGAACAGGTACAAAATCAAACGTGGCGTGATGAAGAACGGGATGAACGAAGGGGAGCACATGCAAAAGGACAAGTTCACGGACGAACGAAGAAAATATGCATGCAAAGGGATGTGCTCACGAACGGGTGATCATGTGAAGGTGTGTTCGTGGATGGATAGAAGAGAAAAAATGCAAGATGTGCTCATGGACAAATGAACGAACGAACATGGACCTTTCGCGAATGGACGAAGATGTCAAGCCTTCCAACATACAAGCAAGGAGAAACATTCAAAAGCAACATCAAGTGAACCAGTGAACTTCGAAGACTCCACGCACTTTTCCATGTGGAGGTGAAGTTGTGATACACCATGAGGACATCGATAACCCAACAACACTGCAGTTCAACATGCACACTAGGAGCAACACGAATGTACCACCATTGTCATGTCGAGTCATGTCATGATTCATGTTGAGTCATTTTGAGTCATGTCATGAGTCATGTTGTCCACATCTCTATTATGGGCCATACTGTCTATTAATTTAGTGTAATGTGGAATTCCAAGAGACCCACTTGTTGAGAAAAGAGTCCTCTAAAGTCGAAAAGTAATGGAAGTCAAAAAGTCATGAGGGTAGTCGAATAGCCACAAGGGTTAGTTTCACCCTTGGCTATTAATACCCCCTAATTTGTACATGAATAGGACTTTTCACCTCAGCACCTCCCACATAGCCAAGAGAGTTTGTTAGCTTTTCTTTGAGGTGTAATGATGTGTCTTGGAACTTTCACTTAATTTGGAAGCCTACTAATATGCGAGCACATTTGTAGACATGTATTGTATTTGTTGTAAGACTAATCTTTAACACTTTTAATGTATGTTGCTCGAACCTGTGTTTAACACTTGAGCTAATTCACTTGTTGTAATATACATATGTTAATGGAAATGTGTTGTATATGTTGTTAATTTTTCTCACCCGTGTAGGCTACTCTCTCAGACATGAGATAGAACTTTAACGTAAAACTTTCTATAACAACCATTGCACTCATGTGGACTAATACACTAAGTGTTACATGTGTTATCTTTCCTTCTGTGTTGTGACTACTACATCCGTGTGGACTGTGCCGCTAGAAACTGTGCATGTCTTTTTGTGTTGTGTGTTCCTTACAGAGTTGGGACCTCTCCCAACCGAATTGGGGCTCACTATCACCCTCTCTCCCTCTACACTGAAAGAACCATTGAGATAAGCAACACCTACACTCACCAGGCATGCAAACCTCACTTCTGGAAGACAAAGAAGACCACTCTCCTATGCTCACAATTAAGAGTTGAGGCATATATTTAAGATAATGGAAACCGGGCCATCATACTAGATGGGACTCCCATACCCAATAGTGTGAGGTATAGTTGGGACTTCATACCATGGTGATCCCCTGAATGTTGGTGGGTCCAGAACTGTCAACACCTCCTTCATCATCCTCAACTAAGTATTATACCTCTATGTTATGATGTGTATTTGTGACTTATACATTAGATGTTCATAAATTGTTTGATGGAATGTCTATCATGGGTAGGCCTTGTCAGGTCTTGTCCTTGTTAAATTTTTAGTTTAGAGGACTTATCATCTTGTTATTTATCCTTTATAGAATTTTAATGAATTTCTAGGCAAACACATGAATCTTAGCCCTAAAATATGGCTCATAATCCGGGGTGGCTGGCATAAAACTTCCAGAAAATTGTTGTAGTCACATGGAGGCCTTGTTGTGGGAGTGACTGGAGGGTCTAAGTCACATGGAATGCTTGTCGTGAAAGGGAATGGGGTCTATCTCAATCAAGAACCAACCTCCCCCGCGAGCTAGACACCTGGAGGGGTTGGTCAGCTCCCTAAGGTTTTGTAGCTCCTAAGGGAGGTCTTTAAAGTGTTGGCCCATCAGTTCCACTTCCTTAAGGTGATCTAGGGGTTGAATCATATAATAGTAACTCTATGTCACATGTTTACCCAGATTGGTTAGATTGGGTAAATGTGGGAGTAGGGTGTTACAGTCTCTACCGCCTCTCTTGTGGCAAGTGTTGTTGAGGCATATGTGTTAGCAAGCTGAAAACATGTGGTTATTTTCTTTTGCAGATTGTTAGACATCAGAGTAATGCTCTCTTGTATACTCCATTTTTTCATATATAGGAGTTAAATAACATTATTATTTAAGAATTCACGGATTTAGTTCAAATAAATGTTGCAAATTAGATTGTATTTTGATGCAATAAAATTCAACTCATCCTTCTTGATTTAGTTGATTTTGCTACAATTTGTTCATTAGTTTGAAATTCTGTTCAAAGTTGCAAAGAGGATTCTTTATTTTGTTTGCAGGTACTACTAGTGGCTTGCAGATTTGGCACATTCATCCTGCACTCTTCCTATCATTATTAGCTTCTTCCTCCTCATCTCATAGTTCCCTCAAAACTTTACCATCAAAATAACATTTTTGGGTCATTGAAGGACACTATGTGCATTTGATTTTCAAAATATGGGTGTCAAAGAGGTGATAGGATTGGAAAAATGTTCATACAAAGTTGATATACCTCCATTTTCCCCTTCCCACTTTTAGAGCACCTTTTCCACCCTAAGGATGCTCACGATCCAATCCTATAGAAAAACAGGCTAATCATGTACCACCATGTAGCAATCATGTAGCATTCTATATCACCATGCAAACGCAACCTTATTTTCTCCAAAATATTTATTTCTTTATCTTAGGCTTGAATGATGACCCCTAGTCTTTGAAATCATGATTGAGGATGGCCAAAAAACACTTTAGACCTCCATTTTCTTCACCACAACACAATCTTGTAATTAGGGTTGGAGGACACATTTTTGAATTTGAAGATCATTGATGAGTTTCTTATGAAATTCATAATGAAATCTATCACTAAAGCTAAGTTTCTTTGTGTTGGCCATGGGATCCCCCACAACATGTTTTTGGCGCTTAAAGCCCATTTTTTGGTCAATTATATTGTAAGACTCCGTGAATTGCAAGCGCAGAGAGTGAAGTCTAGGATAAGTCATAGGGTTGTCCACCCTAAAGTATTGTAATTTAATGTAAAGTTGTGTTAGCCTATCCATGGTCCATGGACCATCGGATTATATAGATAGAGTGAGGCTCTAAGTGTAAATACAAGCAATGATAGATAGAATAGCGAAGGCATTGTTTGAGGTTAGAGTTGGATCTGAAGTGTACTGGGTCGCAGTAGTAGGAAGAGGCTCTGCAGTTGAGTGCGCAGAGGCTGAGTAGAGTCCGTAGCTGAGTACAAAGACCCCTGCAGCTGAGTGCGCAGGGTGGAGTTGGGTTTGTAACTGGGATTGAAAGTTAATAAAGAAAAGTTTACTTTGTGCATCTCTTCTTTAATCCATATTTTGGTGTTATTCATTTCTTTTACTCTGTTTATTTAATACACGCAATTGATAAATACTTGTATGAGTGATTATATATGAAGATAATCTAAGTAACTAGCTAACAGAGCCTAATTAAGGAAGACTTGGGTAAATAACATGGGTTGCACTGCAGCTAGAACTGCACGAAGACAGTATCGCAGGGAGCACGACACCTGCTTTATGGTGCACAATATATCAAATAGGAGGGAAACACATGACGGATAATTGTCATTTTTTGCGGAAGTCTACATAGACACCCCAACAAGTTTTGTAGTTTTTGTAGGTCGGTAGGCCACGATGAGTGCACTTGCCGCAGTTACGAGGTAATGATCGATCGGACCCCTGCCTATAGGATGTAGACAGGAACATGATACCTCGACGCAGATGCAGGGATGGTGAACGCTGGATTTTACAGGCGAGGTTGAGGACGAGGTGGAATGGGGCTAGGAAGGGGCTTCAGATAATTAATTTGTTACCATGATTGTGCCAACCTGGCGAGGATATCATGTTTGTATTGTGCTCAGTTTTATCATGAAACAATAGACTGTCCTACGTTGATCACAAGGATGCGTGAAAAGGAGGTACTCCAACCTCCCCTGGCTCAGAATATACAAATGATGATGTCTGAGCCTCGTAAAGAGGACCCGAATGTAAAAATGATGCTGAGAAGCGGTACAGCCATGGGAGAGGATACGAGGAAGCAACCAGAGGAAAGTATGTGGGTTCGCAAGGAACCTAAGTTTGACATGGAATGCACAAAGGATATTGGAATTATGACATAGGTTTGGCGCTATGACATAGGTGTTGTCCTTGATGGCAACTCACTCAGATGACAGATCTCAGTTTAGGCTCTCAGAATGAAGGAAAAATATATATACACAGGTTCCCCTTAACCAAGTTGCGTATACACACAGTATCAACATTCAAAAGGTGTGAATATGTATGCACACACTTTCATGCAAGGAAAAGCACATACATGTGGGAAGACTTATTTTTGGTCCATGGTATTTAGTCCTTGGTATTTGGAACTATGGTTTTGGACCATGGTATCTTGTCCAAAATGTTGAACCCAGGTATTGGGTCCATGGTATTGATTCTTTATGGTTTTGGACCGTGGTATTGAGTAAGGTTTGAGACTATAAAAGGAGAAGAATATCATTAGGCAATTGCATTCAGAAAGTCTTAAATATCTGATGAAGTATGAGATCTAGTATGTAGGTTATGGGTTCATAATGCTTTTCTAAGGAGGAATCTCAGCGGCTGATGGAGAACAAGGTCTAAGGATAGATTGGGATCTAACGGCTTAGAATGAATCATCTCTATATGGTTTTATCACGCTTATTCTAAATCTGTATACTGACGCATGTAAGGTTCTGTAAATATTATGATCTATGTATAACTCAAGTTTTGTAATAGCTGCAAATCATGAATAAATATTTATAGATGTATACGCTGGTTGACTATGATAAAAGCGCGTACATACACAGGTTAGATACATATAAGTAGTGTATACCATATGAACTATGATGTTTGAAGTTACAGGTGGTTCTGGTTGTTGATGAGTTCTAATGACTATTTATTGGTGTCAGTATTCTGCATATTTAGTTCGGTTGATTGTGTTTAGCTTCATTGTTGATGGATGGGATCTATAATGGATCAGGATCATAATGAATTATCTTTATGTGATCTGATGGAATAGATATGGTTGCTAACATATGTATTATCCTTGTATATGTAACGATCTGGGTTTGTCTGGAGTCAGGAAGTGCAATGAAGTTATACGTAATTAATGACATAGACGCTGGTTCGCTTTGGTGAAGTTGCGCATACATGCTGGTTCAACTCTTCCAAGTAGCGGATGCACTCTGATACATGATTTTTGATGATACAGTTAGATCTGAACATTGTTGCAGAGTTCTCTGTTCTGCTATGTGTTCTAGTGATTACAGTTTGTTGACTGGGTTTCAATGATTCAGTATTGGGTGATTTAGAGATTGATGATGCTAGTGTTGATTGATTGTGTGCTTCAATGATATTGATGGTCCCAGTATGAAAATTGGATGAAACGTGGCCTTCAAATTATGATGATGTGTTCCATGAGTACCCAGTCTGAAAATTTATGAAACGTGGTCCTTAGAAGAGCTAAGGGGGTTGTAGCTCCCTTCCAAGAGAAGCTGGAGAATGAGAGAAGGTTGTAGCCTTCTGTAGGTAGAAGCTTCTGTACTAATATAAGACTGCATCAGTATAGAAATATTGTAAAAAGAAGTTTCTTACTAAAAGAAGGTAGAGATGACTTGTAGTAGGTGGTTTCCACCCACATTGGGTTTCCACCTTACATCATGGTGTTCATGTGTGCTTCTTGTGTGTGATGATCTATTCTATTTTACTACACTCTTTTACTATTCATATGGTTAATAAAAATTCTGATGCACTAACTAAAGATCAACATTTAATCAATTAACTGAATCATAAGTTTACTGGATATACACTAGTTGCATTAGACACAATTACATGTACACGCAAGTTCCCTTCACTGAAGTAGCGTATATGAATCTGAGTATGAAAATGAAAAAGTGTTTGATTTGATAATACTGATTCACCCCCCCTATTAGTATTATTTCTAGCAATTGGTATCAGACTAGGTCCTTTGGTAGAAGCTTGATCGCTTGAAGGAGATCCATAGAACAATGGGAAAGAAGCTTAAGAAGAAAGCACCTATGAAAAAGAAGACATCCCAAAAGAACTATGACAGTGGGAGAATCGATTGGGGAATATGTGGAAGAAGCACTTCAGATTCAGAATCACTTCAGAATGAATATGAACAAGCAAAAGAACTATGAGGTATGAATTTGTTATCCTCTGGTGATACATTTCTCTATCCATTTGAATATGATGAAGGTGATAGTGAAACAACTGAATTTTCTCTTATGAGTGAGAAAGAAAGATATCAAATAGAGGCAAAATTTAAAAGGCTTACAGACAAAATTAGAGATCAACAAGATCTATTGCACAAAAGCGAATGTATCTCCAAAGAAGAAGTTACCAAACTAAAAGCTCAACTAGAGGAAGGAAACAAGGTAAGGAAGATATTCAAGGAAAAGGAAGATCAATGTCAAAAGTTACAGGATGAAGTGACATCGTTAAGAAGTTAAGTAAATGAAAGGAGCAGAACAATCAAGAAACTCAGAGAAATATTAGTTACTATGAAAGTCTTGAAGGTATTATCCTCTCGCTAAAAGAAGACCTTGAAGAATCAAACAAGCAGAATAAAGAACTACTCCAAGCTCTTGAAAAACAAGAAAATGAAGTTCTTGAATTAAGACAGCAGTTCGAAGAAGGAAGAAAATCTGAAGAAAACATGAAGAAGCAGTATCGTGAAAAGGAAGAGGAACTTTAGGTTGAGGTAAATATTCTAAAAGATGACTTAGAAGGAAAGGATAAGCTCTGGATTTCAAGATAGTACTAAGATCTTGGATGATATTCTTAGTAGTCAAAGGTCTCCTGCTATCAAAACTGGTCTTGGTTTTCATGAATCTATTGAAGGTGAATCTAGTTCACAAAATAAGACAAGGAACTCTAATGCACAATCTGAAATACTCAACAAGGAGATGAGAGGTAAATCCCATGAACAACCAAGGAAAGAAAATCTTCAAAGAAAATCTTTTACTCCTCCGACGAATAATGTTGAATGTTATGTGTGTCATAATCTTGGACATGTTGTATCCAAATACAGAAGTAGAATGGTTCAAGACCATCACACAGAAAGATCATCACGTTCTGGGTAGTTGAAGGGATATTGTTTTTCTTGCAATATGTTTGGTCACAAAGCTGTTGATTGCTACAGAAGGAATATGAAACATGTAATATGTTAGGCATGTAACAAGCTTGGACATATAGCAAAGGAATGTAGGAACAAAGTACGGGCACCATACCAAAAGGAGAAAACATCATCACACTTGAAGATATGGAAGAAGAAGGAAGTATTGTCAGAAAGATGTGGCACATCACAATGTACAGACATAACAGACTCAGAGGATGCTAAAAGTGTAAAACTTCAATGTTCTCAATCTCATAAGCAATTTTCATAAAGAGAGGTCATGTATATATGTGAGTTAGATAGTGCACAGTCGCATATATGTCAGTTTGAGAAAGGAAGTGGGACAGGCTCAGGAAAAGGGTCTGATATGATTTAGTCCATTACTTGCTCTGTTTGATAATGGTTACAATCTGCTGATGATGTGTCGAAATCTCTTGATACTTGTAAGATGTTTAGAAGTTTTTTGGTCCTAACTTATTGATGATGATGCCTTGATACTTCTTGTTGATATATGCATGATCAGATTTGACAGTAAACAAGATGGTACAGGTTCAGGGGGAGCATATACTTTTAATAATGAATTGTTGGCATTATGGTTAGTAGTCCTTGATGATGATGCTTATATGGCTAAATGATACATCTTTCTATGATATGGTTATGAGTTTTCCATGATAAAATCTTATATGATTCTTGGGGTTACATAGTTGGTATTCAGATCAGATTTGTGGTTGACTCTCTTATGAGGCATATGTGGTGCTTACATGGTGATCTTCATAAGGATAAGGAGAAGTAGAAAACTTGAATAAAAAATTTCATTACTTGATGATGAGTCACTCATATGTTTCTGTCGACATATAATACAGTTATGGTGCAGGATTCCTATAGTTCTTGGCGTTCAATGGATGAGGATTGTTGCTGTTGATGATATCAAGAAGTCTTGACAAAAGATCTTGAGCTCAAGATACATAGTGCTATATACAATATGTTAGATACATGGATGATTACTCAAAGTTGCATTGTTGGAGACATGATGATGATGACTTCTTACACATATGATGACAGGTTGACACTTACATATGTTGATTGATACAGATGAGGAATTTCCTCGAGTGATGATACATGGATGATATATAAGATCATGTAGATCTTGATGTTGATGAGATGGCTATGGTGTCTTTCGCATATGATATAATGTGAATTATTTTATAATGCTCAAGATCAAGAGGATGAATTGATATCTATATGCAGACATATCTTGTCACATGTTGATGCTATCTACACTAATGGACATATACAGGTTGTTGGTCTAGATGTTATTGACAGATGCTTATGGAGCAGATCATACACTGTGTATGATAGTTGCTGATGACTATCAAGGTATTATTTAGATGTTTGGTCTCTGTTATAAATGTCATGTATATTATTCAATGTAAAGGTCATATCAAGACTCATGATGTAATAGTTTGCCTATGTCTATTGTAGTCATTTGATGAATCCCTGGTATCTGGTATGTCCCCACTTGGTTGGGTGGATGAGTCAATATTGGTATATCCCCACTTGGTTGGGAGATGGATGTATGTATGGGTCTTTGGTGATAGGAAGGTCATTTATGATGTATAGAGTAATGTTCTTTTTGTAGAACATATTTTTGCAAACCTTGCTTATAGTCAGGGGGAGCATGAACAACACGCTTCAGCAGAGCAGAGATTTTAGCAGGTACTCAGGGGGAATATGGACAGTGGAATGTATATCAAGGAAGAGAATATCTTGGTTCACCCTTTGCCCTTGATGTCAAAGGGTGAGAGACTTGGTATGGTTGTTGCCATAAAGTCCAAAGGCAGAGATTATTGGCATTATGATGCATGTATTGTACTTGATGGAAACCCTTTATAGAAGAACAACTCACTTATATATAACTAGATGAATCTACAAAAGAGATATCAGATGTGACAGAATACATGGGATACAGGACAACTCAAAAGAATCAGTTTAGGTGTAATGAACAATGACAACTCATTAAGATGACAGTTCTCAATATGGAAAGTTAGCTTTGCCATAAAATCCAAAGGGGGAAATTGTTGACATTATGACACAGGTTTGGTGCTATGACACAGGTGTTGTCCTTGATGGCAACTCACTCAGATGACAGATCTCAGTTTAGGCTCTCCTAATGATGGAAAAAGATATATACGCAGGTTCCTCTTAACCAAGTTTCATATACACAACGTATCGATGTTCAAAAGGCACGTATACGTATGCACACACTTTCATGCAAGGAAAAGTGCGTACATGTGGGAAGACTTATTTTTGGTCCATGGTATTTGGACCTATGGTTTTGGACCATGGTATTAGGTCCATGGTATTGATTCTTTATGGCTTTGGACCATGGTATTGAGTAAGGCTTAAAACTGTAAAAGGAGGAGAGGATCATTACGTAAAGTCATGCAGAAAGTCTTGAATATCTGATGAAGTATGAGATCTAGTATGCAAGTTATGGGTTCATAATGCTTTGCTAAGGAGGAATCTCAACGGCTGATGGAGAACAATATCTAACGATAGATTGTGATCTAATGGCTTGGAATGAATCATCTCTATATGGTTTGATCATTCTTAATCTAGATCTGTATATTGACACATGTAATGTTCTATAAATATTATGATCTGGGTATAACTCAAGTTTTGGAATAGCTGCAAATCATGAATAAATATTTACAGATGTATACGTTGGTTGACTATGATAAAAGTGTGTACATACACAGGCTAGATACATCTAAGTAGCGTATACCATATGAACTATGATGTTTGAAGTTACAGGTGGTTCTGGTTGTTGATGAGTTCTGATGACCGTTTACTGGTGTCAGTATTCTGGATATTCAGTTTGGTTGATTGTGTTTAGCTTCAATGTTGATGGATGAGATCTATAATGGATCAGGATCATAATGAATTATCTTTATGTGATTTAATGGACTAGATCTGGTTGCTAACATATGTATTATCCTTGTATATGTAATGATCTGGGTTTGTCTGGAGTCAGGAAGTGCAGCGAAGTTATAAGTAAGTAATTAATGACATATACGCTGGCTCGCTTTGGTGAAGTTGCATATACACGCCGGTTCGACTCTCGCAAGTAGTGTATGGACTGTGATACATGATTTTTGATGATATAGTTAGATCTAAACATTGTTGCAGAGTTCTATGTTCTACTGATTGCAATTTTTTAACTGGGTTTCAGTGATTCAGTATTGGGTGATTCAGAGATTAATGATGCTAGTGTTGATTGATTGTGTGCTTCAATGATATTGATGGGTCCAGTATGAAAATTGGATGAAACGTGGCCTTCAGATTATGATGATGTGTTCCATGAGTATCTAGTCTGAAAATTTATGAAACATGGTCCTTGGAAGAAAAGAGAAGGCTGTAGCCTTCTATAGGTCAGCACCTACGTACTAGTACATCAGCTAGTACAAGAGCTAAGGGGGTTGTAGCTCCCTTCCAGGAGAAGCTATAGAATGAGAGAAGGTTGTAGCCTTCTACAGGTAGAAGCTTGTGTACTTGTATAAGGCTAAATCAGTACAGAAATATTGTAAAAAGATGTTTCTTATTAAAAGAAGATAGAGATGACTTGCAGCAAGTGGATTTCACCCACATTGGGTTTCCACCTTAGATCACGGTGTTCATGTGTGCTTCTTCTCTGTGATGATCTATTCTATTTTACTACACCTGTTTACTGTTCATATGGTTAATAAAAGTTATTATGCACTAACTAAAGATCAAAATTTAATGGATTAACTGAATCATAAGTTTACTGGATATACGCTAGTTGCATTAGACACAATAGTGTGTACATGCAGGTTCCCTTCACTAAAGTAGCGTATATGAATCTGAGTATGAAAATGAAAAAGTGTTTGATTTGATAGTACTGATTCACCCCCCCCCCCCCTCAGTATTATTTCCAATAAAGGAAACATTCATGGAAGCTAAGAAGAGTTTCAAAGAGGCCTCTACCTCAAGTAGTGAGGATCAACGAGAGCCCGGAATGGATCCTTCAATGCGCACTACCTTTCTGGAGACATGCATGAAATTGTTGCATGATAGAAAGGAAATTAAGGGACTACAAGAGCTAATCACCAAGTGCACGGTGTTAGGAGAACCACGCGTAATCCTGAAATTGGGGAAGCATGCATTGCGCACTGGAAGGGAAATGAGGTTGACTGCACAGATTGGTGAGTATGAATTGGATTAGGTAATCCTAGATCTAGGTTCAGACGTGAATATATTACCGAAGCAAACATGGGAATGCATGGGAAAGCCCACATTATAATGGTCCCCTATTTAGTTACGAATGGTGAACCAACAGAAGATTTTGCCCATGGGGAGGTTGCAAGGGGTGATAGTTGATATTGAAGGCACGAGCGCGTAGGCGAATTTTGAAGTAATAGATATTTTCAATGATAGAAATCCCTATCCCTGAGTGTTAGGAATAGACTGGGCCACTTATATGAATGAAGTCATGAACCTGAAGAAGCGCAAAATGATCTTCAAGAAAAAGTCACAAGGTGTAGTGGTCCCACTGGACCTAGCCCAGGGAGCATGCTACACTGACCTAGTGCCCGACAATGATAGCGATGAAGATCTTCATTGTATTTACAAGATAACTGCACGAGACTAGGATTGGGTGAATCCAACTACAGATGGGAGAATCTCATGGGAGCGTGAAAGCTCCTGCACTCTGGATTTAGATGAAGAAGTTGAACAATGATAGGATCGGTTGCACAAAGTGACAACGCTGACTTGCAACATGATGGTTAGATCACTCCGTTGTGTGACAATAGAGGCAAGAGAGCTACCAACATATGATGGATTGACAGCGGTGGATGAATTTCTGAGCAAATTTGAAAGCGCAGTACCGGAACAACATCGGTTCGATGCGTTGAAGTGGGCACTATGCACAACACCCGCACGATGGTGGGGTACACATCAAGGAAATGTTGAGAATTGGAGTGGATAGATAAGAATGGTGCACCTACGGTTTGGAAGCCCCCAGCTTCGAAGAAAAGTTGGTCAGCAAGGACAGAGCAACTTACATGCCCACCTTCTCATTGGGCACAAACATGTGCCGTACAGCCCGCACAAGTGCACCCGAAACTCAAGATTGAAAATTGAAGTAGGATGCAGGAGCAAGAAAGGCGATGCGCACTACAAACGTTCCATGTGGAAGAATTCAATAAGGTGTGCAGAGTCATGAACAGGGTTCACCAGGTGAAACAAACTGATTGGGACCTACACATGCCAGCAGTTCGATGGGCCTATAAGACTATGTGTAAAAACCTAAGTGTGGAGATGATTCCAAAACTGTGAAGTTGTGTTGAGACCATAATTTGAGAGGAAAGGAATCCTCATGCAATAGCTCCCACTGGTGGAACAATACGCAAGGACTAGGATGAAAGAATCATACAGCTACGAGAGGTTGAATATGTAAAGATTCAGGAAGCCAGTCGACGAGGGAACCTTAGAATTCATGAACTTGAAGAAGATTGGGTATGATTGAGGAAGAGAAGCATGTTAATGGAAGCTGAGATCACAAGACTAGAAAAAAAAATTGCACAAGCATGTCTCATCGATAAACTAAGAATGAAAAGAAAAGATACAAACAACCATGCTATTTCATTAGAAGAGTGTCACCGAGGATTTGTGACTCTGCTACCATGGCTGCGACGCACCTTACCAAACAATGTAACCAGAAGAGCACACCCCAAAAGGAAGAACGCGCGACACTGACTGTCGTGAGGGTAATTGAGGAGTGCCCACGGACTAGGTTGGTAGGCGAATTGAAGTCTCGCACAAGTGGTGCAACCACCTGACTGGCTATAAGGAGGACAATGTTAGTGCTCCGAGTAGTTGAAAGAGAGTGCGGGATTATAAAAGAGTTTGTGTGGTAACTCCACAATAAGGATGTTGCGCATAGGATCAACATGTCACAGGGGTTGTGCCTGCAAATAGGGGGTTGCGTTGCCATGCGATTAGGCTGGGAAGTGACCATTTTTGTCACTATTCATGACAATATGTCCAATTTAAGACAAAGAGGTGGGTAATTGAGACATGAATTCAATGCTAGAGTTGGCACAATCTACTACCAAGAATACATTAATGACTCAGAAGTGGGGGAAACGGTCAAATTCAAATTCGAATGATGCTATAAAACTACCAAGGCTGGCCATGAAACAACAACAGTGCCAATAAAAGAGACAGAGGGGGGCTATGAAATGTCCACAGAGCAGGGGGTTGAGGACATAGATTTGGACGAAAAGCATGCAAATCTGGAAACCACCTCGCAATAGTTTACACGGCCATGCATCCCTGAGAAACCGGTCCCTGGAAAGAAGACTAAGGCATCAAATATATCCATTGACTCGATCACGCTTACAGAAGGTGATCTTTTTGACATTGGCGAAACGGTTCGCGATGTCACTAAGGATGCACTCCAAGAGGTGATGATGGAGCAGAAGACTGTGTTAGGGGAGCTACGAACATAGTTACGAGGACTACAGGTGCAACCCCCTAAAACAGGAATGATGGCACCATATGTCGTAGCAGGTACATCATAGGTGGAACAGATGCTATGTGCTCGAATGACCAACACTTTCTTGTTGCCCAAGGGCGCATTAGCGGCAGCAAATGAAGTTGATCGAGCTAGAATAAGCAGGATTAAGGGGTTGGGCTTAAACTTGGCTATCCGTCTGTGAGAAACCATGTACCAGTTACAAAATGGGGTCATAGCTGAGCTCCGTGCCAGAGAAGGCCGTGCACTACAAGTATTGAGCAAACAAAAGATCAATATGGAACAACTCAGCCGATTGCGTGATGAACTCGTTGGGTAGACTCAAGGACTCACGCAGGCGGTGGACAATGCTTACAGAACTGTCTCGACAGATCTACCAGTGGGAATGTAAATTCACCAATTGGCGAGTGGATTCCACAAGGTAAAGGAGGAAGAAACGAGGATACAGTTGGACTTCAACATTCAAATTATCGAACTGTGATACTGTGATTAAAGCCCTAGTCATCCATGCCCCCGGAAGTTAGGGAAACGTGCGCTGACACTATCCAAAAAGGGCTAGAGGAAATATAATCTGAATTGGATCCACAAAAGACTGTCGAGAACCTTAATTGTATCGAGTTGAAAAAATCCTTGAAAATTCCAAAACAGAGATCAAAAACGCCTTGAACCAGTGGCAATGGCCACCAACATAGAACAATGAGGACCTCGATCAAAGCACGCTGACCAAGGCCCATGGAGACTGCACAGGAGGTCAAAACGGCCCCAGATCGGGAAAAGGAGGCAATTTTGATGCACGATTAGTGCTTAGCGCTAATCGCGCATCGCTGGGCAAACAAGGCTAAAGTTGAAAATCCTTAAGCACTCAGTCATGTTGGGAGCTGGAGAACCGTGGGCAGAGAAACAAAAAAGTGCTAAAGGACAAAGGTGGGACCCGCTTTCTGGAAAACCGATGGTATTGATCGGGGCACCCTTGAACGGTAAGAGGTTTTGCAGGAGAGCAGAACTATCCCACTCAGCCATCGATGCGTAGCAGCGGAGGTGAGAAAAAAACCGCCGTGATCGTGCACTATCGGTCGAGCAAGTCAATCGTGCTCGATGTGCGTATGATGTTGGATATGGAGGAGCCCAAATCGGTCGACTGAGATTGTTCCCAATGGAGGAAGCAGAATTGACAGGGGATTAAGCAGCGTTCTAAAGGGATTTGGAGTTCGTTTGACCACCACGGTGGAGAAAGAACGCATACCCGGTGTAACAGAAGAAATGAAACGACGAAGCATGTTGGCACCCGTTAGATGGAGACACATGGCCACTTCCTGAGCGTTCATGCTCACGCCGAACAAGGAACTACAAGCACAGCTGCAGAGGGTGAATCGACGCAAGATGGAGAGGAACCAAATAGGCATAGGGATTGAATGGCTAAAGCTATGAACAGAGACAGAGAGGGAGATAGCTAGAAGAGAAGAGTTAATTGGAAACCAGAAGTGAGAGGAGTCCAAGCAACTAAGAGAGACATTGAACACAGAGGGCAGTAAAGCCAAGCAGAGGAGACAGAGGGCCGAGTTGACCACAGGCAGCATTGAGCACTAGAGAGCTTGAAGATTCAAGCCTTCTCATAGAGGAATCTATTCAGATCAAGCATCACAGTTGGCTCTTTCCACTGTAGACCAAGGCTCACATAGTTGGTAGAAAGAACAAGAGTCTGTGACTCCGAATGGCTTGGGGAAGCTAAGAACCACCCTGCCAAGAAAACTTGTTTCAGGAGAACTCGCATTGAGTCCCTGTATTTGTAATTCTCTGCTTAAAGACACAATAAAACAAGGCCACCACTAAAGTTGGACCGGAGACGTAGCCCTGGAGAATAGGGTGAACTCCTTATTAAAGCTATTTGTGTCTTTGTGTTGCTTACTGTATTTCTCTGCTGTCTTTCCACTTATTTTCTATGTATTGGCAATCTGATCAATCCGTTGCTTAAATAACACAGAACACACACCAGCACATGAGTCTATAATACATTTTGTTTTAATAATTCTTTAACTAATGGCACTCATAGAGTGATTATCAGATCAAGTGGTATCAGAGCTCTAGGCCATAAGGTTAGACAAGCATGTGTTGGTTTAGTTGTAAATGCTCACTAGATCAAAGCTCAAATTAGGAGAAGGAGAGTTGGTGGAAACTAATCCTGAAATTGGGAGAGTCTATTCTCAGAAGACAATGTCAGAGGAAGGTTCTATAGGGTCAGGCCCTCAATTCATAGAAGGTTTCCTAGCTATAAAGTCTATGGTAGAGGAAATGTATAGAGACTTTGGAAAGCATAGGGATGAAAATTCATCAGGTTCTAAACAAGATAAAGAAGAAGATGAGTCTCATTCCCATGACCACTCCAAAGGAAAGGGGAAAGAGGAAAGCTTTCTCACACCTCCTAATAGCCCTGTGCATAGTAAGAAAGCATCTTTGATTAAGTTAGATGTTAAATTTGATTTGCGTATATATGATGGAGAGCTAAATGCTGAAAAGTTGGACAATTGGATTAGACAAATTGATGTGTGTTGTAGAGTACAGAACATAGACTCAGACAAGAGTAAGATTCAGCTAGAAATCCTATGCCTAGGATGCACTGGCTTGGTTTGGTGCGAAGGCAGAACCCAAGCTGATACGAAGAAGCATGGTAAGACCATCTTTGTCTGGAGTGAATTTTTTGCTGCAATCAAAAAGCAGTTCTATCCATTGGCCTACATGCAACAAGCCATGATGAGTTAGCAAACTCTTCGGCAATTGAAAGGGCAAAGTATACAAGGGTATACTCAACAGTTCAGAAAGAGAGCATTGATGTTGGGTATCTCATTAGACTCACTAGAGACTCTTTTGAAGTACATTGGTGGTCTACACAACTACATGAGGCATACCATCCTCATGTTTAATCCCACTAGTATAGATGAGGTATCTGTACAAGCTACTCATCTAGAAGCTAGAGGAAAGAATGGAAATCTAGAAGTTGGGGGACCATCCCAACCCACTGTAAGCAAGAGCAAGGAGAAAAGGAAGTAGAAGTGGAAAGAAAGGAAGGCTAACACTGCACGAATAGGCAAAGCTTCATGCACTGACTGTAAAAAGGACAAGCATGATGATGAGCACTGTTGGATTCTTCATCCAAAGCTGAGACCTAAGAAGTCAGAGGGCAAGAAGAAGAAGACTGCTGTAGCTATTTAGAAATATTTAGGGTCAGACTTGGGGGATGAAACAATCATTGCAGCCACAGGTATACAAGGTTTTCTTCTCTAGAGAATGCTGAGATCATGAAGCAGGTGCAGGAGTTGCTTGAGAAAGGGTTCATTAGGCCTAGCACATCACCATGTGGGTCACCCATCATCTTGGTGAGAAAGAAAGATGGCTCATGGAGAATGTGCATTGACTACGAAGCACTAAATAAGATAACAATAAAAAATTGTTATCCCCTTCATCGCATAGATCTTTTAGATCAATTGAAGGAAGCTATTTATTTCACGAAGCTAGATTTGCATAGTGGATACCATCAGGTCAGAGTTGTAGAGCAAGATGCATGGAGGGCTACTTTCAAAACAAAGCAGGGACTGTATGAATGGCTGGTTATGCCTTTTGGCCTAACTAATGCTCCTGCTACTTTCATGAGATTAATGAATGATGTGCTCAAACCTTTTCTTGATGATTCTGTTATTGTGTATCTGGATGACATTTTGATTTTTAGTAAAACGTGGGAAGAACATTCAAAGCATGTTAAGAAGATATTAGATGTTTTGAGAAGAGAAAAACTTTATGTTAAACTCTCCAAATGTGAATTTGGAAAAACCTCTCTAAATTATTTGGGTTACATAGTAGGGGAGGTAAATTGAAAATAAATCCCTCTAAAGTGGTAGTCATTGTAAATTGGCCTAAACCCCAGTCTGTTGTAGAAGTGAGAAGCTTCTTAGGAGTCGCAAAATATTGGAGGAAGTTCATTTCAAATTTTTCCTCAATTGCAGCTCCCTTACATGCTTTGACAGGACTGAACAAGGTGTTTCAGTGGGGAGGCAAATAGTAGAAAGCCTTCGATGCCTTGAAAGAAAAGATTAGTACAACACCTGTACTAGCACTGCTAGATCTACAAAGAACATTTGGGATCCAAACTGATGCCAGTGACTATGCCATGGGAGCAGTGTTGACACAGCACGGTAAACCCATATGTTATGATTCCAAGAATTTTAATCTGCAGTGGTTAACTATCCTACCTATGATAAAGAACTGTATGCATTAGTTCAAAGTGTGAAAAAGTGGAAACATTACTTAATGGGCAAAGAAACAGTAATACACACTGATCATTAGCCACTTCAATATCTACACTCCCAAACTAAGTTGCAACAATCAAGAAATTACAGATGGATGGGTTTTCTACAACAGTTTCATTTATTCATGAGATATAAAAAGGGAATACATAACAAGGTTGCAGATATGTTATCGAGACCCATTATAAATGCATCTACCATGCTTAAGCAAAATTTTGTGCTGCATGAAAGCTACATGGAACAGTATGCTCAAGACATGGACTTTCAAGATGTATATGCAACTTTTAGTCAAGGCAAAAGAGTAGAAGAATTGGACTATCATGTGAAGGACCGACTCTTATATCATTGTGGGAAACTCTGCATTCCACAAACTGAGAGAGTAAAGATAATTAGGGAAGCACATACTTCTCTGATATCAGGTCATTTTGGGGTAAGTAAAATAGCTGCATAGCTGCAAATGTTCTGCGATTGGCTGAAAATGAATGAGATAGTGTCTAGATATGTAAAGGGATGTGCTATGTGTGCTAAAAGAAAGCCCAGTAACAGAAAACTAGGCTTATACACTCCATTACCAATTCCTTCTCACCCTTGGGAAAGCATTTCCATGGATTTTGTTGGAGGACTACATAAATCTAGGAAAGGTCATGATTATTTGTATGTTGTTGTGGATAGGTTCAGCAAAATGTGTATTTTGATACCTTATAGTAAACAGATTACAATTGAACAAAATGCAAAATTATTCTTTAAACATGTATGGGTTCATTTCAGATTACCCACTTCTATTGTATCTGATCAAGACACCCGATTTGTGGGGAAGTTTTGGTCAAGTCCGTGGGAACTAATGGACACCAAGTTAAAGAAAAGCACAACTTTTCATCCACAAACAGATCGCCAGACAGAAGTAGTTAACAGGATGGTGATCTAGTTACTGAGAGGATATTGTAACAAACACTCTAAGCTTTGGGATGAACACTTGTGTTATGTGCAACATGCTTACAATAGAGCCAAACACTCGGCTACAAAGAGATCTCCCTCTGAGACCTGCTTTGGTTTCATACCAAGGTCTCCTTTGGATTTTGTTTTTGGTAAAGATACCATGGTTGATAGACATAGTGATGTGGATGAGGCAACTAGGTTCATTAAAAAGATCTAGAAGATCCATCAAGCAGTACAGGAACAACTGGAAAAGAGCCAGGCCAAGTACAAGGCTAGGCATGATAAGCATCAAATGGAGCATAGCTTTCAAGTTGGAGACCAAGTCTGGTGGTATATCAGCAAGGACAGGAGGCAAGGTGAAGGTAAAAAGCTAAAACCTATCAGGTATGGACCCTTCAAGATACTTGAGAAGATTGGTGAAAATGCCTTTTTCCTTAAGACACCAGCTTACATGCACATCTACTCAGTTGTAAATGTAGACTATTTGGGGTTGTTTGAACCTTCAATGATTGAGGACCCTAAAGAGCAGAGTCAATTACTTTCTATCGATGACCTGCTACCTGAATATCTTAATGAGTTGTAGGAAGATACAGTGCTGGACAGGAAGGTAAGGACGACGTGTAGTGGACAAGTGGAATACCTCAGAATTGGGCTTAAGGGTTCGAAGCCAAGAAGTGCGAAGTGGATTGAGATGGAAAAGTGAGATAATAGTTTCCTCACTTAGTCGATGCTTGAAGAAAACCAACTTTTGGTGGTCCAAAAGCTTTTTCAGTGGGAAGGCAGTGAACCGAATTGGATCCACAAAAGGCTGTTAAGAACCTTGACTGTATCAAGTTGAACAAATCCTTCAAAATTCCAAAACAGCGATCAAAAACACCTTGAACTAGTGGCAATGGCTGCCAACGTAGAACGACGAGTACCTCGGTAAAAGCACACTGACCAGGGCCCATGGAGACTGCACAGGAGGTCAAAATAGCCCCTGGGAGCCCCAAATCAGGAAAAGGAAGCGATTTTGATGCATGATTACTGGGCAAACAGGGTTAAAGTTGAAAAGCCTAAAGAACTCGGTCACGTTGGGAGTTGGAGAACCACGGGCAGAGAAACAAAAAAGGGCTAAAGGACAAAGGCGAGACCCGTGCTCTAGAAAACTTGCGGTATTGATCTAGGCATCCTTGAATGGTAAGAGGTTTTGGAGAAGAGTGGAGTGATCCCACTCAGCCATCGATGCGTGGTAGTGAAGGTGAGAGAAAAACCGCCGTGATCATGGGCTATCGGTCAAGCAAGTCAACCGCGCTCAACATGCATATGACGTTGGATCAAGACGAGCCCAGATCGGATGGCTGAGATTGCGCCTGATGGAGGAAGCAGAATTGACAGGGGATTAAGCAGCATTCTAAAGGCATTTAGAGTCTATTTGACTGCCACGGTGGAGAAAGAATGCATACCCAGTGTAACGGAAGAAATGAACCAATGAAGCATGTTGGCACTAGTTAGATGGAGACATGTGGCCACTTCCTGAGCGTTCATGCTGACGCCGAACAGGGAACTCCAAGCGCAGCTGCAGAAGGTGAATCGACGCAGGCGGGAGAGGAACTGAATATGCATAGGGAGCGAATGTCTAAGGCCATGAACAAAGATAGAGAGGGAGACAGTTAGAGGAGAAGAGTTATTTGGAAACCCAAATTGAGAGGAAAGCAACTAAGAGAGACAGTGAACATAGAGAGTAGTAAAGCCAAGAAGAGGAGACAGAGGGCCAAGCTGACCACAAGCATCATCGAGCACCAAAGAGCTTGAAGATTCAAGCCTTCCCATAGAGGAATCTGTCCGGATCGAACATCATAGTTGGCTCTTTCCACTATAGACCAAGGGTCATAGAGCTGGTAGGAAGAACAAGAGTCTGTGTACTCTGAGTGGCTTAGGGAATCCAAGAACCACCCTACCAAGCAAACCTGTTTTTGGAGAACTCGCATTGAGTGCCTGTATTTGTAATTCTTTTCTTAAAGACACAATAAAACAAGGCCACCACTGAAGCTGGACTGGAGATGTAGCCCTGGAGAATAGGGTGAACTCCTTATTAAAACTATTTGTGTCTTTGTGTTTCTTACTATTTTTCTCTGTTGTATTTCCACTTATTTTTTGTGTATTAGCAATTTGATCGATACACAGAACACACACCATCACATGAGTCTGTAATACCTTTTGTTTTAATAAATCTTTAATTGATGGCACTCATAGAGTGATTATCAGATCAAAACAGGACAAGCAATGCATAATTGTACTGCTATGTTGGAAGAATCCTTTGTGGTCCTCACTTCCTTACAGGAGGACGCCACCATACAGTGCCTAGAAATAGAGGTGCGGGAGCTTCAAGTGTCGTATGACAGTATGCACAGAACGACACAGAGAGTTGTCCTAACCCAATGGTTGGCAAAGCTACAATAGGCAATGGCATTGAAGGAACAGGTGGATGTCGCGCAACCGAATGAGGTAGTACTTAAAGCGCACATCCAACCTTGGATTGATGAGGCCTTCATCATCACTACTGACATTGAAGGACATATCGCATAGATGAAGGTGATGCATGCGTTAAGATAGGGATTTTCCCCTGACAGCAAGCATTCGGCTGAAAGAGTAGAGCAGATTCAACAAATGGCAAAACAATGCGTTGTGGACCTTTGCGCGACACAGACACAGTTGGAGGGGCTCCATGCCAAGATCGCTGCACCAACAGAGTAACTTGGGATGAGTCACGTTGATTGTGTTGCGGGCTTGTTGGGCATGGGATCCCCTGCAACATGTTTTTGGGGTTCAAATCCCAAGTTTTGGTCAATTATATTATAGGACTCCATGAATTGCAGGCGCTGAGTGCGAAGTCTAGGATGAGTCATAGGGTTGTCCGCCCTAAAATATTGTAATTTAATGTAAAGTTATGTTGGCCTACCCATTGTCTATGGACCATTGGATTGTATAAATAGAGCGAGGCTCTAAGTGTAAAGATAAGAAATGATAGATAGAATGGCGAAGGCATGGTTCGAGGTTAGAGGTGGATCTGAAGTGTACTAGGTCATAGTAGTAGGAAGAGGCTCTGTTGCTAAGTGCGTAGAGGCCAAGTAGAGTGCGCAACTAAGTGCATGGACCCTTGCAGCTAAGTGCGTAGGGTGGAGTCAGGTATGTAATTAGGATTGAAAGTTAATAAAGAGAAGTTTGCTCTATGCATCTGTTCTTGAATCCGTATCTTAGTGTTATGCATTACTTTTACTCTATTTATTTACTGCGTGAAATTGATAAATACCTCTATGAATGCTTATATATGAAAATAATCTGAGTAATCAGCTAACAAATCCTAATTAAGGAAGACTTGGGTAAAGAACATTGGTCGCGCTGCAGCTAGAACTGTGTGAATATGGTATCGCAGGGCGCAGGGTGCCCGCTAGTACACGTAGCACAATAAGTGAGAAGGTTGGACCGTATACCAATCACCTCATATCGGACATCCCTAGGGTGTGGAAACCTAGTTCTAGTACTCTCCGATACTACCTCGGGTGAGACCTCAGTCCGCACTCTGTGAACTGTTGCCAGAAGGGCCAGTAGTACTGGGATTTGCTTGGCTAAATCACTTCGGAACCTGGGTCAGGCCCCATTAAGCCAACACTTTGAACACAATAATTAGGGTATTGTTCATCAATGCAATGTAGATTAGGCTTGTTTACTTAAATTTATACTTCTTTTAGGGTTTCAATTACAAGCATTGTTATTGCATCAGCTAATTTCCCTTTAAATGCAACTTTTGACATTCTATAATTAGACTAGTCTTTACATTCCTACAAGTAACATAGATATTACATTCTACAAATAGATTAAAGTCTCCATTCCTCTGATTAATATATTTTTTACTTTCCTACAGATAGTATTACCATTTGTAATTAAACAAGTGGGATTTTCATTCGGTTTTGCAAGTAGAATAATATCTCCTTATCTGTAATTAAGATATAACTATCTATTTATGTAATTTTGCTTCTTGAGACAGCTTATAAATTGGTCTCTGTATGCCTTGGTTTTGTCCATTGCTTGAATCTAGAATGAGTATAACTTAACCTACTATGCATATAGAGTTGCCACCTCTTAATTTTTTATGGACACCAAGTTGATAATTACAACTAGCAACCTTAAGAGTTCCAACACTCTTGTTATATTAATGGGGCTCATCAATATGAAAAATAAAGATCATGCATTCTCAATTTAGATAGTTCAAGATTCGATCCTCAAGTTGGATAAGCAATTCTTGTCCACACATACGATAACATCAAGAGTTTGAAAGTACCTAACTAGGTAATGCATTAAGTGATTCGAAAATACGAAGGCATATCCTAATTGAAAGATAAGAACAAAATTACAGCATGAAAATATGGAACATGAACCTGCAAAAGAAATGGAACCCAAAATGTATGAGTGACCAAGCCTTAAGGAATGTACTATAAAACAAAACAGTAAGTGACAACAAGAATAATTACTTGAAGGATATGGAATGTATATGCCCATTATTTTTCTCAGCCTCTATAGTGAAATTGTAATATCTTTTTTTTTGTACATATGTTAGGAAAAGGTATAATATACTTCCCTTACCCAAAATTATTAAATAGATCTTATTCAATAAGGATAACAAATAATTATCTACATATTAAGTCATTGTCACGAACCAAAATAAATTAATTTTGTTAGTTCAATTTACAAAGTAAAATACCCATTTCATAACCATATTATGTTAGCAATAAAACAACTTAAAGAATTGTAATGTGAGCTTTAAAGTGTGACCTTTAGAGTTGGAAACTAAGGTTAGAGAATCATACACGAATCATGACTAAGATTTGAAGAGGAATTAAAAGTATTGTGAATCTTTTATCAAGACATAAGTTAAGGAAGCTATCCGAGTGAAGAAATAAAAATGTTACTAAACCATCTATTTAGACATAAATTATTTTCCCTGAAAAATAATAACCACTAGAATATATAATGGGTATAAAACCTAGCTTGATAATCATGGCAAATAAGGAAATGAAACACTTGTGATACCTCATGAACAATGAGGACTACATTATTCTTTTATAAAAATTAAGAGAACTCAACATTAAACTAAACTAAAACAATATGCCCTCTAAGAAGAAACCAAAAAATCTTAGAATGTTATTGAAAACAATTTACATATAAATAAACCAATAGGAAGACTTCAAAACTTAATAATTCAAACCAAATTTTCAAACATAAAAAAAAAACACTTTTCAACTATAATTAAGACACCAACTACAATTGTGAGAAACTAGAAATTACTTATGGTCGTTTCATAGTATGAATTAGATCATGAAATCGTGACTTATGATAGATAATGGTAAAAACATGAGTGTGTATATTCCACCAAAAACCTTTGTGAAAACGAAAGAACTGTAAATTTTACCATAGAAAAGCCTTTCGAAACCCCTATATTAAGACAGTGAAGATGATTTTTTATGAGATAGGTAAAACCTATACTAACCTGTGAAAATAAAATAGTGGAAACATCACAAAATCCTCTAGAAGCAAGAAGTAATATAGAATTTGTGAAACAAAAGCTATAATAAAGGGAAAATTTAAAAGAGGTTCTTCCTACACATTTACCTATAACACAAACCACTTTTAAGTTGAAAGAAGATCCCAATCCATATAGAAATCATGAAACAATCACTACATTGACAATTTACTAGTTGTATAGATACTGCAAGAATTTCTAAACACAAAATTATTCTGAAGAAACCCTATTAGTAGAGCGAGGGTTGCAATAGAGAAAATGAAATGAAATGAATGAGGTCTGGAATTGGTATTGTAGTCATTAAAATTATGAAACTTAATCCTTGCTCCACTATAGATTGTGGAGTATTGAATCTTGAGAGTTCATTCAGTCGGTCAATGTTATAACACCTATCAACTCCATTAACATGCCACATATGTTTGTAGAATTGTCTAGAGAACCACATTTGCATGCATAACTTTATCAAAGGTGAAAAATCATGCCATGGCATAATAGCACATGAAATATGATAAAAAGAACATGTTAGAAATACTTAGAGGTGGGGGATTGAATAAGTATTTTGTTCCTAATTAAAAATTAATTAATTTATGCTTTCATTTTGAAAGTTATATAGAACAATTATTTCATTAGAAGGACACCGTGTTATAAATCATAGGTTATTCAGTAAACCAATGGAAGAATTAGGTATAAAATTATGTAAACCATAAGAATTCAAAATACAATAGAAAGTCAACGCATAGGGACATAATTTTTTAGGTGGAAACCAAATGTGGGAGGAATCCACCACTATTGTCATCTATGTATTATTTCTTATTATGAAGAAAATAATTTACATCTAGTACTGGAAAAAAATCTTACCAGTACAAAGGCTTCTATGTACATGAGGTTATAACCTCCCCAAATTCTCCAACTCCAACTATAAGAAAGCTACTACTCCATGATCAAGTTTATTGACTCTTACCATAAGGAAAATTCTACTCCTAAGTGAAGGCTACCACCCTTAGCACCTCTTTGGACCATGTTCCAGAATATTTGACACTGGATCCACCTATCTCAATCAAACATCAAAACATGAAGGCAACCTTTCATCAAATTTCCAAATTGGACCAACACCCAACAATTTTCTCAATTTGAATAATTGAATACTAGTAGTCCATCTGAAACCAAACAATGATAATACAAATATGTTGAATAACCTTCCTTAAACCCATCATTAATCATACCAATATACCAAGGAATCCTCTTTTGTCGAAAAATTACAAACCATTTTCTATACTTAAACAAACCATAAACATATGCATTAATTCATTCTACCATTAGTAAAGCCCTCTTTGAGTATAGGACATGACAAGATCTCTCAATGCAATATCATTGTCAAACAATCAAGATCCTCCAACTAGATACATCAGAGTACCATCATAATGAAGCAACGTATAAAGCTCATGAACGAATAAGCCTTAGCCATACCAAGCCCCAAACTTTCAAATCACTAGATCATATTATTTTCTCATCAATACGAGCAAATACCAATTCAAAACTCATCTATCATCGTAGTCATTAAGTCAATAGCAGAACATGTTTTAATATGATACAACCAAAAAAACCATATGAAATGTTACTACCAAAACACAAATCTCAAAAGTGTCTAGCATATAAGTATATTATCCATCAAACCACTCATGTAAAAACTCCCTCTATACAAATCATTTTCTCATTAACCCAAGACAATCATAAAAATACTGATCTCAATCTCAATCATGTCATTAAGGCAATCCCGAAAAGACTAGCATACCAATCACACCATTCTAAATAATGCACCCATCACAAAACATTGTCAAATGGGTGTTTACATCATTCAATTCATTGTGCTAACAAAACTAATCAATAATACATCTTTAATTACAAGTTATCATTCACGTCACTATTCATCAAGAAAACAAAAATGTAAATAACTGTCAAAGGAATTATGCATATAGATTTATGTTCTAACAAATAAAAAATTAGTGCAAAAAAATCATAAGAATATCTGCATAACCTATGCAAATAGATCCCAATATTCAACCTCTTTGTCAACCTATAAATTACAAATCAGGAAAAATAGAACAAGCCATTCAAAGCACACATTTTATATAACATATTTGCATACACAGTGTGATTAATTTCAGCATAGAGTGAATTATTTCAACTAGGGAGAGCACTGATCAAAGACAAGAACAAGCATAAAACCTCTACATTCTCATACAATGACACAAAAGAAATGGAGGTCTAAAATTCCTCTCCTTCTCTGCAAATCCATTTCAACTGTCACTGCAAAATGATCTCATAATCAATAAATCAGTTAGATGCAACAATCATTGGTAGGCATGGACAATATTTTTCAAACACTTTCAAATAATAAACCAATAGGAAAACATAACATATGTAGTATATACAGTGAATCAATTAAATATTCTACAAAACCTCCTTGATCTGCATCGCATACTTACTCCTATGATATTTTCACTCATATTTGTAACAAACAAATTGTGATAAACCCTTCAAAAATTTATCAAACCATTATATATTTAAGTGATAGGCCAAATATTGATCTATCATTTGAATATCCTTCATATGTATCATTAAGGGATAGATTTGAGGTTGCTCTTGGACCATGGTGCATACCTGTACGAGACAGATGACTAGAGACACAGAGAATTAAGACCCAAACTACTCATCCTTCTTCACATTTTATAACCTTTTTCCGTCACCAATACCAAGATAAAATCCCATGGATTTCCTGATAGGGAACATTGACAGGATCAAATGGAACTTCTGGAAGATTATCTTGGGCAAAAATTATGGTTTGATCAAGTTTTTTTTATTTTTTGTGCTTACAGGAAGTAACCAACCTCTCCCCTTTAGGAAGGGAATTATAAATCATGTATATAACACAAAATATGGATTACTGTAGCGATAAATTCTCCTCCAATAAAGAAAGCATGCCTTACCTTGTCTCCAAGCCCTAAAATATGCCAAAAAACCCTATCAAACATTGCTCAAACATTCTCCAACTTCTACCCTACCTTTCCCAACACCTTGGGGAATTATCAATATTTTATAAGGTTTAAATAACACCTCACTAACCTTATTAAAATTTCTCCAATCAGCCACATATTTATCATTGGTTATGTTCACCTTCAAGTATCTCCAGTCATTTTTCATCCTTTGGAAACATATCCAAACCTTGTGCAAGCTTCTACAACTCATATGAAATAATCAGTACACCTTTCTAATCATCATGATAACTATCAGAGCTTTCCCAATCATGAGGAAACTTCCTTTATCCATTACGCACTAAGAACATCAATTTTGCATGCATACCAACAGTGCCATAATGTGACAAAACCATAAGGACATTATGTCAAAAACGTGTAACAAAACTATAAAAAGTTGACATCCATGTTTACTTCAAGTACACCACATTAGCCATAATTCCAACAATTGTGCCCTTTATACTTGGTTTCAACCTCCCACAAAACACCACAATGTGACAAAGCTATAATGACATGATGTGTCAAAAGTGTGACAAAACCATGACATGTTGACATTGGTTAGAACACATTAGTCATAATGACAATAATATCCAAATTTGGAATTGATGTCAAACTCTTGCAAAACACCAAGTCCTTCTCTCCCGCTTTCACATCAAGGGCACATGGCATAATCAAACAGAGAGAAGTAATCTCCCTGCAATGCTCAACATTATAAATGTGATCTTGTGATTTGAAGAAAATCACTCACCTACAAGATATTGCCATAACCTAATCGTGCTACCCCTAAGGATATACTGGACCTTCTAGTGATATAGAATGTAAGTACAAGGATTTATAAAGGAAATGCATTTCTATATATAAGCATATTTTTCCGATAAGCATGACAAACACAACCAATGACTCTATGATCCAAACTTTACATTAATCAACCAAAGCAATAGGGATATATACATGACATGAATCGTGGCCCATACATGCTTGACTTGTAAAATGTTTGTATCATGGTTTAATTTTTTAACCAATACATTATGTCCATCAACAAATATAAGTACAATACATGATGGAACATTACCATTCTCAATACACATATGCCGGACTCTCCTTGATGCATGATCAACATTCAAGATATACTTTAATAATAGCATATGATATCATCGTGATTACTTTCTAGAAACAAGAGACTCATCAACTGCATATTGAATATAAAACAATATCAACCATGGCATAGTGACAACAACAACAATTCATCGAAGAACCAATGTAATTAGACTGATCACAATAGCAATAATCATGAACGTATCATAGACAATGGAAAAAATTTGCATTAAATCAATATCAGATGTGTTGATCCCTTTCTCTCTGAAAGCATAATTTCATCAATGAACTACTTGAAGCATAAGAGATTCTCCCCCTAAATCTATTCTAACATTTTATTACCAATCCTGATCACAATACCTACAAACGCATGATTAGTTGCCTAAATCATCGTCAAAATACTAATATAGTAACATATGAAATAATCATGAAGGTTGAACTAGTTAGATTAGACACATGCATAGATCCCCCTGAGAGCACGCGCCATTGAGCCTGTAGACCTGAATTTCATCAAGATCTCATTTGCTGCACATGAACTTTTGTATTCTTTTAAGAAATAAGCATTAGATATAATAGAATGTAGTGGGAAATATCTTCCTCTAGTCTAAATATGAAGAGGAGTAACTTGAATTCTTATTTTTGCATGGATTTTTCTTGATAACATATAATTTGTTTGCAATTTGAAATCATTTTTCTATATCTTTTCTAGTGTCCTCTTCTATAATTGTTCATTTGGTTGATGTAAATATAACTACATGACCTTTATCATATATTTGGTATGCTTCAGCCCTTCAAAAAATAATACATTAACTACTTTTGTATTCTTAATATCAAGATCAACATTACCTTTTCCTAGTACCTTTGTAGGTGCATTATTTCCAAGAATAACCTTATCAATATAGTTTTTCTTGAGGGAGATAATTTTTCTCTTATTTCTAGACATATGATGAGAGAATCCGCAATATTTGTACCATTGATATTCTTCTTCAAATGTGCACATAGGAAGGCTGCACTTCACTTGTTCTTATTTATTCTTCTTAATATGAGGAGTGTTGGTGGACCCATATTTTTCATGTCTTTTGATAACAATTTTTTTTTGGTTGGTTACGTTGGATGAAATCTACATGTTTTCTAAAATGTCTATATGAATTCATATATTTGATCATGCGTTATTTTTCCACATGTCCAAAGTTCTTACATGTATTCCACCTTACATGACCAGAGAAGGGGGCAAGAGAATCATAATATTTATGCTTCTTGTTTCTCTTAGTGAATTCAATAGATTTGTGACCAAATATATTGCATGTGAAAAAATACCAATTAACGAACCTTGAATACCTAACAGATAATGATAAACCTTCAGATATACTGTTGACTTGATGTCTGAAAAATATGGTTGTTAAAATTGGCTACAATGTGCCCAAATTTAGGACAGGTAAACATTCAACATCATTGACCAAAGGAGAGAATGGATTATTTATATTATCAGGAGCAAATGATTTCCTTTGAAAATTCACTTTCCTTGATTGCTGATTTGGTTGGCTTCTTAATTATTTACTAGGATTTTTAAAGTTTTCTTTGTTAACCTCGAAATTACCTGGACAACCTTGTGAGGTAGATTCTCCCTTAACAGTTACATGCAAACCAATGCTTGATTTGATGGAGGGGGATCTTTGACTATTAAGAATATTTTCCAATGTCTTGCTATTATTATGAAATTTCAAATGCTTCTGTTTTTCCGCTAATTTAATTTTTAGAATGCTTACCTAATACTTTAATATTTCACATTGATATAAATTTTCCATGTACTACTTCCTCATTCCTGCTTCAATATTTATTCTTTCTTCATGTTTTGTTCTTGATGTTAGTGTGAAATTTCTTGCAGGCTGTACCTAAAACACTTCACTTAAGTCACTAGGTGACAAGTGACCCTACCAATAATTTGATGGTTGCTTACGATTCAGATCTGCAATAAAAATGGAAAAACCTGCAACAAAAGTATAGACGATCCAAAATAGAAAGAAATAGTAAAGATATCCAATCCAATAAGACAAAAGGAAATAATTTAATTGAAAAAATTATTTATTAAAAACACCCAGTGAAGGAGATCTATAAAAGGGTTTGTAAGTCCCCCTTTGTGCGATGGGTCCTTTGATGTCCTTGATGCTTCAGAAACTGATCTTCTCTCTCAATATGTGACAAACCCAGAAAAAATGTGTATAACTCAAATGGGAGCTTAGAAGAAAAAATACAATAATGGTGACGATGATTATGATTATGGTGAAGAATGAATGGAAAACCCTTCTATTTATAACAAAATAATATTAATTAAATCAAGATCTAACCACTTGGAATACTTTATTATATTTATTGGAGAGGGGAAAGATATTTAAAATGGTTAAATATCATTATTTAGAAATAATTAAAAAATAAAATGATTCATTAATTATTTTTCGAGAATAAGAATGGTGTGAAATTGAAATAATTATTAAATAGTGATTTAACAATTATTCCAATAATAGAAATAAGGAATATTAAAAAATAGTGATTTATCTAGTTATTCCTAGGGGATTTTGTCAAACATGACAATGAATAATTATTTAAATAATTATTCAATAATCATTCCTAGAGAAAATTAAATAAATAGTGTTTATCTAATTATTCTCATGGGTTTTTTGATTTAAATCAGAAAATAACTAAATTGTTTTCCACAGTGAAAGGATTTTACTATGGTAAAGTTAATCCTACATGGTGTATTTCGATCCACCCAGTTTTTTTTTTTCACTACTGGTTCACGGATACCCATGGTCAGTGGGTCCGTTATGTCCAGGATTGAACAACGCTAGGGTGGACCCCACCCGAAGGGGGTCACGCCCCTCAGCCTATTTACCGACCTAACCGCAAGAGCTTTTGGGTTTCGACCCTGTGACCTCCCATTGGCGAGGCCCCATCTTAACCGATTGAGCTAACCCTTGGGGCTGATCCACCCAATTAAAAATAGCTAGGTGATCATTTTATGGTGATAATATATTACCGCCACACATATGAGTGTTAGGAGAAAGTCATAGGATCAAAATAAGTTGTAGGTTACACTTCCATGAGACACCAAATGGGAGTGAAAGAGAGAGAGAGAAATAACTGAAGCAATACCAAGATAGACAAAAACGAAGGGAGCGAGACTTAATAAACTAATATAAGTCTCCTTTTACGTGGAAGTACATGATCTCAATTGAGGAGAGGGAGGCATGCCCATACTCGCTGAGATAACTGTGTACAAAGAATAATGATGAGCACAACAATGTGGTACTGAGCTACAAAGTACAAGATACACTTGAATCAATTGGCCAAAGAATAACACAATGGATTGCATATAGATATTGTGCCTATAAAAACATAATCTAGGACTAAATAAAATAACATCTGAGTAAATGGGACATAATTCCCCTCAAGCTGACATGGTGAGGAGGGACTTAAACTAAAGAATCCTTGTTGTACAATAAAGGGCTCTTAAGATCTCAATGGATCATCTAAAAGATACATGTGTGTTGTGGGCATTACAAGTAGTGGAAACCGAACTCATCACATTTATTGAACTACATATTGTGTTGGATCAACATCTATCATCAACCGGGCACATGGGGGGATACCTGGAGGGCCACCCCCCTCATGAGGTCTAGAACACCTGACACAATCCTGAGAATCATTGGGACAATCGTCTGGATCATTGAATTGTCAAGTGTACCAATCTTAATCGTGCGAAAAGGATATCATGTCGAGCATGTGAGAAGAAAACAAGTCAAAGGGAAATGATGATTCACTTTGCTTGATCTCAGGCATAGGAAAAATATGGAAGATGGAACCAAGGTACACTACCCTCTAGGCCACTATTTTGGAATATATGTGCTAAGGTCAATAGAAGAAGGCCTGATAGAGTTAGCACAATAAGGAATCCTTAACAAAGGCATGAGGAATCATAGTAGAGTGAATGATGGACTGACACTAGGGATGATGGAAGGAAGAAAGATGTGTGGCAGACTGACGGCTTCCCTTGTCAAAGAATGATAAGAATGGTTGACTTGGAAGTGACTGACTCCATTCCAGAGGGGATGGTCAACGACTCAAATGGGGCTTCAGCAAAGACGGAGCAATATGGCTAGAGGAAATGTATGAATAAAATGGGATGGATGTGACACACCAATGAATGAAAAATTATAACGAGACTCAAGGGAACTCGAAACGGATTCCATCAGTACAAGTGTGACTCATTTTGGATGATCTAAATAAGGGTGAATCGATGATGCTACATGTAGGGGAGGCTCAGAGGGGACCATGAAAACATGAGTAATTGATGGTTACTCATGAAGAAAATTGACACGTGAGTCAACTCGTGCAAAGGTAAAATGGTACCGGAGTAGGCGTGGCTCAAATTAAGGAATTCAATTTTAATAGGTGGAAAAGTGAGACCTCATGGAAAAAATGCATTCATGGTGATGTCTAAAATTACAAAAAAGAAAAAGAGACCCAATTTAGAATTGGATGATAGCTTTCCAATGGTGCTCTCAGTTCATCAAACAAAGCTACTTTTTGGCCAAAATGTGGGACAAAAAATTAGGGTTTTTCCTATAAAATTGCTTTTTGCCCCAAAATCCAATTCATTTACATAGTGGGTTCTGGATAATTTGGAGAGGAGGAGAAGGCCCTAAATCTTGTAGAGACCATATAAGACAAAAAAATATTGGAATCAAGATCTGCAAGTTGGAGGTAGGTGGTCTAACCTTACTCATCATTTTAGGTGGATCAAATTTTCAGATTAAGGCTTTAGTTCACTATGGGGGACCCCTAGTCATGCTCACGGTCACAATTCACTTTTTGGGGCTTGTTCTACATTCAGGAATGCAAAAATAAGGCCCACAAGTGTGTCCAGTGTAGTTTTGAGGGAAAAACTGTGTTATGGGCTAGGATGATTGACATGACTGGTGGTATATTGTGAGAAGAAGCAAGGTACTACACATCCATGCCTTTGAATCTGGAATGAAAAGAAATAAAGGTATTTTGAAGGTATGGCAGAGCTGAAGATATCATGGCAAGAATGAGATTTGGAGTCCATATGTGCTAAGATTCAAGGGAATCAAGTAGTGAGAGGGGTGTTGGCATGATATGGCATGCAAAAGTTCTTAGAGAACCCTATGATGAGGGAGAGTGAGCCCTTGCTATTGAGGATAGTGAGTTACGAGGACCCATACCAAGAGTCCTTTGTAGTACAAGGGCACAGGATCAAGACCATGATCTAAGATAGATATTTTCTGACACGATTTCCCCCCTTGGAGGTGGTAGGGGAGATACATCCAGTGTTGCCTCATGGGAGGCGTAGAGGTGCATTTATCGATCACCACTGTGTACCAGGGAGTCATGCAAAGGGCACGACCATATAGATGAGTGACCTAGAGAGGCTTGAGATATGAGTTACACTCACTACGGTGCTGTAGATCTTTGGTAGTCATGCCTTCCACGATATCATTAGAGGGTAGATAATGCTAGTGGAGAGTGTTTTGGGAGGGACATACTATGGATGGGACCAGATGATGTTGTCATGATTGAATGGAGTTGTTGGCTCGGGAGCCTCCAAATGAAAGTGATTAGGCATAGGGACATGTGGGTCCCCATTTTTGTTTTATGATAACATACGAATGGGCATGTAGGATGCATTTAGAGTAGTGGACTCAAAACACTGTATGAAAATCCATATTTATGATTATGCATATTTTTGTGATGATTTTGGTCCACCATTTGTTTATGGATATATTCTTACATGTGATAAACACCAATTTAGAATTTTTATAAATGGTATCTACATATTGATTCGAGGCCCTAGGAACATGATTGAATGAAATGGATTCAAATTAACATGCCAAAAACTTAACTCCTAGATATTTTCTAAATAGGATAGGATTATGCACAGGATAAATGACATTCAATTGCATGAAAAGTAGCAAGGAATGAAGACAAACATGAAGGTGAACGATGCGACGGTCAAGGGAATCAAGTAACAAACCTATCACATCATCATCTTTGGCCTAATTATTATTGGTAGATCCAATGAAAACACCATTGGAGTGGAATAATGAATGAAAGGGGGTGAAAGTGGCCCATGCTACCTAGGCTAGATTCCTAGTGAAGTGACTCGCACCATCGACATAACCGATATAAGGTGTGGATGATGGTTCTATTTAAAAGACATAAGAATACAATGTGGGGGATTTAAACTAACTAAATGCAAGAAGAAAGAAAGAAATACTTGCATTTGAATGGGAAATGTTATGGGAAAAATTTCTTGAGGTAGAGTGCATTTCAAGCCCAAGGAAGGATTTCTCCTTCTAGATCCTCTAACAAGTATTCCCGCATACCCAAAGACTTACAAATGATATAAGGCCCTAGCCATAATGGTTCAAGCTTCCCATGCCCCAGGAAATCATGAGCTTGGTCATACACAAGAACAAGGTCACCTTCATGGAAGGTATGAGGGTGGACTTTGCTATCATACTAAGATTTGGTGCACATTTTGGCCGCTTCGGTGGTTTTGAATGCAACATGAAGGTTTTTAGTCATGTGCTCAAGCATGATAAGTCATTGTACTAAAAGTTGGGTTCCTGGGTGGAGTTTGATGATAAGAAGAAGGGAAGGGATTTCACACTCGATTGGTAAGACTAACTCCTCTCCAAAAACAAGGTGGAAAGGAGTGAACCTGGTGGTGGTCTTGAAAATATCTCTATAGGCCCACAAAGCAAGGAAGATAATTAAATGCCAATTGGTCTTGTGTTTGTTTACCATCCACTGAAGCATAGTCTTAAGGATCTTGTTGAGAACTTCAACTTGGCCATTTTCTTCGGGGTAATAAGATGATGGATATTGATGTTCGAAGACCAAAAAAGAGGATATCTCATGCCATATATCATCTTCAAAGTGTCCACTATGGTTAGGGATGAATTGTTTCGGAACCCCAAAATGAGCGATAATGTGGTTAAGGAAGAAGAGAATTACAGTAGCCACATGTTATTGAAAGTTGGCATGGCTTCAACCCATTTGGTAAAATAGTCAATGACCACAATAATATACTTGTGGTTATTAGCAAATGGGGGTCGACACTCCAGGAAGTCAATAGCCCATTTATAGAAAGGAGTGGCTACAATGACTAGATGGAGAGGAGTAGGTGGAGCTCGCGCCTTAGGGGTGTATAAATGACAATTGTGATAGTGTATGACTACCTAAATATAATTGCTAGATATGAAAGGCTAAAAGTACCTAGCATGCATGATTTTATGGGTAGTGGCCATTATGAAGAGGTGACCACCGCAAGAACCACCATGGTAGGCATTGAGCACTTGCTCAACTTCAGCATGCGTGAGACAATGACGAAGGACTTTGTGAACACCATAATGTTCAAGGTTGTCACTGATGAGGAGGTAGTGAGGGTCTTGATGCACTACAACAAATCAAGCAATTTACACCAGATTTAGCACCATATTTTAGTGTATTTTTCTCTCCATTGGGATGAGCAGCCTGGCGCTAAATCTAGCTCTATTGTACAATTTTTAAAGCGTCCTTTTTTAACCCCCCAATTTTGCATCTTTTTTTACACCAAATTTTGCATCATTTTTTGCACCAAGATTTGCATTTGGTTTTACAACAGGTTTTGCTTCTAGTTTTGTGCAATTTTTTACATATATTTTTGCATCATTTTTTGCTTCCTATTTTGTGCCATTCTTTGCTTCTATTTTTGTGTCGTAATTTGCATCGAGTTTTACACCATCGTTTGCATTTGATTTAGTGCCTTCTTTTGCGTCGAGTTTGTGCCAGTTTTTGCATCTAGTCTTATGCCATTTTTTGCTTCTAATTTTGTACTTATTTTTACATCTATTTTTGCACCAATTTTTCTGCTCTTTTTTACACCATTTTTTGCATCTAATTTCGCACCATATGTTGAATCTGATTTAGTGCCAAATTTTTCATCCATTTTTGCACCATTTTTTTCATCCACTTTTTATTTCATTGCATCCTATTTTGCACCTAATTTTGCATCATTTGTTGCATCCAATTTAGCATCATTTTTAACAACATTTCTTGCATCCAATTTTTCATCCTTCTGAGCATCTAAATTTTCACCCGATGTTGGACCATGTGTTGCGTCCACCTTTGAATCCCATTTTGTGTCTAATGTTCATTCAATTTTGAGCTATTTTTTTCGTTTACTTTTGCATTTGTTTTTGCACCAAGTTTCGAATCATTTGTTGCACCTCATTTTGCATCCAATGTTGCATCGAAATTTGAGCCATTTTTATGCCCATTTTTGCACCATTTTTTCTACTTTTGTGTCCAATTTTTCACCATTTTTTATGTACAATTTTGCATCCTTTTTGGTGTCTAATTTTGAATCCTTTTTGGAATCCAAATTTGCATCATTTTTTTTGCCACATTTTGTGTCCACATTTGCATCTCATTTTGCACCTAGATTTTAGTTTGAATTTTCATCTAGTTATGCATCTTTTTTGGCATCCTTAGTTTCACCATTTTTTTAGTCCCATTTTTCTTCTTGTTTTGTGTCTTTTCTTACATCCTTTTTGCACCCAATTTTGCATCCTAATTTTACACCATTCTTTGCATCCTCATTTTGGTGTCCATTTTTGCATCCTTGTTTGTGTCCAATTTGGTATCTTTTTGTATGCCCTATTTTGTTCCCTTCTTTGTGTCTAGTTTTGCACCCTTTCTTAATTCTACTTTAAAACCATTTTTGTCTCATTGTTTGCCTTATTTTGATGGCTAGTTTAACATTCAATTCTACTTCCAATTTTTCACCGATGGTTACATCCACTTTTGGCTTCTTGTTTAGAGTTTTACTTTTACTTCCATTTTACTGATTTGATTACATAGTGAAATATATTATAGTTTATAAATATCATTTTGCTGTAGGATTTAATGCACAGTTAGATGAACATAAAACCCTCTCAGTTTATCCCAGAAACCTAAGATAGATTGGTTAATAGATAGGTTGTTCTAAGGCTCAGGATTCTTAGTAGATCAAGATGTAGAGTATAGATTAAGAAAAGAAGAATGAATTCATGTGAGTCCTCGCATGCAGGTCTTGTTGGAGTTTTTAGTGTAGTTGGGAAGCGCTCCTAGATAGCTCCAAATCTTGGTCCTACACACAAGAGAGAGAACAAAGAAAACTTCACAACATAATATCTTGATAATTGAAACTATCATAAACATATAAATATTACTGAATAAATAAATCAAAATCAAAATCCCATACATTCATTAGTTAAATAGGATAAGTAAAGAATACATAGTAGCATATGGAAGGAAGAACAACTAATATATATTAATAAACGACTTGGAGGAAGGTTACAACCATCAAATGCAGTTGCAACAACACCTTCCCCAACTCTTAGCTCCAAAACTCTCCCTCTCAAGATAGATCTTAGTAGCGTGACAATACAAAAATTCCCATCATTTCCTCAATGGCCAAGCCTCCGATATAGGAAAGTGAAGGCTATGAAGATTTTCCAAATTCATCATTAGTTCAATTTTGGCAAAATATTTTGGGTGAATAATTTTTCCTCATATAAAAATGGCATTTTCCACTTTTTATATGCTTTTGTGCTTAGGAAAAACCTTCCCCATGATTTATAGTTCTTTCCCACTTTTGTATGCTTTTATTTTTTTATGAAAAATCGAAAGATGAGGATAAAGAGATCACATTCCACCATATGAGTTTCCGAAAGTGAACAAGAGTGTAAAATTCTAGTTAACTCGAGCTTTTTTCCTCGCATTAGAGGAATTTTCATTTTAAAATGTTAACATTGAATTTCCATGTCATAATGTGTAAGCCAATCAAAATCCTTTAAAATTTAAAAGACATACAGGTGTGACTAGCAGTGGATTTTATTTTTAATAATATAACTTACCTAATTTAACTTTGAATGGTGCCCAAGTGACCCAAAACTATATTAAATATTAAAAATAAAATTAATATCTTAATCTATAAAAGTTAGAAAATCGAGAATATTTTTAATGAAGGGTAAATCATGGCATGTTAAATAAATAGATTTAAATATAAAATCATAAATCCTAAATTTAATTTAAATTTTAAATTTACTTTCTTAATTTAAATTATATTAAATGTTGTATTGATAAATTAATTTAAATATAAATATAAATATATTGTTATTTTGATAAAAGTGCATTTATTTGAGTAACTTAAATTTAAATTTAACTTAAATTTATATTTTAAATTTTCCTTTTAAATTTAAATTTTCTTAAATCTTGTGTTAATAAATTAATTTCAATATAAAATACATGTAGATGGTTATTTTTGATAAAAGTGATGTTTATTTGGGTAATTTAAATTTAAATTTAAATTTCCTTTAAATTTTGAATTTGTTTTTTTAATTTAAATTTGTTTTTTTAATTTAAATTTACTTTTTTAATTTAAATTTTATTAAATCTTGTGCTAATATATTAATTTAAATATAAAATACATATACAGTTATTTTGATAAATGTGAGATTTATTTGGGTAATTTTGGTAAAAGAATAATAAAAATGATATATTAAAAAATTGTCTACATGGCATTATTTTATTAGTTTCTTAATTTTTTCTTAGGTGGTTATTTTTTGAGTTGAAAATTCCTCTAATGTGAGAATTTTGGTAACAAATGTTAGATGAAGGGGACAACATGTTATAGACTAGGATACTGTGGTCCTCATGGTACATAACTTGTATTATAGAATTATATAGTTTAGGAGAAAGGGGTATTTCAACCAACAACATAGTATTCTCCTCCAAGATGATGAGGAGGTATTTTCATGTATAACACATTTAAGAATATATCACAATTCAAATTCATAACTTAGTATTTGTAAACAAATTTAAGGGTAATTGACAAAATTCATAAAAAATATAGCAGTATCGTCATATATAACAATTCTCCATCAAAAATTCATTGACAATTTTCAATATACATATATTACTACTAAATCAACATTTATCGCAAATATCATTATTCCAAGGTAAATTCACAACATTACATCCAAAAATAGTAATATCATCATACATAATCATTCTCCATAAAAAAGAATTGACAGGTTTCAACACATATATAAAGTAACAAGATAATACTAATAATATCCTCATCATCTTTAATCAAATCACCTAAGATTCAAATGTGTGATTATCATATCAAAATATTTCATGAACACCATTATTCTAAGGTAAATTCACAACATCCATCAAGATAGTTTCGATAGTATCATCATCATTATTCAAATAAACTAAAATTCAAATGTATGATTACCATATTAAGACATTCAACTCACTATAAAAAATAACACATGGCTAGCTAGCACCACGAAAATCATAGTCAAGCTCATCCTCATGATCATTTCCATGATCATCATCCTAACCGTCCTGATAATATCATCCACATATTCATCACCAATGCCACCACCATCCTCATCATCATCATCTCTGATATACGATGTAATCTAAACATAGTCTATATCATCATCTTCGTGGTCATTACCTAGCGTTCTGGAAAAAAAGTCAATATTACATGTTAGCACTAATTCTATAGAAAAATACATATTTTTATTACAGTGCTAACAATAAAATGAGGTAGGACATAATAACATTTAATAGTACTAAAAATAAAATGAAAATATGGCTTAAGATATACTGGAGATCCGACTAAGGTTACACTTGTAATTCACATTAAGTAGTAGAAGCATTTTTTAATCCATATGAAGTAGGTACCCATTTGTTCTTCATATTATATTCTTAATGTTTCTTATGATTTCCATGCAGAATTGGTAAATTAATATTTACTAGAAGCTTTATTTCAAATTAGAATTGTAATTCAGATTAGAAATAGAAAAAATTTTAACAAAAAAAGAATGTCACATGAAAAAGTAAATTGTTTTTAATGAAAAATAAGTTGCATACAATATGAATGTCACATGAAATATTGAGTTGTTTTTAATGCATGTAATTTTCTCTATAATAAGATGGATCCTAATGTTCGTTCAAGAACAAATAAATGCTCACAAATAATTACTTCATTTTATCCATTATCACACTTAATCCATTATACCTAGTGACGACAATGATTCCATTCAAATTGCTTTGAACTCCCTAAATATAATGTAAAAGAGAAAACTCCACGACCGTGACCATCACTGCAACCCCCTCCCTTGCCTCGTCCCCCATCAGAGACAATGAACTTGGAGTTATGACCACGATAACAACCCCTCCCTTGCCTTGCCTTGTGTCCACCATTAGAGGCATTGAACTTGGAATTAAGAGTACTCATGTTTTCTTTGCTTTAATTAATCTCCAAGGAATCAAAACTTGATCAATATATCAAGGACTCCATCAAGGAATAGATATATCATAAGAGAAGCTCAATAGGCTTTGCCAAAAGAGTGTGAAATAACACTTATCTCTATTTTATGAAATAGCTCAAGTGAGTGGAATGAATGGTGGGAAACACTTACCAAGGAAAGGAATATTTTTGGTCCGTCCTTATTTCTATTATTATTTTTGCTTCTTAGAATGGAGGGAAGTGTTCAAAAAAATTCTAAAAAATATTTTAAACTAAAAAAATTAAAAAAATTATTTTAAATTAACAAAAAAAAAATTATTTGCCTAAGTTTAGCTTTTTTTTTTAATATATATTCAGTTTAGTATTTTTTTACTTTCTAAAAAAATATATTTAGTTTCTGGTTTTTTTTTATAACAAAAATTATATTTTCTTTTTATAAAAATGGATTTTAAACATCCATTCATTCTAAATTTGTGATTTTATGATATAAGTTTAAATTATATATAAAAAAGTAACTTAATGCCATGCGTTGTGTCACTGAGATGGGTATTATACATCTCTTCCTTGCTAAGTTATAGAATGTGCTTGGGTTTTCTTAATGAAATAAAATTAATTCTTCTCTTTATTATATCTTGAGATGTTCAACTTGCACCTAATAAAACAATAAAGTTAAAATAGGTTTGCCTTTGTCCTTTGTAGATTTCTTTCTCCATTAATCCTTGTCTTAATAGATTAATTGTCTTATGGTGGCCTTGAGTGGTCACTCCCATTAGTTGCATGCTTTTTAGTTTTATGTTAGTGACATTTCTTAGGATTGATAACATGTTATTTAATTTATGAAAATGTGTTATTTTCCATATTATTGTTAAATATTAATATTAAATATGTTGGTTTTGAACATGGTTTATCAAAAAGTTCCCAAAAGTTTTATAGATTGTAATTTATAATGTAATGCTTCATTGCTTGATGAAATTGTTTTGGATATTTTTTTTAAAGATTCATTGATTGATGAAATTTTTATGGATAATTTTTTAGTATATTAACTTGTATGTGATAAAGTCAAAATTCACCTTTTTTTGAGATTTTCATTGGTATATTTCCCTTAAGGCTATCAAGTTCACCATTCAGTCCCAGGTTAAGGAAATATAGGAGTCATGAAGTGGCATTGTCCAATAACTTAAATCTTGGAACATTTTTTTTTTTAGTCACATTATACTTCCTTTCTGTGTAAATTCTCCATGAAAATAGTCTCATGGAGCATGAGGGACCTCAATAGTACAGGAAAAAAAATACTCCTAAAAGGAAAATGGTATGCAAAGCACCCATCAATAATGTTGATATAAGAAATACAAATATTAAGTGAGGTTCTACCTCATATAATTAGAAAATGGGGGAGGAATTTCCAAGTAGTAGTGATTGATGATTAGATATACTTGGGTGGAATGGCTATTATTCGGAATGATCAAGACATCAAGGTTACCAATATGTTTACCTCTTTTCGCATTATGACAATATAATTTTAGTTAATTAACATCGAGGACTACTACCATGTATCCAATGTATATGAATCCAATATTGCAAATGGAAAACCTTTATTTCTCAATTCTATTTCCAGCACAAGTAATTTATACTCCCCATCTCCGTGGATTATTGGGAGTGACTTCAATATTATCAAGTGTCTCAAGGAAAAGAAAGGATGAATCACAATGTTTACCAAGAGATTTTGTAAGATATACCATCAAGGCTCTAAAGTAGTATCCATTAAAGTTCTCAAGCAATGAATCTCCAACCCACACATGTGGATCAATGACATGTAATACATGTGTGTGTGGTGACTAACTTAATACATTGTTCTAATAACTCCACAAACTTAAGTATTTCACTTCGTCACATGATTGACTGTAGTGTGACATAAGTAAACCAAGAGAAGACATGAAACCCTTGGGTAAGAAAAATTCCCTAAATCCTCAATTAGGTGCTTAAGTGATGAAGTTAAAATGAAAGGGGAAAAGAGGACTTCATGATTTAACCATCACAAACATGTGATCAAGTGTGACTAGGAGTGTATATATTCATCTGTTTTCCAAAGAGGGTGTGAATACATGAGTTACCATTCATTGGGCCTTATTTTTATTTCTTTTGATTTTTCTTATATATAGGACTTAGGGAATAAGGTTTTCATAAATTTTGAACAACTCATAGATATAATATTTACATAAATTTTCACTTTAACCTTAGAGTTTAGACTTAGATAAATCATTATAGTGTATCTTTAATGTTTATGGCTTTCACTTTTTGATTTTATTTTATCACAAATGACAAAATGGGAAATATTTTGCCACAAATCTATGAATGCTTAATCATAAAGGCATCATGCGATGAAAACAAATTAATGATGTTATTCCCTATGAAAATGATGGGTATTCTCGAGAAACGTTTATGCATGTGGATGTCTCCTCCCTGGTTGAGAGGGAGTGAGCATTGACACCATATTATCCATTTTTCATGTACTATGGCCGAGACTAATAGTCGTAAGCCTACTAAAGACACTAGTAGGGAGAATGGTGGATTAGATAAACATCTAGGACCAATATTGTTTGAGAATTTGTGCTTTGACTAGGACTAACCACCATAAGTCAAGTACATTAATCCAAGATAACAATAGTCATGAGGATCGACATTTCCTGGTGTCAAATATTATGACAGTGGATTAGGAAATGATCATGCGAGGACATGCCTGATGAACATCCTAGTCCGGTAAGTTCCTAAAGAGGCAGTGGTGTCTAAATTTATGCCTTCCAACATTGTGCTATGATTTAATGGAGAGATATAACTTGTTATTCAGGGCCTTTCTATTTTTACAATGTTGGCTATGATGACGTAAATTATCATTGATGCTTATCAATCTAGATCCCTTCTTATATGAATATTTCAACTTGAGAGTACTTTTTTTTCTCATTACGAGTATCTCCCTAGTTTAGAGGGATTTTCATCATCTTCATTATCATCATCATCACCACCATCAATCTCATCATTTCATTATCGTCATAATCACCATTCATGTCGTCGTCATCATCATCATCATCATGATTACGGACATTGTCATCAATTGTTCATAATTATAAGTGTCATAAGAAATATCATCAACCCAAAAAATATTATGAGTGCTCAAAAAGGGTTGTTAGGACACATGATATACGCAAGAGAAATGACAACTTTATTTTTTAGTGATGATCGATGATCATCATCATCACTACCATTATCATCGTCAATATAATTTTCATCATCCCCATCATTATAATTAATGTAATTTCTATCATCATTGTTGTCAACTTTGTCATGAATATCATAATCATCATTCATGCCATTATTGTTGTTGATGATGACCAAGATGAGAATAATGATAATGATGATCAAATGATGATGACTTGGAAGATGACTTTAAAGATAATGATTATGATTATGACCATGACAACATTTAAAAATTGGGAAGATTATCCAAGGTCATTAGCATCGCCATCATCATTGTCATTATAACCCCCATCATCTTTATCATCATTTTGATTATCATAATAATCACAATTCATGTCATCGTCATCATCTTCATTATCATCATCTTCATAATTATTGACATTGTCCTCAGTTGTTCATAATTGTTAATGTCATAAGAAATATCATCAACGAAAAAAATATATGAGTGTTTGAAAATGGATGCAAAAGTCAAAAAAAAATGGGGGCAACAATAGACGTAAAATTGGATGAAGAGTGGACACAACATAAGTAGATGCAAAACAAGACAAAAAAATTAACACAAAAGTGGATGAAAAAGTAGATGCAATAGTTGATGCAAAATTGGACAGAAAATAGGATGCAAACATGGATGAAAAAGTGGAAGAAAACATGGGTGTAATAGTAGGCATAAAACTTAGCATGGATTGTTGTGAAATAAATGTGGATACAACAATGAACAAAAAAAAGAAGACACAAACTTGGATGCAAAAAGGAGGCAAAATTGGATTAAAAAATGGATGTAAACATGGACTAAACATGGGTGCAATAGTGGACACAAAATTATATTCAAAATTGGATGCATCAAAATTGGATGTAAAAGTAGATGCAAAATGGGATGCAAAAAACATAAAAATTCTTTGATGCAAATGTGGATGAAAAATTGGAAGAAAATGTGGGTTTCAATGATAGACACAAGATATGGCACAACAAAAGTGGATGAGAAAGTGGATGTAATAAAAAACACAAAAAAAGATGCAAACTTGGATGCAAGACAATATGCAATAAGGGATGCAAAAGGGGATGCAAACATGGGTGCAATAGCAGAAACAAAATTGGATAAAAAATATGGATGCAATGGAAGTAGATGCAAAAGATGATACAAAATGAGATGCAAAACCCAACACAAAAGTGGATGCAAAAATAGATGCAATATTTTGATGCAAAAGTGGATGCGAAGATGGATGCAAAATTGGAAGCAAACGTGGGTATAACAGTAAGTACAAAAGATAGTATAAATAGTGTCACAAAAAAAGTGGATGTAATGATAGATGCAAAGAAAGAAGCAAATGAAGATGAAAAATAAGATGCAAAAAGGGATGCAAAAGTAGACATAAACATGGGTGCAACAATGGATGAAAAATATGATGCAAAAGTTGATGCAACAAAATTCGATGCAAAAGTAGATGCAATATGAGACACAAAAGTTGATGCAAATCTTGACGCAAAGGGGATGCAAAAAATGTTGTAAAAATGGATGCAAAAGATGATTTTAAAAATGATGCAAAAGAGGATGCAAGAGATGATGAAAATTTTGATGCAAGTTTAGGCGCAAAAAGTGGATGCAATAAATGATACAAAAGTTGGTGAAACAAAATTAGGTGCCAAACTTGATGCAAAACATGGTGCAAAGGATGGCACAAAAATTTGCATAAAACCTGGCGTAAAGCCTGGTGTAAAACCTGATGCAAAACCTACTACAATACCTGGTGCTAAACTTGGTGTAAGACTTGGTGAAAAAATCGGTGCAAACTTTGCATCAATTTTTGCACCATATTTGACAAATGGACACAAATAGCACCAAAAATGGGCTCTAGATGCAAAAAAGGAAGAAAAAAGGGACGCTAATCACAGGGTTTTGTTGTAGTGATGTCGAATACATCATCGATCATCATGAATGAGGTGGGGTGAGAATTTATGGGTTCACATATAGATAAGGATGTCACCATACTAAGGATCATCTGAGGTAATGGTGAGAAAGTGTTCATATAGAAGATCATCATTTACTGGCAGATCATGCACACCATTAGGGAATTCGAAAATGGATTCAGCAAGGGCTAAACCATTCTTACTCTTGGGTGTGAAAAATTCAAGATCAAATTCCTCAAGGATAACTATCCAACATGCATACTTCTCGCTGATGATTCGTTGACTCAACAGGAAAGCCATGGCATTGGAATTGGTCACAACTTTGATGGTACGTGTAAGGATATAATGACAAAGATTTTGAATAGAGAACACTACAATGAGCACCAAATTTTCTTCATGAGAATATGACACAGGGGTTCCATTGAGGTTCTTACTGACATAGTATATGACATGCCTGTTTCTTGCAAAATCTTCCTATATGAGGACCCCAATGATCGAATAGGCGGACGCAAATATGTACAAGATGAAATTCCTCTCAAAACTAGGTGAACTAATCGAGGGAACAGAAGTGAGAGAAAATTTGAAGGCATCGAAATACTATTGATCTTGGTCTCCCAAAAAAATGGAATGTTAGATCGAAGGAGTCTAAGGAACCCATGGGCCATGGTGGCATAGTTAGGAACAAACTGATGAAGAATGTGAGCTTTTCCTTTGAGGATTTCTAATTGGCAAAGGATATGAGGAGGAGGAAGTTCAATAATGGCTTGATCTTTGAGTGGGTCAAGAGTGATCCTATATTTAGAGACAATGAAGCCAGAAAGTCGGCTAGAAGAAATGAAAAAGACGCGCTTTATGGGATTGAGGCAAATGTTATACATGTGACATTGCAGAAACACGGTACACAAATCATGAAGGTGTTGCGAACGATGTTTGGCATGAGTGGTGATATCATCGAGATATGCAAGGATAATATGAGCTAAGTCATGAAAATAGTAGGACATGGCGTGCTGAAGAGCGGCCCCAACATCCTTTAAACTGAAAGGCATGACCATGTAAGTGATAAACATAATGGATACGTACCTAGTGATGTTGAGCATCCATTTTGGCCATATTTTAATGCCTTCCACTGAATAAATCTATTCTTGTATTAAGTGTTTATAATCATTATTATTCTTTTTATGAATTATTGGGCTACTATCTAGAGGCATTTAGAGGTGACATGGATTGATTTATAAATTCTTCTTGCTTGGTTTATTTTAAAAGTATTTAATGTGAAAGTAGCATTAGTAATAGCCTCTCTTGGTGGCAGGTGAACGATTCCTATTTTTTCATCTCATGTATCAGTAGTTATTGTACTTGCAATTCTTTTACCAACAGTAGAAAGATACCAATGCTACTGATTATGCCCTAAACAAGGTGTTATCTTCCTACTCTATGCTTTGTGGAATGTCTTGGCATGGATTTTGACATTCCCTGGGAGATTCCCTCTAAAAGAAAGCTTGATACAGGATTTGTCTCTAATGCTTGTTGACAGATTTAAGATCCACAATAGTTAAACAATGAATGTTATGCCCAAGAAACAATAAAGTGGAACCTACACCAATAGCTTCGCCATGCTTCAAATGTGTTCCACAGTTAGGTTATAGACTTTACTCGGTGAATTAGTAGCTCTTTAGTATCAAAGGACCACTTCTATGGTTGAACTAACAAAACAGTAGCAATTCCAATTGTTAACTTTGAATTTGGCACAGAGCTTGTTTGGAATTTCTTGAAACCTCTTCTAGAATCAACTGTCACTGCAAGAACTGTAAAATACCATCTTGTCTTGAGTTACAAGAGTTGTTCCAAAAGGAGTCTTACAACTACCATTTTCATCATTCTTAGAAGGAAGGTGACTTATCATATGTGCAGATAATTAGCTTATACTCATAATGGGATTGGGGTATTTCATAGAGACATCAAGTGATAGAACCTTTTGGTCAATCCCCACTTACACCAGCTCAAGCTATGTGATTTTGGAAGAGCCAAAGTTCTGGTTAGGAGTAGGACACCAACTGTTAGCTGCGCATCTGATATATATTCAGTCTTGGATGTTGTTCTTACCATTTTCTTGCTCATAAACCTCTTCTGGAATCTAACAACAATGCTCGAATATATACAAGTAAGAAATTACCACATTCATTATAGTACAATATTCTTCTGAGAATCCAAACTACAAGGTAGTCTTCTCCAATTCAAGCTTATAACTTGGCAATTGATGATCTTGATAAAAAACTCGACCATTTGAAAACAGATTTCGAGGATGAATTTGTGTGTTTTCAATCAGAAATAGAGAAGGTTTATAGAAAATAGTTCCTCTAACATACTTGTCCCATGAGAGATTTTCACACATCCCTCCAGACATTGTATAGGATTTATGGAAAATGCATAGTGCAAATGAATTATTAAGGCCAAATGCTTTGGATTTCATGGGTTCTTCATTCTTTCATGATGATACAAGGTTATGTGCTCTTCATTTCCTTGATCATATGCTTGAGAGAGATAACATGCAAAAGTCCAATTTTCTGAAAGCTTTGTTAGGGATATGGAAAGACTTTGATGCTCATGTGTGCAAATTTAATTCTCTCTCCATGCTTGAATCATGTGGTTGACAACAATGTGATATGGTCAAACTACTCCTAGAATCACATAGTTGTCAACAACATATTGGCATTGGTTCTTGTATTATCTCTCGAAGTCACTAAAATAAGATTTCCTTGTTTTGGTTCCAAATTAGTTTTAACAACCATGCTTAACTTGTATGCATAGATCCAAGTAATTGGGGAAGCACTGATGCTATAAGATATATGGATGCAAACTGAAAGGGGATAGATAATTGTATTCTATTGTTGGCTTAGTGGTTCCTGGCCTAGGTTCATAGTTAAGTTTTCCAAACAAATCAATACACTACAGGTGCTTTTGGCATCAACCCGTGGAGAATGGACTAAAGTATCACCTGAAGCAGTTAAGGGGGATAATAGAACCAAGTTTTTGCACCTAGAGATGATTGTAATGTCATTTTATGCCCTAAACCTGCCTTCACGTAGGTCGATAAGCCCTTAGGGCTTATCGATATAGCTTCCCTTAATCAGATTCTATACCTTCACGAAGGTCTACAATTGTCTTTCGAGGACCCTAAACAAGCGAATCAATGACTTACGTGCCTTTGTAATTACACTTAGTTCTGTATTTACCCAGATCAGATCAAGTATTTGATAAAAGTAACATGGAACCATATATTCTTCGTGTAAAGAGTTACTATTACCTGCATTCATATGACAATGTAAATGATGTTAAATTCCGCATCAATACAATATTAATTCATAAACTCATCATTCATCATAACATAATAGTGCATTCCTTCATAATAGAAATACATAGACAAAACATAGGAATTACTGGAATAATCTCTTTATTAATGCGTATGTTCTTCTTACATACTCAAGACTTGCTTGTGCACTTAGCTGCAGGGGGCAACGCACGCAGCTATGGACTCTACTCTAGGCCTCCGTGCACACAGCTACAGAGCATCTCTTCTACCCTAATACTTCTTTGCTCTTACTCTTAATGACCCATTACATTCATCTTCATTCTTTGTTATCATCTTCTTCTACCTTAGACTCTCTAAGACTCTCATTTTTATACAATCCCATGGTCTGTTGACCATGGGTAGATCTACTAAAGCTGACACAAATTACATAAAATAAGGCTAAAACCCTTTATGACTCTTTACAATCTATGTGCTTTGTGACCACATTTTGTGGAGACTTTACACGTTTTACATAAAACTTGGGATTTTTACCCCAAAACATGGTCTTTTGCCCCAAAATTAACCCTAGGGGACCCTGTCCCAACAAGCCCCCAACAAAAATATCATGACTCACCCCTGAGTCACTCTGCTAGCACAGAGATCTTACTGCAGAGACCTCCCAGCTCAACCTATGCCACTGCTAACTTAGTCACACTCTGCATGGCTACCTATTTGATTTGCTCCATCGGCTACTCTGTTGTTGGTCCTGCACTTTTCCTTTATCCTTTGTTGTGTTCTGTGTAGCCTCGCCAACTTCTCATAGCTTCCAGCTAAGGCCCCAATCTGGCCTTGAGGACTGCCTCTTTCCTTTACGCTGGCTCCACTTGTTCAAGCAGCTACTTTACCTCATGCAGCTTGGCCAGTTGTTGTGAGATAACAAAAGTGCGCATAGTCGCTCTTACTTCATCATAATGTTGTCACAATTCACATGTTTCCGTATTCAAACTATGTAGGTTAGGATCTTCTTGGAGCACCGTGACTACCTCCATGGATTGCTCAAATAGTGCGGTGCAATCTACCACTGTGACATCTACTACTGTGACTCCATCCCTTATAGTTGCCTGGTGCTGTGCTCCGACTTCTGGTGGAGTTAAAGGCTATGACTTCAACTCAAGCTCTGTGATCTTTAGTTTTAGTTCAAACTAAACATTGGCCACTTCTATTTTTTCTTCACGCACACCTACAACCAACTTTTTGATCTTGGCATCCACCGACGCTTCCTCCGGGATATGTAGTTCAGGGACTGTCGTGCATGCCTCTACCACCACAGCTATGGTCTCCTCATTCCATGCCTGTACTTTCTTCCTTGCTTCCAGCACTGTTGTCTTCTCAATGAACATATGTTTGTTGTTAACCTTATATTCGTTGATCATGCTTAGCGCACGCTGCTCTCGGGCCTTAAGCTCTGCGATCACACCTGTTTCCAGTGTGTGAAGGAACTCACAAGGGATCATAGTCAAGTTGAGGCCCACATTCTTCAAAGTGTTGACAATTTCCTTGTCAGTAGTCGCCTCTGCATTTAAAGCTTGATTAGGCAGTGCGAGTGGCTGAATATCCATTGACCGAACGAACTCTACTGCTTGAGTAGTCCCAACGCCAAACTGGTTGATGTCACACTGCTCTGTCCTACACCAACCTGGAGACTGGTTGTTTGGATCTACAGCTCATGTAGACCTGACGGTATGGAAACCATTGCTTGCCTCTACTACTGCTGAAACTACTGCAGTAGTTCTGTTGTTGTATCGTGCACCTTATTGCCAATATGATCCAAGTTTCCCTCTGTCAAGATAATGGGATCTGGTGATGACTTGGAGGCCTTTGTCTTCTTGTGCGGTCCTTCCTTCTCCTTTTCCCTATACCTCTCCACCTAAAAGGGAGTACTTTCCTGCTCATATTTTCTACCCTTATCTGACCACTGTTCTTCCTCTATTTGGGGTGAAGGAGATTTCTGACTTCTGTTGAAGCCATGCTCCTCTTGTTCTTCCTATTCTTTTGCGATGCACTCCTCTTCTGCTCGGGCCTTCTCCTTAGTCTCCTTCTTCCTCTTCTCAAGCAATTTCTAAATCTTCAGTCTTGTTGCTTCCTTTTTCTACTTCTCTGAAGACTTGCTAGTCCTTGCGGCCTCATCGGATGGAACATACTAGTCTACTAGCCAACGCTTGATTACTTCTTCAATCATGTCATCCGTGGCTAGGTAGGGTAAGTCAGACCATTTTTGGTTAGGGTCCTTGTGTACCCGTATGTAAATGTGATGGAAGTCTGCTTTGAACTTTGCGTACCAAGACAACTACTCGAACATGGTTAGCAGGGAAAATTTTAACCCCCCCTAAATTTATAAATATAATAAATGGGCGAATCTCCATGGTATATAGGAAAAATGGAAGGCGATTTTATCAATAATATAATATGTATATATAATTTTTTGGCGAATCTCTCACCAGGCATGGCGAATATTTTACTCAATTATAAAATCTTGTAAGATCTTGGCGAGTCTTTCACTAAATAATAAAACTTTGTAAAGTCCTAGTGAATCTTAGCATAGGCTACATGCTGGTTTAATTCCCCCATTTAAATAGGCTACATTCCAGGTGAATACCATGGGTCAATACCATGTGCCATTTTGGTGAATACCATGGGTCAATACCATGTGCCATTTTTATTTTTATTAGAATATTTTACTCAATTATAAAATCTTGTAAGACCTTGGCGAGTCTTTCACTAAATAATAAAACTTTGTAAAGTCCTAGTGAATCTTAGCATAGGCTACATGCTGGTTTAATTCCCCCATTTAGATAGGCTACATTCCAGGTGAATACCATGGGTCAATACCATGTGCCATTTTGGTGAATACCATGGGTCAATACCATGTGCCATTTTTATTTTTATTAATTCTAATATTAGATTTAATAATGGTTTTTTGCATGCTATTAATCACAATCTAGTCCATGGTATTTGTCCCATAGTATTTTGGCCATAGGTTTCACCTAAATATAACCCATTTTTTGAGTCTTTGTAAATATAAGGTGACTTATGGAGTAAATATAAAAAAATCTTTTATTTGTTTACCATACCTCTCGTTTATTTATATTTTTATTAATTTACCATACCTCTTTTACAAATATGGTATTTGGCCCATAGGATTCACTTAAATAAAACCTCTTTCTTGAGCCTTCATAAATAGAACGAGGGTTATGGACTAAATATAAAAAGAGGTTTTATTTATTTACGATACGTCTAGTTTATTTATATTTTTATTTATTTACGATACCTTTTGAGTAAGTATAAAAAGATGTTTTATTTATTTACCATACCTCCACTTTACTTATATTTTTATTTGTTTACACCCTTACATGTATATAAGGTGACTTATGTAGTAAATATTAAAAATGTTTTATTTATTTACCATACCTCTCATTTATTTATATTTTTATTAATTTACCATACCTCTTTTATAAATATGGTATTTGGCCCATAGGATTCACTTAAATAAAACCTATTCTTGAAAATGGGCGAATGGATTCACTTAAATAAAACCTATTCTTGAAAATGGGTGAATGGAAGGTTGTAAGTCCTAATTTCAAGGGCTAAATTTACCTTTTTTACCCTCTCCCTTAAAATAAGGTGGGCTATTTGAGGTGATTTGTAAAAATGTACTATGATACAAAATATTCGCCCACTAAAAATTTAAAACCCCTTAATTTCGCCAAAGGGCAAACATTCGCCCCTAAAATTATTCTTGATGGTTAGCAACAACTGCGACTTTCAGTTGATGGTTGTGTGGATGCTCACCTCCATTAGTATCGAAAAGACTTTGCTTTTGTGCAACATCCTTTGTGACCCATAGAGAGGCAAAATTTGTTTTGTCTAGTAAATCTGTCTCGATCGGAGGAAACTACCACGTGACTAGCACAATCGAGAGTAATATCCATGAATAATGAAAGGTATTTCTTTGGTCTTGTGCCTTTCTACAATTCACAAGGAGCTCACTGCATAGGTAGTGCGCCTATTTGAACTGGATGCCTTCCATGCACTGAGCGCTAACGAAACCATTGGTACCAACACCTCGATTGTGTGTCACTTCGTCATTACCTAACCAGCCAAAATTTGAGTAGGCACCTACACCGTGGGGTCAGTAATGCTGGTAGTGGAATACCTGAGCAATTTCTTGATGAGTTTGAACTTGTTGTGCATATTCTTAGCGAGTTCGCACTCGCTCATCTTTCTGCCAAATGTCTTGGTCGGATTTAGTCCTGAATGAGGTAGTAATGTGATCCGATGGATCAGCATGTTAGTTATGGGGATTCATTCAGTCAGCTAGAGGCACTCGTCCTACACTAGGCACAACAACTGCTTGATGACAGTCAAATTAATCTGAGCACGATGGTAGTGAGGCACCCATAGTAAGTTCAACAACCCCGACTTGTTAACTATGTGAATCCATTCCATTAGCTCTAGTGCAGTGACACTAGACTCCTTGTAGAACACCCTCCACATGAAGGTGTCTGTTACCAAGGGGGGAACCTCTTGAGGTCTAAAAAATCCCAATCTTCTAGCTTTAGATGTGGGATTCGTGCCAAGCGTGGAACCTCAAAGGGTAGGCTCTCTAGTAATAGGGGTGTGTTAAGGAGGAACTATCCCTCATTTGGGTCCTTCGGTACTTTTACTTTGCCCTGGCATAGAGGGATATACTCTAGTAGCTTCGAAATAGGGTCTACCCCCTCAATATCTATGTCTTCCACACCCTCTTCCACTTCCAGATCTACCACCTTCCCCTTCTCGTTCACACTCAGCTTTTCTTTCCAATGTTCTTGTGTAGTTGAATGTTTCCTCGGTGACTTTCACACTGACATCGACTTCTTTTTCTTATCCTTCTTCATCTTAGGGACATCTGTCATTGACATAGGCTTTGGCCTAGGTGACCTTAGCATCGTAGGCACTTTTGGTGGTACCTCCATAGCCACAACCTCAGAGGAAGCTCCCTCAGAGGCAACAGTCTCTCCAATGCTTGTATTTTTTCTAGGACCTGGTCCTAGCATGATGTCAGGGATAAGATTCCTATCTACCTTGGAATACTTATCGAACACGGAGCTTGTGAGAAAATCCTTAAATAACTCACCATTCATGCGAAACAGAAAGTACAACTCAAAAATTCTCAAAATGCAAAGTCTTTCTCGCTGGATGACCATCTATAATTTATAGGTGAATTTGAATTCAAATTCGACCATTCCCCCCAAAATCCGTCCATAAATGTGAGATTCGCGGTATATTTTCGAAGATTTCACACTTGATTTCTACCTTAAATTCCTTAAATGTCGACCAGCCACTCCTATTAACCATCTTCTGGCAGTCAAATCATGAACAATGATGGTAATGATCACTTTCTGGTAATATTGCATGGTATCTAACCCTATAGTGTAGCTCCCTTCATGCTTCTGTTGGTACTGTGACATCCTCCCTTTCTGCTTAGACCCCTCATCGCGTAGATTTACAACCTGGGAAGTGTAGTTTATAGTCCCACGCCTCCTTGCAACTACCTGGAGTGCTAAGACTGTGCTACCATCATGTAGTCATCGGGCCAGATACCCCATGTATTGCTTTAATCACGTGCCATTTTCCTTTCTCAGAAACAGATCTCCATTCGATTTCACAAGCTGAATTGCTCCACCATCGGTAATCTCCTTGATCATATATGGCCTTGGCCAATGCATCTTAAATTTTACAGGAAATTTATCAAGCTTTATTTCATATAATAAAACTAAATCATTTACATTCAAGGTGTTCAATTTGATGTGCCGATCCTGCAATGCCTTTTCATGTTCCTTCTGAACCTACTGATGGAATCTAGCTAGAAACCTATCTTCCTCTCGAGCTCTGTCAGCTATGCAAGCCTCTCTTCTAAGGCTTCGCCGTACTCCATCCATGTAAATGTCACTATTCGTAGACTAGGAACGATATAATCCATAGGCATCACTACCTCTATGCCATAGACCAGTCTAAACGGTGTCTGACGAGTAGGTTTCTTACACATAGTTATATAAGCCCACAACATAGCTGGTACGCGCACGTTCCAATCATTCCTCTATGCATTGCAAGCCTTTGTCAGCTTGTTTTCAAATATCTTGTTAAATTCTTCAACTGTCCCATTAGCCTGAGGATGATATGGCATACTCTCTTGATGATAAAGTTAGAATTCTTTGGCTAGCGCATTGATCGTTTCATTAAGGAAATGCGTACCGCAATTTCTCATTAATATCTTTGGGAAACCAAACTTGGCAAATACATATTCAAATAATAAATTCGCACTTGTTGCCCCTATACAGTCCTTCACGGGTTCTGCCTCCATCCATCTGGTCGAATGCTCGGTCACTATGATGATGTACCACACACCCGTCTTCTTTCCCAGAGGCTGAATTGGTGCTATAAAATCAATTGCCCATTTCTCGAATTGATGCAATGATACTTGCAGATTCAAAGGAAACTCATCCCTCTGGGATGGCATGTCTGTTCTCTGACATGCATCACATACCATAAAATATGCTTTGGAATCCTTATCCAATGTTGGCCACCACAATCCACCGAGTAAAATTTTTTGCATTGTTTCTTTTCTTGCATAATGACCTCCTATAGCTAGTCCATGAGCTTCAACTATGATATTGCTTTGTTCGAAATTAGGCACATAGTGTTGCAATATCTATTCTGATCCCATTTTATATAAATGAGTTGCAATAATAGAAAAATCTATCACATACACCACTAATTCCTTCTTCTGTTGACTTGTGTATCCCTCTGAAGTCGTTCTTGTAGTCAGGTAATGGATAATGTCTACAAAATGATTGTTTTCTACACACACTGCAAAGAGTTGCACGTTAGGAAACCCTTCCTATAGATTAGTAGGCTCCTCTCCTGTTTCAATGAGTGACAGATGATCTTGCCCTACGTTCAATCGCCTTGGGTTCACAATTACTTTGAAATCATACTCTTTAAACAATAGCAACCATATGTGTATCCCCCCCCCCACAAAATAGGCTTGTTGACCAGGTACATTAATGGAGAATGGTCTGTATACATCTTAAGTGTCTATCTAGCAAGTAATTCCTAAACTTCTGGAGCACATACACCATACCCAAACCTTCACGCTCTGTCCTTGAATAATTCCTTTAACCTTCGACAACTTCCTACTTGCAAAGGCTATCGGTGATCCAATTCTCCTTCGTCGGTATGCGTCAGCAGTGCTCCCAACGTGATACATGGTGCATCCACATGAACATGAAATTCCTTCTTCCAATCTGGGAAGGCTAGGATCATTGCAATGACCATTTTCTCCTTTAAGAAATCCAAGCTCCGGCGACATTCTTCACTCCAACAGAATGTAGCATCCTTCTTCAATAGCTTTTATATCGGTGTGGTAATATGAGCATAACCCTTGAAGAACTTTCGATAATATCCAGTATCACCCGGCATTGCATGCAATTGTTTAACACTCCTTGGCACCTCCAAACTAATTATGACCACAATCTTAGTAGGGTCCAGCATTAATCCTTGTCTACACACTACATGACCCAACAAGATCCCAAAAGGGATGCAAAATAAGCACTTCTTCAAGTTGAGCATTATTTGATACCTCCACCATGTGTCTAGCATCAAGCATAAACTAGCTACATGGTGTTTTACAAGTCCAAACACTCTCCAATCATCAAAATATACCTCCAAAAGCTTGTGAATTAATTCTTTGAACGCCGCAATGACTACGCACAAAAATATTGCCAACGCATTCTTAAGTCGAAAAGCCATTACTGTATACTGAAATCATCCCCACTCAGTCATGAAGGTCATCTTGCTCTTGTCTTTTGGCATGATTTTTATCTGACAGTGTCCAGAGAACCCATCAGTGAACGAATATGTTTCCTCTCCGCCAGCATTATCCTATACCTCATTTATGAATGGAGTTGGATAAGGATCATGAATGCAAGCGTCATTCAACTTCCTAACATCTATGCAAACCCTTATCTCATCGTTCTGCTTCTTTTCCTGAACTGCCATTAGACTTACCCAATCGGACTCCTCCACTAGTTCAATAATATTTGCTTTCAACTTCATGTCAAACTCCAAGTGAACCTTTTCCTTGTACTTTGGATTAATGTGATATTACCTCTGCTTAACGGGCTTTGCGTCTAGTTTCAATGTTATTTTCATCACTCCTAGATTTCCTATTATTTTCTTTAGGTCTCAAAACTTTGTAGGGAACAAATTTGGATATTCGTGGAGCAACTCAACAACCTTATCCACTATAGCATTGTCCCAATAGTCCCCTATATTTGCAAACTTTGGCTCCACCTTTGTGCCAATGTTTACCTATCTGGTTTGCAACATCGCGACGATATTTGGATTATCTATCTACGGCCCCTCAACTTTGCAGTCACCTTCTTCCTTTGGGATATTAATGTTCCTTGGATCCTCCTCTTCTTCCTCAGCAGTCACATTGTAGCACTCTAGCACGTGGCGCAACTGGGTGGTCGAATCTGGTTGAATCCAATCCAAGGGATACTACAGTATTCTAAAGGTCACTGCCTTGACCTCCACCAACGATTTGTCGATGCACCTAAATCCATCCTCAATGTTGAATGCCATCACAAATCCCTTTCTCAAAATATCCCATTCGTCTATGTCGTGGTGGAGCTCGGTTTCCCGGTACCAATTCATTGGTTTTACATCTAAAGTATGACAAAACAAATGTGTTATGAAACCAGCTCACAAAAAGATAGAAAATATAGATCAACACCTTAGAATTCAGCCTCTTAGAGGGGACAAGCTCCTTTACATTACATAAATGAATAATTATTGGATGAGATAAATGAAAAGACTTCCTTTCTATATATAGGAGTCTAAAGGGTCATAATATAATTAGCGTCGACATAACAATAATAATGTAAGGGCACAATAATAACAATAGTGAGCTTCTATGGGGCACAATAATAACAATATGGGGACTACATGAGCACAACAATATAAAAAGGGGGTTGTACTAATAACAATAAGGGGTTACACTAGTAGAATAGGGACCTAAAAAGCACCTCTCCATCAAAAAGTGTCGTTCTCAATGCCTGAGTAGTTCTTGATGCTCCTGTATAAAATCCTTGTCCTCCCATGTGGAATATTTAGTGGGTAAGTTCTTCCACTTGATGATATACTCTGAAATTGATCGATTTTGTAGCTGTTGGGTTCTTGTTTCTATGACTGCTCCAAGCTCCACTATGATTTTTCCTTCCTCATCAAGTTCTGGCAATATTGTTTGAACTGGATCTTCTGCACTTTTTGAATGAGTGGCCACACTTCTTTGTCCTTCATCCATTCATACCTTGTTTCATTTATCCAATCTAGTTGGATAATAGAAATGGTGCACAACAATGCTTCCACATCCTCATCCTTTCTTGAGAGTGCATCTACCACAACATTTTTCTTCCATTTTTTTGTAGATGATTTCAAAGTCATAATCCAACTTCTTTGTGACCCATTTTTGTTGCTCTTCAGAGGATAATATTTTTTCTAAAAGGTATTTAATACTATCATGTTCTGTTTTTACCTTGAAGTGTCTTCCCATTAGGAAAGGTCACCATTTGTTAAGTGTGTGCAGTATTGCCAACATTTCCTTCTCATAAATAGATTTATTGAGGGACATTTGTTTGTATGTATGTAACCATAAAAATACCCAATCGCCTACATCAAAACTTATTTCATTCTGATGTTGATCTACCTGTTGTTTCATTCGATTCTGCACCAAAGTGGCACTATCCTTAAAGAGTTGGAGAACTTGTTGTTGATACTCGATGTGATCTTTCACTACTTGAATATTTTTCTTCTTGATATGTCCTTTAATATTGAGAGTTTGAGGAGTGTGTTGAGGGAAAAATTCCCCTAGGGTTTTGTGTCAACACCCTAGTAGAGCGGGGGTTATCTACAGTAAAAAAACAAGCATTCCACACAGCCATGATACTTAAATAAGAAAACTATGCGAAGAGAGGTGCACCTGGGGGTCCTTCATTCAGGTAGATCCAACCAAGGTTCAAACCCTCTTGGAGTTCCTCTCGATCCTTGAACCTACAAAACAACAAATTCATATAAGCATAGTAATATATGGACCAAGTATCATATAGAAATCAACTTCATAACATATTGAAAGACGGTTAGTTATACAATTGAAACAATTATTAATATGTAAACCATAACAATAACATCATATGCATAAAGAAGATTGATTTTGGGAACAAGACAATTGTTTCTTTATTGCAGATAACTAAAACAAAGAAAGGAATGATATCACCTGAATCTTTCTCTTGCTAGCTCCAAACAGAACCATCCTTCGGATCTGTCCAATCCCATGTCTTCAAAAGGCTGCTTCCATGACTCAAACAAAGATATCTCAACTAGTGAAATGACATCATAACTCAAGGAAACAAGGGTTTCCTATAGTGGGGGCAGTGTTGGAAGCACAAGAATCTTCAAACCTGATCAAGGATAATCTCAGCAAAGTAATTCTCTCTCTTCTCTCCTCCTTACGGCCTTCCCATTGAAGCCTTTTTATACTTCTCACAAAGTAGTTTTTTAGTTGGGAATTCATTGGGAATAGGTGGTCCATGGGCACTAATAGGTAATCAATGGGTAAAACCCGTGATCTCTGCCCAAACTTAAGGAGATTTTTTTTCTTTAAGTATTTTAAGACATATACGTGGGTTGGGTATACACTGACCCATGTACACGTATGTTTAGCTCAGGGCAATGTCGCGTACAGGGAGTAAAACATTATTTTTCAAGTATTTGGACAAAGTCTGGAAGGAGGGGTTTCCCTAGGCCATAAATGCAGCATCACAAATATCAAGGGTGAGATTTGGAGCTATAACAGAGTGGTAATTTCTTTCATTGCATTACAAGATATGGTCAGATCCATTTCTTGATTCTCTATGTGATCTTTCACTTCTTGAACATTTTTCTTCTTGATATGTCCTTCTGTTGTAGTCACCAACAACCCCCCCTCTTTGTTTGATATTAGTAATAACATCAAGCAAAGGGGGACCCTTAACCAAAAATCCAAAAAATATTTTTGTTTGAAAAATCTTTTGTATTAACTCCCTAAGAAGCTATATCGCGTCGCAAAGGAAAAAAGGAGCGCTTTCCCAAAACGCATAAATACACTGAGGAGGAGCGACGCGAGAACTCATCGCATCACGTGCATTAAAAGTGATCAAAAAGGAAAACCTAAAGAATCGCCGACGGCCGATATGCGACGTCACACGTCGCAATGTCGCATAAGCAGCACAAAGTGACAAAGCGAAAAACCTTGCAACCTTGCGATCCTGCGATATGTGATTTGCGACCATGCAAAGCTGTGACGTGCGATCTATGGTTTGCGACAAATGAGACTATCAATTGCTGCGATGCCACCTATTTACATCGCAATCTTCGATGCTGCGATGCAAATCACAGAAGCCATTCGTCGCAAGCATTCCTCGGCATGATCTGTGAGCCCAAAATTAGGCGCGCACCTTACGGGAAATTAATGATTGTACGCCTGTGTATCCAAAGATGATTATGTTGCGTTTTTTGAAGAGTCAAGTCATAATGGGTGACATGATTATGCATTCATTAGAACTTAATTGCTTTCATGTCAATCTTTTCTTCTGTCTCTTTTCATTGACGTGAACTATAAGTCAGCAACTGATATAAATCTATATGCAGGAAACATCTAAGGAAAAGTGCCAGAGCTAGAAGAACAGAGAGGAGATGACTTCGCAGATGGATACCGCATACAGCAGGGCCGCGGATTCTAGAGTGTCAGTCAACAAATGCTGATGGAAATAGGCTATCCAGGACTCAGAGTCAAAGGCACACAAAAGCAAAGCGTTTATGAAAGATCCTGAGTCCCAAATTGGGTAAAGCAAAAAGAAAAACGATTAAGGGGAAAGACGTCTAAGAAAAGCCTGGAACAAAGAATGGAAACAAGTTTCAATTGAGAAAATCGTTCAGGCAACAAAATCCCCAGCTCATTGAGTCATTCGCACGGCCGGAAACCGAAATAGCAACAGCACAATCAGTTTGAAAGAAATCTGAGTTGTACTAAGTATACATGCCGTGAAGACACTCCTCCAGAAGAACACTTTCAAAAATATCTTCTAGTTTGTCAGAAAGAGGTGCCAGCTCTTGTTATTTCTAATTTTCAATCTTGAACAAAAGGAAAGGAAAAGCAATCGACTCTTTCACGGCGAACAGCGCATCGCTTACAGCAGTAAGGAGCAGATACAGAAATGGTTAGAAATTAGATTCAGTTTTTAGAAATAAATTTGTTTTAGTAAAAGGGCAGTCATTTGAAGTCGTTCCCTAAATTTGTGTTATTAAAATTAGCCAGTTAGTAGTATTTAACCCTTCTCATTGCATTGGAGAAGGGTCCGGAAATTTGTCAAAAAACTTGT